>OZ007579.1:40032532-40190032 GCA_963931925.1 Onchidella celtica | reverse complement strand
TGGGGCTTGTGGATCTCGTCTTGTGGGTCTGCATACCTGTCTGTCTGTTTGTCTGTCTTGTCTGTGTGGAGGAAGCCAAGAGGAGAAAGCTTATCCAACTGTAAACATTGTTGGACACCAGTTTGTTAGCTCTCCACAGCTTCCGCTTCCGGCCTGGATTTTCTCCCGTGTTTACCTCCCTTTGGGACTTGTTTTTACCTCCCTTTGCGACTTGTTTTTACCTCCCTTTGGGACTTGTTTACCGAAATGCGCCAGTTTATGCGGTAGCTCAATTTTGTGTTCAGGTTTTCAAAGAGTTTGGCTGCGTATTTGAAAACAAGGACAACATTAGTCGTTTTTGCCATTTTGTTTCTGCACTCTGCATATTTTGTGTGATCTTGAGGGGGCGGGAGAACGGTATCACTGTAGATTATGTGCATTCTTGAAGGGCCTTTGTTATTGAACCGCAGCCAAACTACAAACTACAAAATAGAGATTATATTGAGCTGTGTTCACTTCTAACCTATTGTGTACTGTGTAAGATACCACGGTCTCTTAACACTTCTTAAAATTCCGTATTATGAAGCATAGTCGTTCGATTGAAGCATTGGGGGGGGGGGGGGAGGGGTTAACTAATCCTATCGACATTTATCTTCTTTGGCCCATGGTCTACTGAACCAATTCTTGTTTTACCACGGTTTTTCAGACTACAGAGTTAAACGGGACAACGCGCACTAGTGAGCATGAAACAGTTTTGTCTCGCTGGTTGACTGTGTTTAGGTCTTTATTTAAGGATATTCGCTGCCCTTGGCATTTACACCTCACTTTAATAGTTTTATTTTTCTTGTTGTGGTAGGAATTCCGTTTTTTAAAGAATTTTTCCCGGGCAGCGGCCTTGCACGGCCTGCTCTTCACGATTTCCAACTGCCAAAGTATTTTCAGCGTGCACACGGGCCCTCCGAATTTTTGGTCCTTATCCGAGAAGACTAGGTGCTCGATCCTACCTACCATAGGATCAGGGACAGGAAAATATGAGAAAAATCCCAAACTTCCGACAGGTCTGCACCAATGGGGATTTGAACCCGGTACCTTCGGCATGAGAGGCGAGCACCATGCCTCTGGGCCACAGTGTCCCTTGTTGTGTTGATCTAAAGGAAGTTCAAGTCTCGGTCAAAGCCGATGCAAAGAGGACTTGATTCAGCCTGCTGCTGACTTTATTGTTCGTTCGCTTGGTCGCTTGTTCGCTTGCTTGTTGGCTGGTGAAACGGGCCCCTGTCTCTACTCTACACACTGTCTGTCTCTCTCTCTCTCTGCTCTTGCCGTGTTCACCCCCTCCTCCCACCCCCCCCCCCACTGTACACTTTGGACAACAGTAAATAGGCAATTGTATCTGACCAATGAAAGACAGTTCCCCGGGCACGCGTGAAGTCATCCACACCTGGTAACATTTTACACGATCTGTCCTTCTCTAATGGTTTATGTTTTTTTGTTTGTTTTTTCAACTCTTTGTTTGTTTGATGGGGAGGTGGGCCTTCTCTGTGCCCCCCCCCCCTCTCTCTCTCTCTCTCTCTCTGTCTCTCTCTCTCTCTCTCTCTGTCTCCCTCTCTCTCTGTCTCTCTCTCTCTCTCTCTCTGTCTTTCTCTGTCTGTCAGTCTGTCTCTTTCTCGCTGTTTTCTCTCCATCTTTCTCTTTTTCTCTTTCTCACTCTCCCCCTCTCTCTCTCCTTCTCTTTCTCTCTTCCATCTGTCTGTCTTGTTTCTGTCTGTGTGTCTGTCTCTGTGTATGTCTCTGTGTATGTCTCTCTCTCTGGCTCGCGTTTTCTCTGTCTCGCTTTTTCTCTCTCTCTCTGTCCGTCTGTCTCTCTCTCTCCCAGCTATCAGTGCCTGTCTTTGTGTCTGTCTGTGTGTCTGTCTCTCTCTCTCTTTCTCGTACTCCTCTCTCCATCTTTCTCTGGCTCTCGTTCTTTTTCTTTCTCGCTGTTTCTCACTCCCTCTCTTTCTCTCCCTGTCTCTCTCCCTCTCTCCCAGCTATCTTTGTGTCTGTCTGTGTGTGTGACTCTCCCCCTCTCTCTTTCTCTCACTGTCTCTCTTTGTCTCCCTTTGCCCTCTCTCTCTCTCTCTCTCTCTCTCTCTCTCTCTCTCTCTCTCTCTCTCTCTCTCTCTCTCTCTCTCTCTCTCTTTCTCTCTCTGATTTCCATTACACGCCCGCGACCCCGGGTACATTATGAACAATGGTAGGTAAATTGGAAACAGTACCTGACCCATGACAGACGTATTCCCCCGGGTACGTGTGAAGTGATCCATACCTGTGTCGTGTTTTTGCCCGGCTTCCTGTTTCCTCCAGAGTTCACATCAAATTTCCCGTGTGCGAACGTGAGCACTAAGTCTGACGGACTCGCTACTCACGTGTCTGTCTGTAATCTCTGAATCGTCGCCTGTTTTGACAGCTGTTCTTTTCTGTCTGATGTAAAACTTACTCGTTGCTCACCTTAGCAAACTTTTCAGGTGTGGTAACTTGTGTGTCTGTTTGTTTGTGCTTGATCAAAGGGTGGTACTTAACGTTCACCGACATGTGGTAAAGCTCTCCTCAAAAATAAAAATAAAAAATAAAGAAAGAAAGAAAGAAAGAAAGAAATAATTAAAACGTATGTGTATTGTACAGCTCCGTGTTTGAAAAAACAAAACAAAACGAAACACCAAGATACCATTTTTGCGCTGTTGCCGCTGCAACACATTCCAATCCTGTCTCCGACCCTACAGATTTTCTGTACTTTTGTAAAAAAATATTTTGTCAGTTAGCTCACATTCATAAGTGTTATAACAGATTGGCCGTGCATGAACGAGCCCTTGGCTCCCCACCCATTGTAAGCCCCTATGGGATATTGTCAGTATTAAAGCTCATTTGGACTCAGAACTAAGAGAATTTGAACAACGAAATTAAGGAAAAACTGTCGTGTTGTAACTGTTTTGTTTTCTATACTGAGTTGCTTTTTGTAGACAGAACAGAAACGTCACCATAGTGATCAGAGGTCAAGGTCACGGAATAGATCCTCCCATTTATTATTACTATTTCTGGCCTTTTTCTTAATTTCTGGTATCTCCACGCACTCGATTTCAAAACATCGCCCCGGGGAGCGTTCATTAGTAAATGGCTGCCCTGGCGCGCACGGTACTGTCTGAAAGAACCACGGGGAAAACCCCAATTCTCCATAGTCACGTAATGTGTTGTCGGGTGCCAGATAGGGGCGGCTCTCTATAGAACATTAAAGGTACAGACATGAAAGGTGTGATATAAAAAGCGGACGTTCACCCGGCTATACTGTTTTAGATGATGAGACATCTTTTTGCGCATCTCGATCCAAAATGGCATGTGTACGCCTGGGTGCAGTTTGCAGGACTGGATAGGTGTCCCTTGGTACTAGATATACATGTATTCATGATTTTTCATATTTGGAACGAGAATGTAAACATGGATTGCATTTTGGCAACGAGACCTCGTCAATGAATGGCATTAGACGCAATAGGGGGTATCTAAAGAAAAAAGAAATGTACACACAAATGAATCGCTCAATGTTGCTTGCAACTCTAGTGAACTTCCCTGGCATGAGTGTATGGCCAGAACGGCCGTCATTTTCAAAACACTCAAATAATTACACATTTGCCTACTTTTAGTATGAATTGTGAATCTTGGATGTATCTTAATGTACTTTACATTTATCACTGTTCAACGCGTGTATACACATGTGTGTATATAGTTTCTGTTTACTAGTCTGCTTAGGACGAATTAATATCACAAGTATGACTAACTCTATTGACTACGGATGAAGTACCCGGATGTTTGTCAGTGGTCTTAGAATTTCGCGCCAAGCACATGTTATGATGACGCGCAACACACAAATCGCAGTTTACTGTTAATGTTTACAAATCGTCCTTCACAGACTGGAACATATCATGTGTCTTAAGTGCAGTGCAGGAACCCGGATACTCTTTGAATTTGTATCTATCTTATCCTCGTGAGCACTCAAGCACAGGTTCGTTTTGTTTCAAGAGTCGCATTCCTATGTACCCAACCCATTAATTTCTAAGTGGCATTATAATTAGTTTCTAAATATATAGCTCATTTGATTCGCCTGTTTGTAAATACAAGCCAGTTCGCCATAGATTTCATCATGTTTACAGGGTTGTTTAGAGTATAATCTTTTTCAGGTATCGCATAATTAATCATCTTTGAATCCTTCACTAAAAATTGGCATATCGTCATGAAGTATGTACACTGGGACAGAGAGGGGGGGGGGGGTGGCTTGCTCCCAGCGGACGAAAAACTTATGGGGGGGGGGGGGGGGGCTCGAACTGCAGCCTGGAGCCTACGATTGTGTCTTATGGCAATGAATTGAAGTTTAAAAGTCTGGTCTTCATTTGGTTTTATTATTATTATTATTATTATTGTTGTTGTTGTAAGTCAAATCAGATGTTAGAACATTAAAAAGACTCTGTTTCTAATGAAACAGCTAAATATTCTGTGCACTATAATAGTACTTAATGTTTTAAAAAATGATGACCTTGTCATCGACATCTGAACTCACTGTCATTGTTCTAATGGCGGCGGGGGGCTTTATGGGATGGGATAGGAAGGGGGGGGGGGGGGAGTTAAACTTGGAAAAATTGACGTAGGTAAAGAAAGGATGCCTCCCCCCCCCCCCCCTCTCCGCAAAGTGTATGATGACCAGGCCAGTTCCTCACCCTTTCTGGCCCCGCTGCCACCCTTGAGGTCTCCATAACCTCGGCGATTCCCTGCCCCAGTTTCGCCCCTTGCCATGTCAACTCCGGATAGATTCAAAAAGGCTAATCTTTTAATTTCCCTAATTTCCCCCGGATCCTTTTGGGTTTGAAAGAAAATTGCCGTTTCTGACAAATGAGGATAATGTATCGTTTAAATGCAAAGTTTGGTGGAGCCAGCGTGATTAGAAGACGAAAGGAAAAAGATGGAAAGAAGGTTAAAAAAAAAAAAATAATAAAATGTGAGGAAACCTTTATAAAAGATTTCTTAGAAAAGACAGCCCGTACGTTTCTGTGCTTCCTGCCACTTTTAATCTACAGGTTATTTTAATGAGATTTTTTATCATATCTACAAAAATCATATTACAGACAGACATAATTTACGGCATGGGCGGCCTTTTCCCGTGAGATTTTTAATTTCTCATTTATTTGATCTATTTATAAGAATCTGAAAGATGAAAACCAACCCAAAAGAAGATAATGAAAAAAATTCGCGAAAGGCTCAAATTGGATGTTAACGAGCGGAGGCGCCCTTAAACCGAAATTCAAATTCAGAACTCACATTTTTAAGCGAGTTCATTGGACTTAAACTGTAAGACTATTTGAAAGTAAAGTCAGAAATGATGGATTAGCTCCTTGACCAAAAAAAAAAAAGTAAGGCGGAATTTTGTCTGACGTCTACTTTGTGTGTTCCCTATTGATACATCAACATAACTCATCCCTCGAAACCCCAGACATGTGTACGCTTATCTCTTTAAATTACAGATTGTCTAAAAAAAAATATAATGCACAGATTATCGACTCTGAATTATCAACCCATTCGCTACGGAAAGCCGAATATTCGGCTCGAGTGGACAACATTAATATCTAAGCCAATTTGTCAAAATATTGAATCCTATTCTGGTTCATTGATTTTCCTAAACTTTAATGTGTAATGTATTATGTCTTGTGTGTATACTGAGTGAAAGGAAAAAACATCTTTGAACTAAGTCTCAATTGCAAACTGGTTAGTGTTGAGAGTTCCCGTTCACACCTACATACGTTACCGTAGGGAATGAGTTCATATACAGTGTACGTTAAGACACAAGTTAAGACACATACAGTGTCAGTTAAGACACAAGTTAAGACACACACAGTGTCAGTTAAGACACACGTTAAGACACATACAGTGTCAGTTAAGACACAATCATCCAAACGTTTTAGCTCAAATGAAAGAGGACAGATGTGTAATTATTTGAGTTATCGCATGTATTTAAAACTGATCGGCGTTCTAGGCCAGACACTGATGACAACGCAGTTCAATAGAATTGCAAACAACATCAAAGCAGTTCATTTCTGTATAACTTTTTGTTTAGACAACTTTTACCGACAGGAAATTACACTCTCTCCAGTTTTGTCAGTCTGGCTGATGTGCTTTTTTCCATCCCAGTTTCTCTCCATTCCCCCCCCCCCCCCCCCCATTGGGTAGGAGTGTCTTTTCTTCTCTAGGCTCATTAGTTTCCTGACCTCACCTGGTTCATATTTGTGTGTCTGTCTAGCTTCGAGCTTCTTGATGTTTTGTTGCTGGGATCTTTGAACCGCCTTTTGTTGATGCCACTTCCGCTTCCCTTCTTTTTATATCTCTTTCTGTTCCCTCTTTTTTGAAATACCAGTCCTCTTTCCCTCTTTTTATATCTCTTTCTGTTCCCTCTTTTTTGAAATACCAGTCCTCTTTCCTTCTTTTTATATCTCTTTCTGTTCCCTCTTTTCTGAAATACCTCTTTCCTTCTTTTTATATCTCTTTCTGTTCCCTCTTTTCTGAAATACCAGTCCTCTTTCCTTCTTTTTATATCTCTTTCTGTTCCCTCTTTTCTGAAATACCTCTTTCCTTCTTTTTATATCTCTTTCTGTTCCCTCTTTTTTGAAATACCAGTCCTCTTTCCTTCTTTTTATATCTCTTTCTGTTCCCTCTTTTCTGAAATACCTCTTTCCTTCTTTTTATATCTCTTTCTGTTCCCTCTTTTTTGAAATACCTCTTTCCTTCTTTTTATATCTCTTTCTGTTCCCTCTTTTTTGAAATACCTCTTTCCTTCTTTTTATATCTCTTTCCGTTCCCTCTTTTCTGAAATACCTCTTTCCTTCTTTTTATATCTCTTTCTGTTCCCTCTTTTCTGAAATACCTCTTTCCTTCTTTTTATGCTGTTTCTTTTCCTCTCTCTTTTTGTACCTATTTCTTTCCACTCTTTTCATACCTCTTTCTTATTCTCTTTTTATACTTTTTTCTTTTCCCCTTCCCAATGTACTGGTGTGAAGAACGCGATGATATCCATTGATAAAACCGAGAAGAAAGACAAACGACAAGTGATCTGAGTAATTAGAATATCCTCACAATTCAGCTTACCATTTACTCCTCGGCGCAAAAATCCATTCAAAGTTTGAAACTTCTTCAAGTGGTTCCTTTCCTGGAGGAGGCTGACATAGAGCTTTGTGTTAATAAGTTAAAGATTTTAAAGATATTCAAATAACACGATTTAATATGGACCTTTCGAGTTGGATTCTTATTGTAATTCTAATTAATTAAGCTCATTGAAATCACGCCAAAATATTAAAAAAAAAAAAAACAACTGTTAAAGGCGTAGAATAGCCGCTATCATGCAGAAAAAAAACATTTTTTGGCGCAAAATGGCCGCTATCGTGCCGACGCGCCGTTGAAGCCAAACTCAAACTCTGCGTTTTCTTTTCATACAAAAACTGACGTGACGTAATTGTGAATTAGTTGCCCCCCCCCCCCCCCCACCCCCACCCCACCGTTAATCACACACCCCCGTGCCTGCCAGCGCTAATGGAGTAATTAGTGCAGGAGTCATCTGCGTAATTTGGTGCCGGCAATTTTGAATTCCATGCCCGGACAGTTTTGGGGCGGCAAATTCTCGCGGGAATTGCTCGACCCTGGCATGACGTTAGTGTGTCGACATTCTCTCCAATTGCACTCTGCTGGATGAGGGTGTAACCTGGGTAAGTATGTATGTGTGTTTGTCATCGGACGTATGTTGTGTGTGTGCGTGAGTGTGTGTTCAGTTGTCAAGCTCTGAAAATCAAGCAATCGTTAACGTAAACCCCCCCCCCCCCCACCCGCAAAAAAAAAAAAACCCAACAAACTTGCATGGCATGACGTGACCGATATCGTGCCAACACACCGTTCAACTCAAACGCCAACTCAAAAGTTTGTAATGTGAGAATTTTGTAGAACCGCTATGTGATTACTTTGCATCTGAAATGGCCCCGGGGAAGGGAGGGGAGAGAGAGAGAGAGAAAAGAGGTGGGGGGGGGGGATTGAATGTTCTCACCCCAGTAACATCCCAGTCAGAGATCCTATGTCACCCGGCTCGGATTTTTATAGGATTGGTAGGATTTTCATAGGCGTGGGTTCCCTGCATCAAACCGACCTCAGCACAATGTCGTAACGAGCGGATCTACGTAGGTACCATACTATTTCTATGTGCAAACTTGACGTCAGACCTAACCGTCGGATTTCCGACGGATGGCTTGCTGGGATACTTACCGACTGTCACCTGTCAAGCTTAGACGCTGACCACAGTAGATTTTCAGCAGAGCAGGACAATAACTATATCAGCACTGCTTGTACTCGAAATTGTCATTTCAGTCATGGAAAACGTTTGCGGTTCGTGAGTAGCTCATAATATGTCCCTTTAAGCTTTGTTCATTTTTTTTTTTAAAAAGCTTTTTTCATTCTTGTTGCTGAAGGAATTTGGATTATTGGCTGACCTAGTGGGCCAAAGTTCAGAGAGTACCATCTCTTTAAAAGTAGTCTTAATTTCATTATAGATGGCAGTATAATTAAAGGGACATTACTATACTGCAGTTTCCTACATACAGTAAAGTAAAAATGCACTCAAGGGGGACAATGAAGATGAAGAGTTACGGGCGTTTTGTTGTGCACGGAACCGGGATTTACATGCTGACATCAGCGTTTTTGTTGCTATTACTTTTATCTTTGGACTCTCCCCATCAAATTCAATTCTTTGTCGGCGGCTGAAGAGAGCGGTCCAGGGCAGTTTCATACACTAGTCACTGGGTAAAATGAGATAGCTGTGACGTCAAACATAGAGTTGTGTTCAGTGGGGTGGAGCGAGTACATACATATTTAATTCTATAGATGTAAAATGGACTATGTAGGCTTTAACAATTTTACCAAAAATTCCCAAATTCTGTGACCGTAACCTTGCGTTTCGTACTAGTCAGTTGATATGAATAGTCTGAGCTTTACTCATGGCCAGTTTTTGCCTCACCTTCTCCACTCACCACTCTATTTGATGGTTGACCTACATTCAACTAGCTGGGTTTTCCCCAAAAATCTTGTTTTCTACCCTAAAACTGTAGTAACCGGTCAGGGCTACTTTTCAGGAGAAGCAAAAAGCTGTTTCAATTCAGCACAACTGGTTTAGTTATAATGAATTTTTGAAAATTTGCTATTGGATTAGTTTTCGTCTTAGGAGTCTGGAACCAGGATCATTCGATGCGGCTTTGAATGGTAGTTGAATATGTAGCAAGATCCAATTTTCGAATTTTGTCAGTCTTAGCGGTCGGTGACGATACACCATAGATTAAAAAAAAAAATGTTAGGGTTATAGTTTGAGTTTGAGTTAAGAGTTTGGGGAAAGCACGTTAACGCGATAACGACCACAGCGTGCCAGGGGGAAGAAAGACGATAAGACAGAATGTAACAGAATGATAGGATAAAAGGAACTTGCACAGAATTGCAAGATACTTTGTATATTTAGGCAGGGGCTTCACTGTACCAACATCTGATTTTTCTATCCAAAACAAGAGTTCCATTTTGCATCTGTGGCGGACATATATTTATCAAAGAGGGCAATAGATCTTCTACTGACCTACATGTACATAGTACATGCATTAAGGTTAAGTGGCGTACATGCATTAACGTATAAAGAGGTACAATGGATGACCAGACTTCCCGGGCAGATGGAAGAAAAGAATGAAAGAGAGGATGGGAAAAAAAAGAAAGAAAAAAAAAAAAAGTGGAAGATCAAAAGGAACTAATTAAGAGGAAACTCCTCCTTAACGAGCGGTTTGATGGTGAGCAACTCATTGAACGTGACACACACTCTGTTCACGCATCCAAAGGTTACACTGAGAGTTCATGGCTGGAAGTCGGGGGGGGGGGTGTTGCTTAGGATTGTGTTCATTCACTTCCGGGTTCTCCCATTCGGTGTGTTTGTGATTGTTCTCCGTGACGAGCGCTTGCACATTACTCCTCTCCCCCCCCCCCCTCGTTCCAGGCGCCACCTCCAAATTCTCTTTTGTTCCACCCTCTTCATTCTTTCCTCGGCCCTCGTCCATCCCCCCTCCTGCCTCCTTCTCCCCGATCTGCGATTCCGCCAACCTCCTCCCACCCCAACCTCCCCTCTCACCCTTCCCCTCCTCGTCCTCTCCCAAACTCCTTCTATTCTCTCACTCCTCCTCTTCTCCCAAACTCCTTCTATTCTCTCACTCCTCCTATTCTGTCAATCTCCGGCTACCCCTTTCCTCTTCCCCTTACCCCTTTTCCGCCAACCCCCTTCTGTTCCTCCCACGTTACCTCCCAGCCTCCACAAACACTTCCCTTACTCCACACACTTCTCTTACCCCACATACTTCTCTTACCGCACACACTTCTTTCACCCCACACACTTCTCTCACCCCACACACTTCTCTTACCCCACACATTTCTCTTACCCCACACACTTCTCTTACCTCCTATAACCTCTATAACGACGCCTATTCTCTCTGTAACATCAGAATTTCGTTTTCAAATTAACACGTGGCCGGCTCAACCTTGAGCTCCGAATTATAATGGTAGTTAAGATTTATCCTGGGTCGTGCGCTTTAATACCGGCGCGTACGTGAGCAGTCCATCCATAAATATTTACCGCCTGGCCGGCAGGGAGCGCTTGGCTAGAGCCAGGAAATGATGTAAATATTTATAGAAGTGCATGCTTCATTAAGCTCATTAGAAAAGCATTGTCTTCCTATTTTTGACTCGTGTGTTTACCTGAGTGCACGTGCGTAAGCGCTGTCCTGCTCCAGGCACACCTGCGTCCGTCTGATTGTGTGTTTGCGCTTGTGTATGTGAGATGTATATTCTCGCGTACTTTGTGACCGAAATCTGGATTTGTCTTTCACTTTCTTTTGTGTTTCATTATATTGTTTATGTGTTATTATTTCATCCGAGCCGTCGCTACAAACATCTGTTTTCTTTTTGCAATATTATTTTGACTTTGTTTCAAGCATTTCCGAGACCACATAGATTTTTCTGTCTTTATATGATATCGTCGGTGTAGTTCTCTAACTGTCCAAGTGATTTTTACAAAATTTTCAGAGGAGAGCCAAAAAGCTGTATTTATTTCCTTCACTGCACGGAATTGGGTCTTTTGGTATTCGCTTAGGGAAATGTTAATTTAGCCTGATTTCCCTTGGTCACAGTAGTCCAATTCTTTCTTAGGGCATGTAATATGGTGTAGATTCATGTTGGAACAAGAAAGATTGGCCTCTACAAAAACTGAAGTTAGACGGGTAGAGAATTTCACCTTATATATTATTGTATATTATTATATACATATTTTTTTAAATACTAGTTCTGGGCCCAGCGTTGCCCGGGATAATAAACTGTTTATTAGTTTCAGTTCGGGATAAATTCTGGTTGATCGCCTTCAACTTTGCCCGTTCTTTTAGGCTTATTATGTTGTTCTTTGTTGGTTTGCTTTGAGATAAAGTCTTACAGCGTTCTTCATACGCAATACTTTGTCAGTTCCCGCCGACAGATGTTAATTTGCCGATTTCTGCCATGGTTTCTGATTTTTTTGGGCCGTCGGGCGTCCTCTTTGATCCAGTGTAAGGTGAACTAGCACTCTGCAACTGTGTTGCCCAGCAGTTACGCCTACTGCTAAATCTCGTTCGGGATTTGTCTGCTTTTTACCGAAGACTGCAGTCTAATTCCAAAGCCTAATAGGGAAAATATTGGGTTTTGTGTTACCGGAAACACAGCATTCTGAGACGACCATTCCTTCTTTTACTGTAAATTATTATGCCCACAACTTACGCGTGTATAAAACAAGGTGAGTACTACTCACATGGCTCTGTGCTGCTGGTCTTTTTCGTTGAGTTATGAAGGCGTGTGGTGCGGATTGTTGCATTGTTGACGTGGATGATACGCATGCAAGTCGACGGACGGAATTTGGTGAATTGAACTGTCCCGGTATCCTGTGTCTGAGGTTCAGCTGCGCATCTTTAGCTTACTGTGTGAAGTACTGTGGTCTTAGCTTACTGTGTGAAATACTGCGATCCTAGCTTGCTGTGTGAAGTACTGTGGTCTTAGCTTACTGTGTGAAATACTGCGATCCTAACTTACTGTGTGAAGTACTGCGGTCCTAGATTACTGTATGAAGTTCTGCGGTCCTAGCTTACTGTGTGAAGTTCTGCGGTCCTAGCTTACTGTGTGAAGTACTGCGGTCCTAGATTACTGTGTGAAGTACTGTGGTCCTAGCTTACTGTGTGAAGTACTGCGGTCCTAGCTTACTGTGTGAAGTACTGCGGTCCTAGATTACTGTGTGAAGTACTGCGGTCCTAGATTACTGTGTGAAGTACTGCGGTCCTAGATTACTGTGTGAAGTACTGCGGTCCTAGATTACTGTGTGAAGTACTGCGGTCCTAGATTACTGTATGAAGTATTGCGGTCCTAGATTACTGTGTGAAGTACTGTGTCCCCGAATAACAGCCTTCAAGAATTAACTTAGAGCAGTACCAGGGTTAATTCAACCTAAAGATTTCAGTCTTCCTCAAGAGGGACAAGTTGCGTTGTGAGTGTCGGTGGAAATGACATCATGAGAGTTATTTCTTATCCATGTTTTCCTGACCTTTTTGAAAGAACAAAATTTCATAATATCAAACAATCAAAGCAGTTTAAAATTGAACTGCCAGCATGCGCACGTGCCGAGCGCGTGATGCATAATATGAGAATGCCAAGTTAAAATGCGAAACGTCTCTGATTTCATACACGTGCTACCGCGAGCTTAATTTGCGCGTGCCGTCGGTTTTGTCTAGCGGAGATATTTTAGCAGATCGTTCAGTTATGCACTGACTTGAAAATGTCAACGGTTTCTTAGTGAGCAACACTGTAGTATCGTCGAACGTATCGTGAGCCGGGAGAGAAACTTAAGTCTCTGACATTATAAGCATGGCATTTTCATTCATGATGCATCGCAAATTGTGGAGAGTGGAAATGGAGGTGAGCTTTTAATTTAGCCTCAGAGATGTCCGTGGTTCGCTTGCCTTGCAATCAGCGGATACATGTCGCTGTTTGCCTTTCACAACTTCAAGTTTTCTTTGCTGCAACTCCACTGTTTACACTACTGAGAAATTGGACGTTAAATGTATGCGGCTTTAGTTATTATCATACGGAGGTGGAATAAATCGTAACATTCAAACAGCTTGATTAATACCATTTTCAAAAAGAAAAAAAAAACAAAACACGGGAGATCTTTTAGTATGTCCTCACGCAAATTCTCTAACCGTCTGGGTGTTTTTTTAAACAAAATTTTAGAGGAGAGCCAGAGAGCTGTATTTATTTCCTCCACTGGACGGAATTGGGTCTTTGGGTATTCGCTTAGAGAAATGCTAATTTAGACTAATATCTCTTGGCAGCAGTGGCCCAATTTTGTTAGTAATGCATGTTGTAGATTCATTTTGGAGCAAGAAAGATTGGTCCACAAAAATTGGAGTTAGGCGATTAGAGAATTACACCGACGACGTGCAAGAGCAGGGGGTCACCAAACTTTTTTCACAGAGGGCCGGATAACTGACTGACTTACAAGCGCGGGCCGCATAAGCATATACTATAGTCCATCCCGTAGCTCTAGACATCCTTGGTTTTATCAAACAAATTCAAATACCATGGCGGGCCGGATGAACTGACGAGGCGGGCCGTATTTTGGTGTCCGCTGTGCAAAAGGAACAGCAGTTGCATACTTTGACACTTGTTTAAAATATTGTGGTCAAGCTGTTTCACAGTTCCGATTTAGGGAGGAGTACCTTACTCGAGCGCCGCTTTCACTGTTATCAATTTAAACACATGGAATGGTCAGATGGACCTGGGGGCGTGAGGGTCTAGTCAGTTTGTATCAATGGGCGGTAGTCAGATTGACTAATCAGGCGAAAAGGGGCTGGGGTAGTTGTGTTTAGTTAGTTTCTGGTCTTTGGCGCTCGAGTACGGAACTCCTTCCCCGATTTATTCTAACTCCTTATTATTATACTGAAGCCGCAAATGTGTCACGTTGAATCTTTCGGTTGTGCAAAAAGTGAAGTTGGGACAAACAAGAAGAAAGGTCGTGATCCGCAACGGTCAGCAATAGCTTATATTATTTTTGCACGTCTCACCGGACAGAAATCTGTTATCCGAGTGAATTCATTCATGCGTTGACCTGGGATGTTGTGCGCACAGGGAATTCTTAATGTTCCCTTAATGGAATACGAAATGTCCATTGTCTATTGATCCGAAACTTTTTAATGGACATTTTCGTTTTGTTTGCTGTTGTTTCGGGAGATATTGAGGAAGGGATTGGAGGTCATCAATTTTTTAAACGCTGAATTTGCTTAACAAAAGAGCTTTTTAACCAATGTGAGTCATTCTCTCTTCTCTCTCTCTCTCTCTTTCTCTCTCTCTCTCTCTCTTTCTTTCTCTCTCTCTCTCTCTCTCTCTCTCTCTCTCTCTCTCTCTCTCTCTCTCTCTCTCTCTCTCTCTCTCTCTCTCTCTCTCCCCCACCCCTCCCCCACATACCCACACAAACCTCACATCGTTACTGCTCTACGATAATGGCATGATTTATGTCAGACCTATACCAAAATGCAACTGACGATTCATTGCATTCCCGAGCATGAGGCCTTATCGGATAGTATAATTGGAAAAGAAATGCGTCAATAGGAAAACACAATAATCTAATAGAATCACAATGGCACAAGTCACCAAATGACAAGAAAAGAAACAGTTTTTTTTTTCTTAATGTCTCAGAATTATTAAAAATGATCTATGACATTAACGTAGGGTAGTGACGATGGACGACAGCCTTCCCTCGGATCCTCCTGCGAATCTGTTTGCAAATGAAGACCCCTGCGCTGAAAGTCCCCTCGCGCACCAACTGAGTTTGATCGGTCGTCTAGCTGTATGGTGAGTCACAACATTATAATTATGGCTCTTCAGTGAGGCCTCGTACACCAACCAACTCTAGTTGGATCTCATAGAAGAGCATATATTGCAGAACTGAACACTCTTCTCAGCACTACGAGAAACACATTGGCCCAAACCCACCGGCCTGAATTTCAAACTCTATGGTTCTCTTCCAGAACTCCAGAAAACCGTAGATTTTCTTAAAAGAACAAATCTGCAGATTTGGAGTTGGTGAACGAAAGAAGAAGAAGAAGAAGGATCTCATTGAAACTGAAAGCCGCGGACTCTTAAATGCAGAAAGTGGAGTTGGAACAAACAAGAACTAAGGTTGGGTTGTGTAAAAAAATCAGGGGCAGAGAAAGTATGACGTCATTGATCTGAACTTGGCATGAAATAGACTCCAGCGTTTGTCATCCGGGCCGATCTGGATCTGATTCTGTGTTTCACATCAAACCCCCCCCCCCCGCCCTCCAAAATCCCTCTCTGTCTTCAGTTCCAGAACCCCCGTCAACACCCCCCCCCCCGCCTCCTCCACCCCACCCAGGACTGTCTCTGTCGACGTGAATGAACAACAGCGGAGCCCAAGTCAATTTGCGACATTTAATTTCACCGTAATGGCTGGCGGCCCGCACTGGGACTTACTCACCGAGCAGTTCTTGGTGGATTGACATAGATGGGCGAAGCTTTGACAGTAAATGTCTGTCTCCTGGTATACTCCCAGATCTGCTGTACCAGGCACATACAGACAGACAAACGCTGACGCGCATTGACTTAACAAAACACACAATGTTGGTGAAAATAATAGGCCAGGGAAAATCGAATGAATAGGCCGAATTCTAAAACACGGATCCGCCATCCTTTTTGGATTTACGGTCCGGATCGCGTATTAATATTAATGAGTGAGCTAGATAAATGAAATAAAAAACAACAAAGAATTTGAAGTATGGAAATTATCCATCTAAATTCATCAGGTTGTATTTTGCTTCAAATCAATGAAAAGCGAATAGTGAAAAACAAATTTTGTGTTTAGTGAATGATATAGAATCTGAAAAAAAAAATCGTAAAAAAATTGACAATCTGATGCATTAATATCGTACTTCAATCAAAACCGCCCATTATTGGTTGTCTTGATTAATTTATGTAGCTCTGCAGGCCGAATGAGACTGTATGAAAGACGGGGGGTCAGCGCTAAATAAGCATTATGTCCGATTAGTCTGGGGATGGTTACCGATTATTTTGCTGACAATAGCATTGGGCTTCGCACTGCAAGAGAATGAACGTATTTTACACAGTTGTACTTAGGAGATGCTTCTTTTTCTTTCCCAGTAATAATACGTATCACATATATACCTTTTTTGCGGGACTGACTTCGAATGAAAATTATGGGGAAAGGAACTGTAGTTTCAGAACGGTGATAGGGTAGTCGGAGTCTTAGTGTTTGTTTGTTCTGTCTCCATTTTCTGAAAAACTGGAAATCCTTTTAGTATGTAGAAGAGGTATAACAAATCCACTGCCTGACACTTGTTTAAAATCCTTTGTGGCACTTATCAAACTGTCCTATTTATTCTAACTCCTTACCATAATACAAAGGCCGCAAATTTTAATGTGTAAGGTCAAATTTTTCAGTTGTGCAAAAAGTGGAGTTAGAACAAACAAAAACTAAGGCCGGGTAGTGTCAAAAGTCAGGGGCAGAGAAAGTATGACTTCATTGATCTGAACTAGGCACGAAATAGACACCAGCGTTTGTCCATTAACTCAAACCCAAAAGACTGCTGCTAGGGGAGCGTAGTGTTTTTCATAGCTGGAAGCAGTGAACACAACTCAGTATTACTGGGTTTTTTTTTTCTCTTTTTCTCTATTTGGCTTTGTAATTAGACCAAAAATACTCGAAAGGACAAGATAAGACATTTGTCTTGTTCGCAACACTAAAAAAAAAACCGTGCACACAATTTGCGCACTGATCCGGGGGCGGGGCCCATGGCGCATAGGATGACAAGAATGCTTGATATAATGGTAAATTTACCATGCAAAGTTGTGACAGTGCTACTGCGTCTAAAAAAAAAAAACCCAGAGTTTTCGCACAGCGATTGAGGTCATAATTCCAGAATAAGTGACGTCAGTCAAGGCCTGTAACGATAGCTAAACTCAAATTCAACATTTTCCCTGTTTGGCTTTGTAAAATACGGCACATTTCACGACTTACGCACGTTTGCCGCTGGGAGGCGGTGCGAAGTCTGTGCTTGCTAAAAGCACTAGCTGTCTTATCTTGTCAATTCTACTATCTTTCATTAAACCACAGCTCCTAAGAAAAAGCCCACAACTCAAAGGATGGGGCAGGCCGGTATGATCTAAAATTCATGCGCAGTGAAATTCAGGTACGAAGTCAAGCGTTCTCACACGAGAGTTCCTTACTAAACATGACCTCACAGCCCCTCCCACTCCCCTGTAATTCGGCAGCACCAAATGAAAATCTCCAGTCAAGTCTGTGTTTTCCCAGGTTGTTGGAGGACACTGACATTTTGATTACAAAGGCTTCAGTAGTAAGACAGAGTGGGATTGGGCTAGGACAAGCCTAGGACTAATTTGTCTGTCGGGTTTAACCAGCAGGCCAGGGGGAGATAAGTGAATTCCGGGCAACAACACCCGCGTCTTCTCCCCTTTGTTTTTTGTGGAAGGTAGGACCCGGGGTGGGGGATGTTTTTGTGCTTCGATTTTTGCCTGCTTTCTTAGTGACAGGTCAAGTCAACCCCGTCGCGTTATTAGAAGACACCCCGTAGTTTTGGGAGTACCATACCCTTCTCTTCCACTCTTTTCCCTCTCCTCTCTCCCCTATACTCTCCTGCTTTGTCTTCAGTCTCTTTTCCACTTCATTATCCTCACAGTCTTCGCCCGGAACTAATTCCACCAGACAATATTGTGAAAGGATGCTCCGACAAAAGGCATTAAAAGCTGAACGGGATACTGGTGATTCCTTATATCTTTCCAGTTGTCAGGCGGGTTGTGGCTGGACGCTTCTGGCAGGAACTCCTTCTAGATCTGTCCTATCATTCTGTATTGTATTCTGCCTATCTCCTTGCTTCTTCCTAGCACAGAAGGACCGTAAGTGTTCGTTCACACCAATCTGCCGACAGCGGGCGTGCAATCACGGCCGAGCGACAATACTACAAATCATAATAGTGATCGTATTCAGACCAACCAACCGGCAACGGGCGAGTCATTTTCTCTCGCCCGTCCGACTTTTCACTTTTACCGCTGCTGTAAAATTTCAACGACACTCAGCCGTGCAGCCAACAGGCTTGGGGTACGCGAGATGAAAGAAAAACAATCCCTTCCTGTTGGCCACACGGCTGAGTGTACTGTTGTCGCTCGGCCGTGATTGCACACCCGTTGTCGGCAGTTTGGTGTGAACGAACAATTACTGAGTCGACGTGCTTCCTAGATCCTCCAAACTTTCAGTTCCAATAAAGCGTGCATTTGCTCGTAGGACGCTTCTGGTAGGATCTCCTTCTGTCCTATCATTCTGTGTTATATTCTGCCCGTCGCTTTGCTTCTTACTAGCACGGCAGGACCGATATCGGGTCGACGGGCTGCCCACAAACTCAAACTCTTTTGAAGCGTGCAGATGGTCGGGGAACGCTTCTAATAGGGTCCCCCTTCTGTCCTACCATTCTGTGCTTTATTCTATCTAGCACAATGTGAGGATTAGCGTGTTGGCGTGCCTTCTCCAAACTCATAATCAATTACCTATTGGAAAATGTTATATTATTATTCTATTACTCTGAATGGTTTGACACAATCTTCTGTTTTGTGTTACATATGGACACACTGGCCCAGCAAGCAAACACACTGGAAAACTGTCGCGCGGTATTGGCGTGCACATAGAAAATTACATGGTTCCTACCTAGATTTGTTGTTTACGACATCGCGCCAACGTCGGTTTGATGTACCCCCCCCCCCCCGTAATACTACCAGTCCCATAGAAATCTGCTTTGTTCTGACCTAGGGGTGGTGGTCGAGGATCTGCATTTTAGACGTCACTAAAGTAATTATTGTATTGTAACTAATTCATTTCCTTTTTGAGTCTTACCATGTTTCTTCAGAGTAAAGCTTCCTCTCAGCGAAAAGCCAGCGAGCCACTATTTCATTAATGCTCTTGAGAGACTTGTCTCTCCTTCGATCTGACTTTTTTTTTGTGTGTGTATACGTGTGTCCTCTTTCTTTTATCGTCATCGTGCCTGATGATCTCTGTGTACGAAAGTCAGATTGTTCTTCCAGAAAATTCAGAATGCGGAATGTCAGTCTGGCTCTTGTTTTTACGGTATAAAATTGAATAGCACTAGAAACTGACGGGTTACCTCCCCTCCTCTGTCGAGCGGCTGGTTTGGTTTAACCTCTTCACTGCCGTGTTCTTGGTGCACTGATATGCCGTAAAAGATAATAATTGCTTGCTTATAATATTTGAATATAACTTGCTTGATTTCTGGAAATTGTAATGGTTTCTAGTAGGATCACATCATTTAGATGGTGATAGTGGCGAGTCAGAGACCCTGGAATTTCTTAGACATGATAGTGAAGCAGTTAATACAAGTGAAATCTGCTTTATCTCTGTGTCTGGATTACAAGGTTGTACCAGATCTACCACTACTTTCTTTTTGGTCACCACTGACTGGAAAGTGAACAAACAAGAGAGCCAAGTGAAAGGCAAAATGGTTTAAACATTTCACGTAAAATTTTGTTTTGGACATATACTGTCTTTTTTTCAAGTCATGATGGAATTCCACTTTACTGTTTATGATTGCAAAGTAATGAAATGACCTGGCATTAAGGCTAAAACGTTTACCTGCTACTATACGTTGGGGTTAATTTACAACATTGATAAATAATGGCGTATCTACACATATAAATAGACGCATACCATGACCAGCCACATTTGGCACCCATTTAAAATAAATTATGATGAACGGCACAAATGTTAATTACATATTTCAGGGTTCACACAGGTCCTTAAAAGTCCTTAAAGTCCTTAATTTTCATAAAAGAAAAAATAAGTACTCAGAGAGTCCTTAAATACCGAAAATGATGTCAAAGTCCTTAAAATTTGGGTTTCAACTGAAACAATTGGGATTCAAATCTTCCAATTGCACACTGGATCATTGGTGCTTTGAAATAACTGAACTTTTCAGAGGGAATACACCATGTTTGAGCTCTGGATGTAGAAACATCCCGTTTCAATGAGTGCTGCACACCACTTGTATAGTTGTACTATTTCTTGCGCATGGTACTTGATTTTTGAGTGCTGCATACATGTGATATATCTTGGTCTCAGGTACACAGGTCCTTAATTTGTTTACTGTGAGTCCTTAGGAAGTCCGTAAAAAGTCCTTAAAATTAGTTTTCAAGACTTTGTATGAACCCTGATATTTATTATATATTTAAAAAAATAGGGGAAGGGGGGTGGGGGGGGGGGCGAGCAAATTACGTTTACTGTTTTACTGTTGTTGTTGTTGTTGTTATTTTATTTTACTTTCATGATCTGACCAGTATGTTTTTACTAATGTTTTTCTGTTTTTCCCGTTTCTTTCAGAAATGAAACAAGCATTTGACATGTTTGACAAGAATAACGATGGCAAAATCTCCTGTGATGAACTGGGTTGTGTGCTGCGTACGTTGGGTCATGAGTACTCACAGGTCGAGATTGAGGACATGATCAAACATGCAGATATAAATGGTGAGTGGGATTGTTGTCTTCAAGTTATATGCAGGCAATAATATTGAATTATTTCTTTATCATCAAATTTGTATTTGTATTTGTATAACTCTTTAGTCCCATTTGGGAAATTTGCCTTTGTGCCATTGCAGCCCAGTTATAACTGGAGCAGGCACGTCGTCACCACAGTGCAGATATTGATAAACACACACACACACACACATCACACACACACACACACACACAACCACGCACACACACACACACACACAGACAGACAGTCAGACAGAGAGAGATAGAGTGATCTTGTCGAAGATAATTATATGGTCAGTAATACTGATGAAAGCTTACGTTTATTATTTTATTATATTTGTGGATACGGTGGTTTACAGGCAAGGTGCTCGCCTCCCATGCCAAAGGGTACATGCCCCTGATCCTGTGGTAGGTTGGATCGAGCAACTAGCCTTCTCGGATAAAGACGAAAAAACTCGGAGGGCCCGTGTGCACGTGGCGCACGTTAAAGATACTTTGCAAGTTGGAAATCGAGAAGAGCAGGCCGAACAGGCCGCTGCAAAGGGCAAAGTCAAATAAATTGTATCCCTAACATTTCGCCCCCCCCCGCAAAAAAAAACAACAGGCAAAAACCCCCCGATAGAAATATAGAAAGCACGGTTTATCATGTACGATCAAATATGCTGGCAATATTATTGAATACGCTTTTATTTGTTATGATCAAACGTGCAGGCTTTGCTAAAAACGCGCTATTCCTCTTGTGGAAGATAATTATATGGACAGTAATATTGAGGAACGCTAAGGTTTATTACACATAGCCAAGTAGGCCCGGAATGTTGGGTAGTGAGGATGCTAATGCGATGTCACGTCTTGTTTTGTGTAGGTTTTAGTGTGAGATGTAGTCTGTTGACTTAAACTAGGCATCGCGCACTGGTGAGACTCGATCAGTTCTGTCGCGCTAGTTGACTCAAAGTAAGTTGTCTGAGTCAAACCGATGCAGAACGAGACTTGATCCAGAACGCCGTGGCTGTAAATTTTATAGACCTAACTCGAGGACAGTGGTGACGTAGTGGGAATGTGTTTATTATCATTATTTTATGGCTCGCCATGCTGACATTTTATGTAAAGACGAGTATGGACTGTCGTAGTTTGCTATTTCTGTATGTGTTTGTGTTTGGTTGTGGTATCAGACGCAAAACAGAGCGCCAGCAATTTTATTTGATCCACTTTTACGCAATTATCAGCCCCTTGCTTGCCATTCGGATTTCCCCTCACATGTCGGGTGCAGAAGGGGACAAAACAACCAACTCTGAAAAAATGACATACCATAAATCCTACGCTTTCAAAATATATATTATTATATGTATATATAATTATATGCAAATGACACAAGTAAGTAGGGGAACTAACTAGGAAGTACAAAACAATCATAATTTGAAAATTGGTCTTCATATAATCACTCAAGAAATGCATGTGAGAGAACAGTTCCGGACACACGGCAGTACAGGGAGATTAGATGGACCGGAACAATTCCGGGCAATGCAGGGGAGGGGTTAAGAACGAAATTGTGTTGTTGTTTTTTTGACGTTATCAGATGGGTCAGAATTTATTGATTTATTTACAAAAGCAAGAGTGTCATAACTGCCAAAATGCTGTTTTGAGAAAAAAACGCTTTTGAAAATCTGGGATGAGCTGTGAAATCAGGCAATCTCCTGAAAGGCCATGTGTTGTGGTTTTTATGATGTATGCATACTGCTTTAAATACACTATCTGCCTCATTGTTTTTGAAATTGCACTCAATCTCTATTCCTATCCGCAGAAAATGGCTATGTGGAGTACGACGAATTCCTTCTGTTGATGAAGAGATGGTCCACACAAGGAGTTGACACTGTAGAGGAAGCCGAGGGTACTACAGAGGACAAGACAAAAGAAACTTTCAAGGTCAGTAACCCACACAGTGGACATGGAGGATCAAGCTGACAATGTTTCCCCATTCAGACTGACGAAATTGCAAACCTATCAAAATATAACGGCTCTGTGTCTTCTCATATAAATAGGGGCAGGTAAAGTGGCAAACCAATTTACATCTGTCCATCAACTTTTCATATTTTTTCAATGGATCCTTGTCGCCAAACACTTTTATTGGCCCAGCTTCTTTGTATGATACATTAAGCTAGCTTTCAAATTGTATGATTTCTGACTGTCATTTATTCTGCTAGATAGTAGATGGCATTATAAAGGCTGGTGTTTGGGGACAATGGTGGTATTTTAAATTATAAGCTATAGATGAACAGTGAACACCATGTTGTGTTTTCTCTATTTGGCTTTGTAATTTACCTATGGTCCCCGAACTACAGCCACTGTATAATTGTCTTTTTGCCATCACATGAGAAACTAAAATCCATCGTGAATATTCATAATTGTATTTGTGTGTTGATGGTTTCAGGTATTTGACATGGACGGCAATGGTTACATTGACCAGCACGAGCTGAGGTATATCATGAAGAGATTAGGAGAGAACCTGGGGGAGGAAGACGTGAAGGAGATGTTCCAGTTAGCTGACCTCAATGGGGATGGCTTGATAGACTATGAAGGTGAGTACATTTGTGGGCTCTGAACGCGTGTAGTTAAGACGTGGCCAAAAAATCAACAACAAAAAAAACCTGAAAAAAAGCAAAACAGGTTGTTTATAATTTATATTAACCCTCACAGTTGTTGGGCCATGCTATTGTTTTTTTTTTTCCCTTGTCCACTATTGATAAGACAACGGTATCATGGTCCACTCTTCCCAGGCCCAAGTTGTTAAGCCCATGATATCACAGCCGTTTCTTTCTTCTCCGCGGATGATGAGGCCACGAATATATATGTTACCACTTCCTAGTGGCAATGTTGATAAGCCCATAATATCATGCTTGGTTTGTGACATGGACTTCAATTTTCAGTATTTAAGTTGTAGGGTTTTCCTGGAGCTTGCACAATCACTGAGGGATGACCAAAAGCAAATTTTCATATCACTGGGAGAGTTAAAGTCCAGCATTAGAACCAAGAGACAAGCAAAAAAAAAAATGAGGTTATAGTAAATGACAACAGAATTGCAAATGAAAAGGGGGGGAACAAAAATGCAAGCTTTCAGTCACAAAAACTATATTTCTGAAGGGTGTACGTACCAGAGGGCCTTCTGAAGTAAAATGACAAGTATTGACCGTGGCGTTAGATTACCCAGGTCAGATTTAGGCAAGTTGAACTGGCTTAAGTGTAATGATTTTTGTGCTTTTTGATAATATTTTGTCAATTTCCTAATGTTACAAGTCAAAATTCAACTGTCTGTTTTTTTATTGTTTCAGAATTCCAGAAACTTCTGGGTGGTCTAGGCGGGGGCATTGGTTGCATGGGGGCCAAACCAGCGACAACCTCGTCGTCGCAGTCATCCTCATCATCTTCATCGTCAACCAGCAAGCAAACTCCGAAATCTTCAAAGTCTTCATCAAAGGATGGCAAGAAGAAATAGAGGAAATAAAATTGTGATCTGTGATAAAAGTGATTGTGAATTGTGAGGTAGAGTAAAAACGTATGATATGGATTTTTTTTATTTATATAGCAATGTGTTTGGGGCTGAGATCTTTTCAGGAGACAGAACTTTGTTTAAGAGATCAAAAAAAAAAGAGAAAGGAATATACTGCACATTGCCAAGTCAGAAAATGTCTAATTAGAATGTGATATTTCAGTAGATATGGGATGGTTACAGAAAGTTGCAGTGTATTTCTTTCTGTTGGAGTTAACTTCCAGTGTAATGGTTTCTGGTGTCTTTTCAAAGTAAGGACATAATCAATTTCTGGACTATTTTCTTGCACGCAAACATGCAGCAC
Source organism: Onchidella celtica (assembly GCA_963931925.1). Taxonomy (NCBI): domain Eukaryota; kingdom Metazoa; phylum Mollusca; class Gastropoda; order Systellommatophora; family Onchidiidae; genus Onchidella; species Onchidella celtica. The sequence goes on along the minus strand of OZ007579.1, from coordinate 40,165,474 downwards.
AGTTGCCAAAATTGAGTAAATAAATAAAACTTTTCAGTGCTTCAAAATCAATTAGTTAAAATATTTTGCCATGGATTTCCAACATGTATGCAATTGTTTGTTAAACGGGGGATTTACACCTGTTGGAAAATGAAGCGGAGTGGCAAAAGGAAAAACAATAACGATTGCTGTATCATGGAGGCTTTTTGAATTCAAGAGCTGTTATGTTTGGATTAGCAAAGTTTATCTGTGGAAAACTTGTAGAAAAGGATCAGGACATTGCGTTTTTCAGAGCTGGATAATTGTGCATAGATGTGACTAGACCTAATGTAGACCGTTGTGAGTTGTGTGGGAAACGGCGTGAAGAACATCAGTTTGATGTTCATAGTTAGCAGGACATTGGATTATTCACGGAGTATATCAGTACCTGTTCATTTCTTGGACTCGGATGGACAATCAAGGAGTAGATTATGAAAATGATTACAGAGAGGAGCATTTACAGCCCGCGGTAGATTCAGGAGGGTTGACGACACGGCAAAGAACAGTTGTGATGAGGACTTGCAGAACCAAGGCCATGATGCATCAGAAATGACTGGGAAATGATTGCAATGTAATCCTATGACAAGATTTATTGGAGGAACTTCCAACTATTTTTGACAGTTTTTGCAAGGTGATTTTGTTTTGTTTACGTATATATATATCAATTCTGTTGGGCTGACCATGAGAGCATGTTTGCACATGCAAACAGTTTTGTTCCAAATCTCTTCAGCATTGGAAAGAGATTCAACTAGAGAAAAGTGCATTTCTTAGAAATGAAGAGCTTTAACCCTTTGAATACTGACGCCGTGAAAGCTAGACTTTCCCAAGTCCAGTTTATATTAAGATTCACGTATTTCAGTTATTTTCAATGGTAAATATAAATCTTTATCAGACTATTGATCTATTTTTAAAAGCTAGTAATAGAGGAACAAAACCCGTAATTGATGCAACAGTGAAGAGTTAACAGCAGTGTTGTTTCAGCACTCAAAGGGTTAAAACTTTACTTGACCTATTGACTTAGTGGCTTTTGGGCAGTATTGTCCTTTGCATACTACAAATTTGGTGATTCCATACAGCTCAGTCCTGAGCAAGGCGATGGGCTGTCAGGATTTAAAAGCATTAATGTGAAATACAGTATATTGTTTTTCCTGCAGACTGTCATGGAATTGAAGTGTTTGTATGCAAATGGAAAATGCAGAAATGAGAAATACTGTACAACTGTCAAAAATCAGTTGGAAGATTAAATTATTTATTTATTCTTTCATACCTTTGCTAAAGTGTCGACTTGTTTTAGTTTTTTTACCTTCGTGACCATGCCAATGTTTCCCCATCACAATTTGGTCGTGCACCTGACACCTGATAAACACTTCAATGAAACAAAAAAAAAAAAAACTTTCTCCGGAATGTTCCGTGTGCCGGTGTTTCTCTTATCCAACCCTTAATTATAAATCAACAAACTGCCGACGACGTTTGTGTGTGAAACTGGGGTATGTGTGGCATGTGACAAACGTCACAATTACGTCTCAGTTAAACCACAGCAAAGTGTTACCTGTGACCTGTGACCCTAAAGATCCACCATTTGGATTCAGTGCATCGTGACCGGCATGTCTTCTAGTTTCATTTCAGCATTGTTGGTTGTTTTTATTTTTTTAATCTTTGTGTGTGGGTTTGTGTTTGCATTTCTTTTTTATAATTTACTCCATCTACAAAATATGTTAGTCTGGAAATATTTCTTTGAAACCACAAACCATTCTTCATAATGATGCAATTTTTCACCATTTTTGCATCCACTGTTTAAAGTTCATCCGTTGAAGCTTTTTTTAACAATCCCTTGAATATTAGTCTTTTTTTTTTTTTTGTTATCATATTATTTTACGATACATAAATTAATCAATCATTATTACATCTTTGAAAATGATTGCATTTCACTGGTCATATGACTGTTCATTTTCAGCTGTGAAGCAAGAACAGGTAGCAGTAGAGAAATGTACATGTACCTATTGTTCATTAAAATGTTCAGGCTAAATGATACAGTGTTTGGACATGTTATGTTGAAATATTTTTCACAATTTTTTTCCAACATCTATCTGGCTAAAGCCTGGACTATAATAAAGTGCTGATGCTCCAGAATTTATGAAAAAAATCCAAAGAGTTAATAATATGATATGGACTATGTGTCATTTCAAAGGAAAATATATCTAAATATAGATCTCAGTAATTAATATTAACTCTTGAAATGTGGAAATGTGAAGAGGTTGGTTTTTTTTAAGTGGTGATTTAGGAACATGTTAGTTATTTGAGGTTTACTACTTCATGTCTTGGATTATATGATACCACTTCTGTAATTTATAGGATGATATGAAATCATTATCTTATAATTTTATGTGCTTTAACACAGAAATCACCAAAATTTCTTCAGAGTGAGAGAATCCAAATGTAGGGCACACAGGGCACATTTAATATGCCAATCAGAAATGGATCAGAATAATTCAGACATTTCCTTTAAATTACTCAAAAAAATAATGTGGACGCCCTACCAATGGAAATTGCTAGTTGAGTTGAGCGCTAGAAACTGGGGTCAGATTAGTTTAAGTGCAAGAAAATTGGGTTTAAAAAAATGCTCTTTTTCTCATCAAAGGCATTTTAGCCTCTGCATCTCCGAGATGCAAATTGACGGGTCATATAATATAGCACATTTATTGTATTTATTTTTGAAGGTTTTTCTCTATCAGATACAAAATTTATGTTTAATATAATGAACAGTTGATATTGATGTTTTCATGAATCACTTCATGCCATCCCAAGTGTTTGATGTTTCTTTTGTTTACCACTCCAGATGAAGTGGTTTGCAAGTGAAAATTTTTTAATTATTCAAAGAATAGCACAGATTGAATTGAAACAGAGAAACTTCCTTTCATGTGTATCCCATCCCATTATTTGCCACCACATAAATCTGTGTTTCATAAAATATAAAAAAGAATGACGAGAAAAATGTTCACTGTCGATAAAAAATGACAGAAAAGCCTGGCTTTTCTTGCTTCATCACATCAGATTTCTGGAAAGTAGAAGGGAGTCAGAAGTACTAAATTTCTGGTCTTCTCACCCAAAAGTTGGCATTTTTCTTTCATGTTTTATAATATATGAAACACAGATTTTGCCTGGAGTCATGTTTATATGTTATGTATATGAACAGTTTCTTTCTAAACCTTTAACCTAATGCAATATTTGTTCATGATATTGTTAAAAGTTATTTTTCTATTGGTGGACATGGACACATCACATTGAAGTAGTTAGTTGTTGTGTAAAATAGTTTTGTTTCGTTTCCTTTTTGCCTGTTTGTATTTTGATACCAGATGGTCCTTCATTTCATTCAATCTTGAGCGTTTTCTATGACAGACATCTACCGTTCTTTTGTCATCCCTCCTTTTTGCACAAAACCAGTCTTGAATATACACCTGTGTACTTATGAGTGTCATAGGGTAGTCCTATTCAGTGTTCAATCATTACTACATAATTATGTACATGGTGTGTTCAGTAGTTGAGTACACACTCCTTAGATTATTCCTACACCAAGAGTGGTTAAGTGTGCAGTGTGTAAAGTCTGAGATGAAAGGCCAGTTGAAATGATCCGACAGCTACATTTATGTTAAGGGCCCATCTGTAAAATATGTATGCTCGAGTTACGCCATCAGAGCTGCTTAATGCAAGGGCACACTGGGCAGTTACCCAGGGCCCCCCCCAAGGGTTTAGGGGGCCTCATGCATGCAAATTTACATTTGTTTTTGAAATGGGGGAAAGAAAAGCCTATTGCTTTACACAGGGGCCCCTAATGATCTTAAGACAGCCCTATATGCCATATTGAAACCCTCCCTCCCCAAATGTACAAGGTGCATTATTGGGGCCAACTCCCCACCACCCCATAGGGAGGTACAGTCATTAGAATAGTGAATGTCCATAATAGTATGATGAATGTCCATGACAGTATGATTGATAATGCCTTTTACCATGGTGTTCTAAAAACTTTAAATTATGACATTTTGCACGGATTGTGCGATGCTTCATTACAGACATGATTTTTACTTAATCTCACAATTTAATTAATTTTGTTTCTTGAAAAAAAAAAGCAAAAAAAACAAACAAAACCAAACTTTTAAAGTCATTATTATAATTGCAATGATAGAAAAGCATACGTAGGCTCCCCAGAACCCCATCATGAATGTTTTTTATAGGCTCGACAAGACCCTCAGGGTGTACGTACTTTATGTATGGCCCCAAATGAACTTATGACATCATGTATACAAATGATTCATCACTGTTTCTGAATGTTCTTGGAATGTGATGAAAAAAAAATTAGTTGTCAGATTTTATGTGTCGTATAGTTTAATTTTTGATACTTAGCACAATCTCGGAATGACATTGAGACTATTAAAAATGGCCTTTGATGCATATGAATTTTGAAAAGGTACAATTTTTTGTTTTTTAATTTTTTCAAAATAAATCTCTTGGAATATTCTACCAAGTGTTCACTGTTTCAGTATGCAGGGTTATTTATGCAGTGAAAATGTGAAGATGAATTTGATAAATGGTTTAAACTGAAAGTTCATGAGATGTTCATGTGATGTTCAATGTTTTTTTTGTAGTTAGTACAAAAGTCCCATACTTTGATTCCTGTACCCTTACCTCATTTGATTACTGTGAGATTAAATCCATGCCATTCTGAATGGAAGTTGCTGGTTCAAACCTTAGTCTACTTACAACAAATCACAAACACTATGAAAAAAGAAAATGTTCATTTATTTGTTAAAATTACAGTAATCATGAATAAGCTGTCATTAGATTTAAAAATTCCTCCCAGGTATACTGTTTCAAGCAAAGCAGTCCATTGAAAATAAAGAAAATATAAAATTTTTATGAAATTTTCACACGAGCCTGAATAGTCAAGATTTAGTAATTATTGCATTTCACCATGTCCATTCTTGACCCAGAAACCAAATCTGGAATAGCTTGGCAATGTCAACACTGAATACAATTTCCTAGTGACATTGTTTTTCTATTTATAAAATTATCACAAAGAATGAAAATCAGTGTCTTGTATACTGTCTGACTGGAAATTAGATTGTCTTCTTTTCTTTTTTTGCCCAAGTGTACTGTAAAAAGTAGATGGTACATTCCACTCTGAGTTGGGTTTAAAAGGCCACAGAAATTATGCAGCTTTCTTCTTAAAGAAAACTGTATTTGTACACCTGTCATTGGTTACCTAGAATACAGTCTTTTGCATATTTTTTTTCTATTTTTTTGTAAAAATTAATGTAATCTGACCTAAGAGAAAAAAACACACTTTTTTTGTTTAGCATTCTTTGAAGGATACACAGCGACTATTAATGAAGGGGGAAAAAGCAGTAACAACATTTTATGAAACAAATGTGGGTGAAGTGAATACTTTACTTTCACTGTACATGGTTAAAGTGGAATCTGTAAACTAAAGTAACTGAGACATAGGATGCCGTATCCCTGGATTTAGTACATGCCTGCCAACTCAAAATATATACTCTAAGTTGCTGGGCTATAATTTGTATTCATGTGTTTTGTTCAGTTATGAAGAGAGATGTTGACCTCGTTGATAGGCGCCGAGGCGAGCGCCACAGATGGAATTTGGGAAATTGCCTGGTCTCAGTATACTGTGTCTCTGGTTATAAATAGTGCTAACTTTTTCTTGGAACATTTTCTAAACTTGTTCCTGGAGAGTTCTTGACAGGTGTGCTCTTGTACCTACTGGCCTGAGGTGGTTTTCATTTTTACAATAATTGCACAGTGCACATTTTTTAATATGCTTTGAACATCCATACTCTGAATGTGCAGCATAAAGATTTATTAGAATTGCATTGATTATTTAATATCTATTTTATATTTCCCCCCTCTGTTCTCATTTTGCTACTGTTTTATTAAGTCTGTAATTCATCAGATATGTATAATGGGGCTTTTGAACTTGAGTGAAGCTAATCCTGTATAATTACATAGAAACTGTTTAGTCTTATCAGGAGAGTCTTTTGATCATGGGAAATCAGAAGATATTCATAGAAGGAGCAAGATTCCTGGAAAATCCCAGGAATTTAAATTTAAGGAAAAGGCCCTGGAAAAGCCCTGAAATAGTGGTTTGGTCCTGGGATAGCCTGGAAATTCTTTGGTTTAGAAAACAAAGGTGGAAAAAGTTTGGACAAAAAATTTGAAAAATAAATAAATAGACATATATACATAAATCTCCAATCTGACAATCACTGATTTATTATTTTTAATCTATCTGTCCACTCTGAAGACAAGGGCCTTTTTCATTGTCTTAACAGAAATGATATTTGAACATGCGCGAGCTGAAATAATGAGAAATTTGATATTTGAACTCTAGATGTTTTGACACTTGCGGTATAATGGCTTTGTACAGAGTGAGTCAGAAAAGGATACAGCAGGCATTGACTGAAGAAATTAAAATTTATCCCCTAAGCCTAAACTGAATGGAAAATGACAGAGACTCAAAAGATAGTTCACCGTAACGCTCCCTGGAAGTGCAGCACCAAGAAGTTTTAAGCTGTAAGAAATCAACTCACAATTTGGTACACTGAGCTGGCAGTAACTTAGAAAACCAGACTCATGGAAGGCCAATTTCATTAGCTTTTACTGCACAATGTTAAAAAAGAATTATTACTCTATTTATAGAACGGGCAGTTATAGAGTAAATGAAGGGAAATAATTCTTTTGTTCCTTTAGGTTTTCCTGTTTAATTGTTAAAGTTTTGATTTTTTGGGTACTTTTTGTTTTTAAAACTGAAGTAGAAGCTGAAGGCAAAAGGAGGAGAATAAAAAAGGAAGGAAGGAGAGAAAGAGTATGGATGGAAGTGTAGTGTAAGACATGGTTACCCTGTGTTTGTCATGTGATAATTTGACCTTGATTATTTCATGATTAAATCAATGGAGTTGGGAGTTGTTTGTTTACCCTTGTCAATGGCAATTTTGATTCATGTATTTTACATTTGAATAAGCTGATCATTTGTGTACTTTTTTCCTGCAGAATTTCCTTGGAAAATATTATTATTATTATTATGTTATTATTGTTATTACTATGAATGATTGTTATTATTTATTATTATTTTTATGATAATGATTATTATTATTATTATTAATTATTATAAATAATATTTATTATTTTTATTATTATTTTCTTCTGAAACTATTGCCTATTTTTTATCGTATAATGACCCAAACAAGTTCAATATGCACGTTTATAGTTTCTTCTTCGTCTTTTTTTAAAATCCTTTTGGTTGTTTTTTTTTCTACCTGATGTGTAACTTTTGTAAAATAATAATAATAAAAAAAAAAAGGACATAAAATTGAAATAATTCGTTTCATGTTTTTGTAGAAACATTTGTTTTCGTGGTAAAGGAATGTTTTCTTTAACAACCCTTGAAAGCATTTTCCATTCTTACCATGCAGAAAGTCAATTGATGTCACTAAGAATTTCTTTCCTGAATATTTTTTGTTTTCATACATATTTACATATTTTTGTTCTTTTTTTTTTTTTTTTTGCCAGTTAATGGATTGATAATCTTATGCGAAGCACTGTTGTTCCCATCATTTTTTCACCAAAGCCTCAAAGACTTACTGAGCAGACCTGTTACTTTATTATGTAAAAGAAAAAAAAAAATTATATTACACTTACAAAATAGTTGACTTTTTAGTTTTCAGCGCTGGAGGCGAGTCATTCGCCATGTGGCAAGTTAATTGCAGATGCAAAGCGGGGATTATCTTTGCTGATGCAGCGTTTTAAACTCAAATTCAAAACTCAGGTAAATTAAAAACAGGAACCTTTTGACAACAGTAGAGACTAAAATAATAGTCAGAGGTGAAATTTAATTGTGTAACATCAGAAAAATACAAAGTAATGACACTTTTTAAAAAAAGAAATGTTAGTTTTAATAAAAACAATCAATAATTTAAAAACTTAAGATGAGCATGTTTTTTATTACACTCAAGCTTTTTATAGGGAGGAAATATTCTTCGGTTGTTTTTTTTTCATCATTTCTCTCATGAACTTTCTAATCTTATGTAAGATGTATAATTTTTTTGTTGTTTCCCCCGTTTGTTTTGATAATCTTTAATTTTTAATTTTTTTTTTTACGATTTATTATTATCTTGTCTTACGCCCTTTTACCATTTCTTATCCCAGTTGACGATTATTATGCCTATATTTTGCCCCCCAACCTGGCCCCCTCAATCCTTTCCTTTTTCACAATGGTCTCCACGTTTTTAACTGTCCGATTAGTGTGTTTTGTACAGCCGCATACTGTATATATTTACTTTTCAACTGTTGTAATGAGAAATAAAAAAAGAAAAAAAATTCAGTTACCAAGAAAATGTTCAGAATTTCTTTTTTTTTATTTTTTATTAGTACTTGTGTTTTATATGTACGTCTTGTACGTATTTTTGGTGTATGTTTGATCAGCATTAATAATTTGTGTCTTGTACGTTTTTGGAAAGTTAGTGTATGTTTGATCAGCATTATTTTGTGTCTGGTACGTTTTTGGGAAAGTTAGTGTATGTTTGATCAGCATTATTTTGTGTCTTGTACGTTTTTGGAAAATTAGTGTATGTTTGATCAGCATTATTTGGTGTCTTGTACGTTTTTGGAAAATTAGTGTATGTTTGATCAGCATTATTTTGTGTCTTGTACTTTTTGGAAAATTAGTGTATGTTTGACCAGCATTTGTGCCTTGTAGTACTTGTATGTTTTTTTGGAAAGTTTGTGCATGTTTGACCAGCATTTGTGTCTTGTTTTGACCAGTATTTAGTCTCTTATGTGTGTCTGGTATGTTTTTGGAAAGTTAGTGTATGTTTGACCAGCATTTGTGTCTTGTTTTGACCAGTATTTAGTCTCTTATGTGTGTCTGGTATGTTTTTGGAAAGTTAGTGTCTGTTTGATCAGCATTTCTGTTTGTATGTGTGTCTGGTGTGTGTTTTTTTTTTAATTTGAGTACAGCGTATGTGTTTGAATAGGTGTGTTTGGTGTCTTTACCTGAACCATGTTCTTTTTGTGAACAGCTATGCAAAGCATTAGAAAGACTGGTTTCTTCAAAGCTGGTGCTCTTTGTGTTGCTGATGTTGTTATTGTTGTTGTTGCCGCTGTTGTTGATGGTGAAGATCTTGCTGTTGCTGTGGTTGTTGATGATGGCCGTTGTGGTGCTTTTGCTGTAGCTGCTGTTGTTGCTGCTTGCTGTCATTGTTGTTGTTGTTGTTGGTGGTGGTGGTAGGGGTGAGGGGTGTGTGCTGTTTTTGGTGTTGTTGTTGATGATGGCTGTGATGGTACTCTTGCTGTTGCTGTTGTTGCTACTTGCTGTCATTGTTGTTGTGGTGGTGGTGGGGTGCTCTTGCTGTTGTTGCTGGTGACAATGTTGTTGTAGTTATTGTTGTTTACCACCACAGTGCGGTGCTCACGATGACATTTTGCATTTTAAATCAATTTTCTCATACAGGTGACATTTTCTCATACTGCTAAATATATCACATTTAATAATGAAAGCAAAAGGTCGAAATGAAATACCGCGATTACAGCCTGTCTCCCCAGTCATTATCTATGGCATGACTTGAGTGCAAAGCAAGGCAATAAATCTTTGCTAAATGCAACGATAAATCTCATTATCACTTTCTCCCCTCGCTGTGGACCAAAATGAACTCTCGAAACCCAAGGCACAATGTCTGTCATACCGTTCTATAATATCAATTTGCCCAGCCAGGCTACCTGGGGGGCCAGCCGTTCTTTTTCTGGCGTCGAGAGTTCTAAAGAATAATAATCCTGCATTTGACGTCATAAGTCTTTGCGTGGGGTCTGCACTGCTGGTCGTGATTGGGTGATACGTCATAATACGGCGCTGTGGCGCGAGCTAGGTGGTTTCTCATAACAGTGGGCCTGGTTAAGTGAGCTGTCAACGGATATTTGTTTTATTAGTTGCAGTGGAATTGATCTGTGCCGGAGAAAGTCTTTTTAAAGAAAGTAACCAGACAGCCAAGATTTACTGATGGATGGAAATGGTTTATAAACAGCTACTTGGGATAGACAGACGGGTCTGAAATGGACGGTCAGAAGAATAAAAAAAAAACAGATGGATGGACATACGAGCAATAGATAGCTGGATGAATAAGAACAATAGGAGAAAATAGAGAAAGACAGAGCTAGAAGGACAGCCATTCTTCAACTTACATTCAGTTCACCAATACAAAAACCATAGTAAACATGGTACAGCAGTCGGCAACAAATGTTGTGGAATTCCATGAGTAAAAAATGTGCCTTTTCCAGCGTTTCTAATGATTTCTTAGTATTTTAATAAGATTGAATTTACAGAATCTGATTAAACAAACAAAAATCAAATGATGTAAATGAAACATCATTTCAAACAGATTGTGAAATTCATCCATAATTGTGATAGTATTACATAATAATAATGGAAAATATCTACACAGCGCCTGCCTCCATTAAAGTGGATCCAAAATACATTACAATGAAAGAGTATTAGTAGCAACTCTTTCTCCCTCCTGTTTCTGTCTCTGTCCCTCTCACTCTCCTCTCTCTCTCTCTCTCTCTCTCTCTCTCTCTCTCTCTCTCTCTGTCCCTCTCCCTCTCTCTCTCTCTCTCTCTCCCCCTTCTCTCTCTCTCCGCCTCTCTCTCTCCGCCCCTGTCCCTGTCGTCGCCTCGCCCCGTCTCTGTCTCTCGCCCCTTTATCTCTCTCCCCCCCCCTCCTTTCTCCCTCTCCGTCTCTGTCCCCCCCCCCCCCCCCGTACCCTCACTCTCTCTCTCCCTCTCTTTCTTAATATGTACTAGTTAACAAATACATTTCTGTACTGTACAAAACTACTACAAAAGTTGCTCCTCACACACTCACCCCTTGAATGCCACAGGCAGTTATAAAATTACTAAATTACTGCAATTTGTCAGACATAACAAAACAAAGAATTATAATGATAATAATAATGTGTTAGATCATGAACTCTCAAGACGCAGACACCTCCAAGTTCTGACATTACAGCGTGTTATTTCCATATCGTATTTGCCCGTCACATAATTATGAAATTATGATGAAATATCAGTGAAGGATTATCCTTATTTAGACATTCTTTGGCTGATACGGACAGGAGGTCATATACATGTATTAGGTTTAAGTCTGCAGTGGATGGATGGATGGGTGGATGAATAGGTGGGTGGATGGATGGGTGGATGAAGGGGTGGATGAATGGGTGGATGAATGGATTGGTGGATGAATAGATGGATGGGTAGATGGATGAATGGCTAAATGGATGGATGAATGAATGGATGGATAGATGGATTGGTAAATGGATGAATGGGCGGATGGCTGAATGGATGGATAAACAGACGGACGGTTGGATGGATGGATAGATGGCTGAATGAATAGACGAATGAATGGGTGGATGGACGAATGAATGGATGGATGGATGGATGGGTGGATGGATGGGTGGATGAATGGATGGATGGCTGGCTGAATGGATAGATTTATGGGTGGATGGATGGATGAATGGACGGATGAATGGATCTATGGCTGAATGGATGGACGTATCGGTGGATGGATGGATGGATGGTTGGGTAGATGGACGGACAGGTGGATAGGGGAATGGGTGGATGAATGGATGGATAGATTGATGGATGGATGGGTGGATAGTGGGATGGATAGATGGGCCTTTGCATGAAAGAGGAGACCAATATAATGAGAGATGGACAGGGACAAAATAGAATAGATCAGATGACATTTTTGCTCTGAAAATCAGTCCTTAAAGACGACCCTTAGCCTAAGTAACCATGTCTACTGAAGCATCAAAGAGCGTATAACTAATGTAAAAATAAGTCGGGTTTCAAATGGTCGTATTTTAAATCAATACCGAATAAGACTCATTTTAAGGACCACATCTGACTTTATTTGAGCACTGCCTCTTTGCAGTAATTGACCTTTCAAGATACATAAATGAATAATTTAATGGTATTTCCTGGGTTATTGTCCTTGCCTTTCATCACCCGGTGATGGATGGATGGATGGATGGATGGATGGGTGGGATGGATGGATGGATGGGTGGGATGGATAATGGGGGGGGTGGATGAATGGATTGATGGATGAATAGGTGGGTGAATGGATTGATGGATGGATGGGTGGTTGGGTGGGGATGGATGAATGGAATGATGGAGGGAGGAAGATGGAGAAAGAAAAGGAAGTAATAAATTGGCTTTAGACATGAGAGCTGACAGACGTGCCTTAGCCTGATCCAGCATGACTACTTTTATTGAACAATCAAAGACAGGGCAACTCGTGCTAAAACAAGCCGGTTTTCAAATGATCCCAGGAATCAGTAGCGAACCAGACTCATTTTAAGGACCAGATCTGACTTTATTTAAGCCTTGCTTCTTTGTGCCACCTGTCATTGTCAAGGTACATAAACAAATCATTTGTATTTTCGGGGTTGTCTCCCCTGAAGTTCGTCAGGCGGGGACCCAATGTCATCCAGTAAATGAGATTCAGTTTCGCTCCTTAAAATCAACGAGTTTGGGACCTAATTATTGCAACTTGTTGAAAACGGTGATCCTTTGGACAGAGCTGTCGTTTCCTGATTTTAATTGTTACCACACACACACTCACACTCACACAAATGACGTTTAAACTAAAGACATCGTACAGCTGACTCAAACGATTCCTATTTATAAGTTGTTCATGCTTGGTTCAGATCTTACATACAGCCGGACAGACGGTCAAAAAAGGTGGCAAATGTGGCAGGGTAAATTGATGTAAGCAAAGAACGGACTGTGGAGGGATGGATGAATAGATGAATATGGATGGATGGGTGGATAAATGATAGATGGATAGATTAATGGATAGAAGCAGGATGGGTGATAAATGAATGATTAGATAAATGGACGGATAATGGATAGAGAGTGATAAATGGATGAATGGTTGCGTGGATGGATACGTGATAGATGGGTGGATGGATGATAAATGAGTGACTAGATGAATGGATGGATAATGGATAGAGAGTGATGGGTGAGGTGATGAATGAATGGATTGCATGGATGGATAAATGACAGATGGGTGGATGGATGATAAATGAGTGACTAGATGGATGGATGGACGGACGGGCGGATGGATGGACGGACGAGTAGAAGGAGATGGATTGATGGATAAGTGATTAACCCCTGCAGTACTGAAACCGCATTGCTGTTAACTCTCTTTTGCTCCGTCAGTTCCAGGTTTATTTCTCCGTTACCAGATGTTAAATACAGATCAATAGCCTGATTTAGATTCATATTTACCTTTTAAAATAACTGAAATAAATGGATCTCATTATAAACTGGATTTGAGAAAGGCAGTGGCTACGTTTACGGCAGATTACGCTCATACCCCAATAGAAAAGGCACTGGCTACGTTTACGGCAGATTACGCTCATACCCCAATAGAAAAGGCACTGACCACGTTTACGGCAGATTACGCTCATATCCCAATAGAAAAAAACAAAGAAAGAAAGCCCTGCTGTACGAACGGGAGTAAAGCCGAACAAAGAAAAATAGTGAGTTGTATTCACCGGCTGCCGTAACCGTAGCCACTGCCAATAGAAAAACACAAAGAAAGGAAGCGCTGCCGCACGAGAGGGAGTAAAGCCCAACACAGGAAAATGGTGAGTTGTGTTCACCGGCTGCCGTAAACGTAGCCACTGTGTTTGAGAAAATCTAGCTTTCACAGTGTCAGTAGTCAAAGGGTTAATGGATAGATGGGTGTAAGCTTATAATTGATAGATGGATGGATGGATGCTAAATGAGGATTAGATCAACAGCAGAAGGAAAGATAGACAGAAGTGAACCCTGATGTGCAGGACTGCTGTAAACTGTGACCGTCTATCAAAGTCAGCCTGCATGGGCATCATCATCGCCAGTCCAATGTGTGTATTATCCCCATGGGATTCTTCCTCTTGTGATGTGACAGGGATACGCCAACTGACTTATGCTTACAGCTATGCTTTATCATTACACACTGATATTAGACAAAGGCATTGACAGCCATGCAGAGAGACAGACAAACAAATAAAAAGACAGACAGACTACGAGATGAAATGACAGACAGGCAGCAGGCACATACAGAAAAACAGACTGACAGCCCAACAGACTGACTGCCCGACAGACTCCCAGACAGACAGACAGACAGACAGAAAGGCTAGAATGCAGACAAAGGCAGATAGATAAAGAGACAGATACCTCGACAGACAGACAGTTAGGCAGGCAGATACAGACTGATAAATAGACAGTCACTCCGAGAGACAGACAGAAAGGCAGGGAGACTTAGACAACTAGACAGGGCAGCAAATGGGCAGACAGACGAACAGGCAGAAAGGCATGCGGATAGACAGACACAAAAAGAAATGCAAGTATACAAATACAGACAGAGAAAGAGATAAATAGGGAGACAGGAGGACAGAAAGAGAGACAGGAAGGCAGAAATGCAGAAAGACGGACAGGAAGAAAACAAATTGGCAGACATAGAGGAAAAATAGATGGATAGACAGATTACTAGAAGTGTAGCAATGTCAAGACATCGCAGCTGCAGAGAAAACCGAAATATTCTTCTTCTTTAACATCTAGAGACTCAAACCGATACCAGTGGTGACTCGACTTCATGTGATGCCACCAGTAGTTCAATTGACTGTCAATGATACTTAATAAGAATATGTAAGTGTTCATCTAGATCAATATTTTATAATGTTGAGATCCTGCTGTTTAGAAATCGATTTGTGGAAAACGAGAACCAAGTGGAACTCCCTTTATTATTATGAATCGCAAAACCTGAGGTTTGTGTAGCAGGATTATAGTGCTGATGGATGGATGGATGGATGGATGGATGGATGGATGGATGGATGGATGGATGGTTGGATGGAAGGATGGATGGATGGGTGGATAGACGGATGGATGGATGGATGGATGGATAGACGGATGGATGGATGGATGGATAGATGAATGAGCGAGCAGATGGATGGATGGATGGATGGATAAATGGGAGGATGGATAGATGGGTGGATGGATGGATGGATGGACTGATGAATTTATGGATGAATGGCTGGAATATACATTAAAAAGAAACAAACAACCAACAATTTACAATACAACATGATACATTTATTTACCTTTTCATTCTTACATGAACTTCTACAAGACAAATTTTCACAACATAAATTGACCATCTCAGTAGAGACAGGCAGAAAGAGACAGCCGTACTTTTTTTTTTTTTCAAGTAATTGAATTTATACAGGCAGACGACAACAAAAGTACGTATCTCATATATTAATTATTCACACAAATACATAACTAAAAAAAAAACAAAAAGCCATTGGGAAATGTTTGGAATGTTTTGGGTTTTTTTCTTTCAACCCTTTAACGCCCAGTGTACCATATTTGAAATAGGTCACCTGCAGCCAAAATGCTCTATCTTTGATACACTTGTTCTTTTTATTTTAGTAACAAATAATTTCTCCAACTACATTCCCATATTATTATATTTGTAATAATCTTACTACAGTGTATTTATGATCGGCTCAGCCTATGGTTTCAGAAGTTTTGAGATTGGCCGATTTGATCTGGACACTAGTGGGTTAGAGAAACCGAAAGCAAGGACTGCGTGCTTGGCAATTTGAATTCCTCCCCCCCCCCCCCATCAGACACACACACACACGCACGATTTCATAGCGATTTGATTAGTTGACCACCTTGACATAGGAAAGGTGAAAGAATGAAATAGCCCCTTAGCATAATTATAGCAAAGGCACTGTTCTGTATTGCTGATTCTCTCCTAAACAATCATGAATTCGCGTTTGGCACGGAAGCGTGGTATTTTACAATTTAGTGGTAACCCAGTCCAGGGCCAGCGTGGACGCCAGACTGGTGGCTAGTCGCCTAATTATTATGCATCACAATGTACCACTACTCATTGCCTATACCACAACAGGGACGCGGTGACCTAGAGGCTTCTCATGTCGAAGGTGCCGGGTTCCAATCCCGTCGGTGCAGACATGATGCGATTTTGGGAGTTTTTTTTCGTATTTTCCTGTTCCTGATCCTATGGGAGGTAGGATCGAGCACCTAGTCTTCTCGGATAGGACAAAAAATGTGGAGGGCCCGGGGCACGTTGCACACGTTAAAGATACCTTGGCAGTTGGAACTCGAAGAGAGCAGGCCGAACAGGCCACTGCCCGGGCAAAATTCTAAACATGTAGATCTATCCCTACCACAACAAGACAAATAAAAACAAGAAAAAGTGAGGTGTAAATGCCAAGGGCAACGAAACCTCCTAAAACAAAGAGCTGAAACTCATACCGCGGCTGTGTGCTCAGTGACTACTGTTTTAGTGTGTGTGATGGATAATAATTAGGCGGCGGGCCACCAATCTGGGGGCCTACGCCAGCCTTAGTCTGGCTTACCCTTTAAGCTATAGCAAACAGTCTGTGAACACACCACAGTAATTTCTTTACACGACTTTGTAATAAGGCGACGGTCCCCTAACAACGGAATAAGAGAGTGAGTGTCTGGTGTCTGTCAGACCACGAGTGTAAAATCGGGTTAACCGTATAAAGAGTTCGATCAAATTTTTAACACTTTAAAATCTGCTCCCAGAGTCGAGATAGCTTCACAGTTTTCATAAGAATGTCCCATATACTGTGGTCCTATCTCAGTTTCTGTTAGAAGTGGAGATAGGGTGAATCATTATTGGCGCGACCAACATTGAATTTACCTCTTGCATTCCAAATGAAGACCGGTATTCCATACTACAACGGATTGTCAACTACCGCAACTTTGATCTGCTATAATATAATATAATATTTCATGACAATTTAGTTGGATTTAAAAAAAAAGAACCAAAAACTTAAATAGCATTCAATTTGTTTTCTCAAATCATTCAATCACAACACCAATATAAACATTAAGTAAGTGAAATAAAAAAAAAAAGGCAAATCTTCACGTTCGTCAGACTGGCGTGCAAGAAGTCTGGGACAGTCATCTCTAATATGTCACTCTTATTGCAGCTGTAAATTTGCCATTGTCGGTGAGTTCCCCTCTTGTTCCACCACCCCCACGCCCCCCCCTCCCCCGCTATCTCTCTCTCTCTCTCTCTCTCTCTCTCTCTCTGTGTCACTCATTCACTCACTCTCTCCCTCTGTCTGTCTGTTCTTTCTCTCTCATTCACACATTCTCTGAACGTCTGTCTTGTCTGTTTGTGTCCCTCTGTCTGTCTTTCTCTCCCACCCCCTCTGTCAACCAATTAGACATCAAGACGAAAATGAGGCAGCTGATACAAAGGGACTATTCTTTAAGAACAACTCAGCAATTCCCTCCCAGCCATCGCCCCCACCCTCCCCCCGTTCGCCGTACTCCCAGTTTTTATGATGATTATCATTTTTAAATTTGCCCTAACTCTCATTTTCCCCACGTCCGTCTCTTTTACTCATAAATTCGCTTTTTCTTCTCCGCGATTCCTCTTATCTTTCACAGTTACCATTTCTCTCTCTCTCAGTTCTCACGCAAACACAAATAGGCTACGTAGAGAAGTGCTAAAGCATTCTATGTTGTTTACACTCAGTGTGCTCGTTTTCAATACTATTTACAGGTGAACATTTCAATATAATACAGTTCAAATTCGTTGTTTTACCTGTACAAGGGTCAAAGATATGCATTTGTGTTATGTATCAGTGATACGTCATCAATTTACATGCAGCATGAACTTTGACACAAAACTGTCAAAACGTTTTGTAACCTAATATTAAACATGATGAAAGATCTGTAATAGGAATGATTCTCAAAATGACAGAAAGTAAAAGATAAATAGATAAAGCTGTTTCCGTGACCTCTTAACTCTTTGTGTGCCATGAATTTTTCTCACGTTTGCCAATACAGGAAGAAAATAGTGGGGGGGGGGGGGGGAGATGAATGAAGACTAACTACAGCGACATCTATTAAAAGAAAGTCAACCTTCTTTCTTCCAAAAAAAAAAAAAATAGTCCAGCATTCTCGTGCACTGATACATCGGTGATTGGCACAAACATGACCAGCGGAAGAACCGAAATACTGGTGATTGGCACGCAAAGAGTTAAACTGGTCAAAATAAAGTTGTTTTCCTGGTACGGAAACGGCTATGGCAAACGGAAACTTCAAATAGCCATCAAGCAGTAAAAAAACATCTCCGTACACATGAAAACATGCTTTCTACTTCACTACCTGAAAGGTGTTGCCGTTTCCATTTCCATACATGAAAACACAGAAAAAAAAAGGAACGTAAATAAACAATATTCAGAGTAAGATTGAAGTTTGTCCAAACAATGGATGCGCCCATCGTCAGAACTAGCGGTAGTACACAAAGATTTCATAATTATTATTGTTTGTCATGTAGTCACACAGTTTTAGATACTCATATCCCAGTCAGTGCAGGCATGTTGGAATTTTCGGGATTTTTCTCATATTTTCCTGTCCCTGATCCTGTGGGGCGGACAGGATCGAACACCTAGTCTTCTTGGATAAGGGAAGAAAAACTCGGAAGGCCTGTGTGCTGGTAGCACGCGTTAAGGACACCTTGGCAGTTGGAAATCGAGAAGAGCAGGCCGAACAGGCCGACAGCAAAATAAAAATAAAAACTATCACTACCACTCCGCCCTCTTCCGCCTCCCTCCTCCCATCGCCACGTGCCCGCCCCTCACACCCCCCCCCCCCAAAAAAAAATCCTACTGGCGCTGCACTGTGGCGACGATGTGTGTGCACCAGTTGTAACTGGGCTACAATGACACTTATGCAAAATTTCCCAAATGGGATTAGAGAAGTATACAAACTACAAATACAAATTTTCATTCTCTAGCTCCATTTTAATTACGATACTCATGTAAACACAAGACTGCAGACCAGCAATTTCGGCTTGCCTTGAAACATGAAAAATGCATAATAGATTAAAAAATATATAAATAAATAAATAAAAAAAAAGATTAAAATAGATTTTAAAAAACTATAGATTTCATTGCGTATGGTCGATGAAAATAATACAGCTTTGAAACAAACATTCTAAGATTCACGGCTTTCATACAGTTTTTATTAGTACAGATACTATCAATGATGTAGTTTTTTTTTCAAAAAGTCAATAGATACCGTATGATTGCTATGGAAATATTTTCACTAAACACATTGATGTCTTGGCGTAACATTGAAGATAATTTATATAATCTGGCTGGTGTTAGGAGAACAAAGTTCAGTTACAAAACCTGGCAGAGAAAATATTCAGTTTTTTTCACTGTTCATAGCTTACTGTGTCAAATACTACGTCAACCCTCCCTCTCCCCCCCATCAACAACCAATAATTTTGAAAACAAAAAGTGCCTAAATCCACGGCTTTCATACAGCCGTATGAGGACAAGAGGACAGACAATACATCCAAATTGTAAAAAAAAAAATATAATATATATAATAACAATCTCACAGGATTCATAACTTGTGAACATTTTTTTGACTAAACACATTGATTTCTTCGTGTAAGGTCCTAAAGAAAAGTATAGTTTGCAAACAACATTCCCCAAATTCACGAGTTTTACACAGTGAGGACACAGGGACAGACAATATCCAAAATAATCAACAACAACAACAACAAAAAAAGAAAAAAAAACAAAAACCTCATAGAATTCACAACCTGTGGAAATATTTTTTTGCTAAATACATAGAATTCTTTACCTAAGGTCCAAAGGGAAAGTATAATTTTGAAGCAAAATTTCCAATATTCGCGGGTTTCACACACGTATGAGGGCAGGCGGCGCCCAGAAGGTGTGTCAAACAAAAATCTCATTGACTTCATAATATTTGAAACATTTCCACTAAATAAATTAAATTCTTTGCATAAAATGCGAGAGAAAAGTTTCATTTTGAAACAAAGGTTCTCAAATTCACCTCTTTCTACCATCTTACAAAGACAGACGGCAGCCAGACAGTGTTTTCAAAACACAGTGGCTACGTTTACGGCAGCCGGTGAACACAACTCACCATTTTTGTTTATTTGGCTTTACTCCCGTTCGTACAGCAGCGCTTCCTTTCTTTGTTTTTTTGTTTTTTCTATTGGGGTATGAGCGTAATCTGCCGTAAACGTAGCAACTGCCTTTTCAAAATGTGTCTCATTGGATTCGTAGCTCACGGAAATACTTATCGAATGTTGTTACAACTGCGTACTATGTCCTCCAGGTTTTAGCGCTAGTGGTACGCATTTTAAAGCCGTTTGTGATCCACAGCTAGAGAGCTCCTCCACAACAGCCTGAATTAATTATTTTTTTCAGATTTTCTTTTTGTTTTCTTCATGTTTTATGGTTGAAAGGGTAAAGGGCAGGGTTAAGGGATTCGATACAATTTAGGGTTAAGGATAAGGACAGAGTTAGGGATAGGTGCATACCTCTTTGTGCTGTATTGTGCTTCTCTGTTCCTTTTATTTTGATAGTTATACATTTTTATGGGTTTATCTGACTAGGTTCAATTGTTTTCTCTGTTCCATTTTTTTTCTTGATAAAGGCGAAAGCCGAAAATTTGAACATTTTCTGTCTTCTCTTCAGTTTGCTTTGTATCGTTTGGGTTTTATTTCTCACACAAGATTTCGCTACATACAACTTTTTCTTTTTGCCCAATTTTGACTTTGCTTATAGCCCTGCTGCGACCCCACAGTTTTTCTGTGGTTTTTATTACATTTAGGAATAGGTACGTATACGTACGCTGCCCTAGGGCAAAACGCTTTGGGGTACGTACGTACTAATAACAACAGCCATATTTATCACTGTCACACAAAAACATTCAAGGAAATACAAAATCTTCACATTCTGAGAGCTAAAGAGCCAATACAAAATTTATATTACATCATTAATGACGGCATTGTCATCATTTGATATTGTCCCAGTGGAAATTCTTCACCTTCAACGTTGGAGTGTTGAGAGAGATGTCAAGGACGTCGGAGAATTTTCCTGTGGAAAAGAAAGAGAAGGATGAAGCTGTATGGAAGATTGTGACTGTTGTTAGAGAGAGAGAGAGAGAGAGGGAGAGAGAGAGAGAGAGAGAGAGGGAGAGAGAGAGAGAGACAGAGAGACAGAGAGAGAGACAGAGAGAGAGAGACAGAGAGAGGGGGGGAGTAAAGCTAGAGAGGAGAAAGACAGACAGCCAGACACACAAACAGAGAGGGAAAGAGAAAGAGAGAGAGAGAAAGAGAAAGACAGACGGACATAGACATGGAGACAGAGAGAGAGAGAGAGAGAGAGAGAGAGAGAGAGAGAGAGAGAGAGAGAGAGAGAGAGAGAGAGAGAGAAAAGATGTAAGTTAAAATCTGCCAATAAATGTAGATAGCTAACACGGCCAATGACCAAGTACTTTCGATCAGTTTCTGACATGCATCACCTGTGATTGTTTACTCACTGTTCACCGTCAGGATATCGATAATCGACCTACCTGGTATTGCCAGCACTTCCTTTTTTTTTTTACCCATCCTTTATTTTTTTTATTATTCATATAGGATGGAAGGAAGAGCTCGATAAAACCGCCAAATGTATTCATGAATACTTGAAAATCGAATGATTTAAAGGATAACTATCTCTGCTGCAGATACTGTTTTCTCTCTCTCTCTCTTTACCTTTCCCGGTCTCTCTCACCCCCCCCCTCCCCCTCTTTCTCTTTCCCGGTCTCTCTTCTTCCCCCTCTCTCTTTCTCTTTCACTGTCTCTCTTCCGCTCTCTCTCTCTTTTTCTCTGTCCCTCTCTCAGTGTGTCTTCGTCCATCTCACCGTGTCTCTGTCTATCTCTCCCTTTCTCTTTCTCCCTCTCTCGTTCCCTAAGATATTTATTCCCATCAAGACCACCACTCATGTACCCCTCCCCCAGAGCTCCACAAAATACTACTGATCATACAAGTAATACACATGTGAAGTTGAGTATTCTTATGTGTGTGATTCAGAAAAGTGACCCGTGTAGGAATTTCTCACTCTTTCTCCAGTCTCTCACGTCACATTATACAACTTGCGGTCAAGCGTAACCTGCAGGACACGGGCACAGAACATAGTAATAAAAAGTAATAACCCAACAACATTACTGCCCGAGTTCCTAACGCTAGTATAGGCTGGACCGCAAATTATTGTCATTATCTTCCTCGACTGTGCGGCATTGCAAAGCAAAAAAAAAACAACAAAACAACAAACAAATGCATGATGGGAAATTAGGGTAAGTCAAGTCTGTTTTTGGGTCTCTTTCGACTCAGTGCGACAGATCACTCCTTGTGTCAGCTGACTAAAACCAAAGAGTATAACACTGTATAGAAAGGAATCACTATTGGTCGATTTGCACTGCGAGACATGGGAGTCCCCGCGAAACCATTGTTAGCATGGAGCAGAAAGTAGGTCACGACGGTAAACGCTGTCCGCTTCTCCGTTCCACTGGGAGAGCTTATGGATGGCTCTAATTGCTTTCAACCAGCCCAAAAATAGTAGAATGGCACACTCTCTATAGCAGAGGCGGCCCCTTCCAATTCTTGATACCGCCGTGACCGAGTTTCGCGATTTGGCGGAAGTGAGTTCTCTCTATAAATACAAAATCTCTGCTAAAACCAAAGACGATACAGTCTTGAGTCACTGCGCTGTAAGCCTTAATGGAAGTGATTTAGACACAAACTCACATCTCTGTCTCATTCCCTCACAAGTTTGTCTAAAGCTGGTGCAGCAAACAAGGACATTACTCAGTCTTGAACAGTGATTTTTGACAAAGTGCTTTTCTAAAACGTGTGTGCAATTGTACATGAAGCCATTCCGTGCAACTCGCAGAAAATAGACCATTAAAATGAAATTTAAAAATAAAACAAAGCATGCACTCTCTCGGGTAAGCACGCCCTCGTGCAGGCAGACATACATGTACATACACAAAACCATACAGGCAAACAAAGAGAAGACTAATTTACAAATTGAAAACAAAAAAATCCTACTGAAATGGTGAAGTTTGCACGCTAAGTTCCCGGTCACACCGTAACACAAACTAATAGCTATAAACAGGTCTACCAAATCGTATGCTAGTGGAAACACTTACATCCAACTTGGCAACTCTACACTCGAGAATCCCGAAAAATGTTCTCATTGGACAAAAATTGGTATTCATGTACTGCTAGCTTATCAGTAACCACCAGAATAGCTGTTTATGTTCCAGGTAGCTGTCCCAGAGGTTACGCAATGGTAAATGGCATGGCTTCAAAGAACCGTGTAGTTAACTGAGATCTGACACACAAGTGAGTCTGAAACAAGCCTGTCTCGCTAGCTGAGTTAAGGCAAATTCAAGTCTCAGTCAAAATCATCGTAAAACAGACTTAACATCGTGCGCTGCTAACCTTAAACAAACTAGCAGCTCCGCGCAAGATAAATCTTTTAGATTCTACGAAGGAAGCCCAACTTTAGTATCTAGATCTAGGCTACATTAAAAGCAGCATTTGGAATCGCTCCAAAGACTAATAGAACTTGCGTACAAATACACAGATGTGACTACGTCGAAATTCCACCACCATTGTGTAAAGAGAGGTCAAGGACGAAATTTCTGATCATGTTTTTTTATTCTACTCGACGAAAATGCATCTCTCTATTTTTGCGGCTCAGAAAAATCGGATAAAAAAAATAAATCAAAGACTGATTTTTGCCCGAAATGAATGAGTCCACGCAAGTCATCGCCAAAAAGCAAGATCGTACACCAGGTTTCATAATTTTTTATGGCCCAGTCGTCAGGTTTTAGCTGATTACAGCTTTACCCTCTGGCTCAATTAATTATAGTATGATGTCAACGCATTCGCGTGGACGACTTAGATATATAATAAAAGCAAATAATACAGTGCTGAAGAAACTGCTTAAACCATGCGTGCAAGCCTAAGAAATCTATAAAAAGAAAATGCTCATTAAGCAGCTTTGTCCGTAGCCGGTTCTACACCAGATGTAGCAGAGTTAAATTAAAGTGTACCTGGCCTGAAATTTTGGGATCATCTCACAAGACAGGAAAGCGTTTGAAGAATCCGTGTTGCTGCAGGTATCCTGATTGTGTGTGTATACATAGAGAGTTACAGAATTATCCTTGCCATTAAAGTATTCCCCTCTCATTCACATCTGTGAGCAATGTTTCCTTTCAGTGTTTGGAAACTGCCTGTTACGACTGAACTCTTGAGTTTTAAGTCTGAGTTTGAGTATAACGGCGCAGAGGCATGAGAACGGCCACTTTGCACCTTTCACGGTTTTTTTCTCTATCCTACTTTAGGTTAGTTTTCAACTTCAGATTCATGCCAGTAAGGTCAAATAAAAGTGAAACTAAAAATCCAGCGGGAAAAGGCCCGTACTGTAAAGTATATCTATCTATAATGCGAATTTTGTAAATAATTATGATCAAAATCTATAAAATCAGCTGGTAGATTTCGGACTCCTTCAGAATGGACAAGATGCGCGCTGCGGGTCCACGCCAGAAAATAATCTTTTCATGGATCCGCAGGCATAATGCCATTTTCGAGGATGAGCGACATGTTTTTCGTTTCTTTGCAGGAGGGATCAAGAAAAAAAACAAAAACTTTCACGGTAAGCGGTCAAAGGTGTTAGAACTAGAAACACAATTCACATTGTGGAAAAACCATTAGATAAGATCTATTATCCGTCTCATTTTTAGACTTCAACAGTTTAGTTTCCCGCCTTGTATAGATTAGCTTTCTTTCTTAAAGGGTTCCTATTCACTTCAAACTATGTAACCCAGCTTCGCGGAGTTGATAATGACAAAGAATGCAAGGTGTCTGACCGGGTTTGTGTAATTTACTTATATATGAGCATGACGAAATGTGTTCGTAAGAGTTGTTTGCCAATAGTGCTTGCGGATGGTGTTTGTTATTAATACTGTATGTTAGTATTGATTGTTAAAGTTATAGATAAGATTTGATTGCCAATGTTTCTTCATATTGTGATAGCGTGGGGTTGTTTCTTTCACATTTTCTCTCTTTTTCTCTATTTCAATATCTATAGTCCCACCCCCTCCCCTTTCCCCTTACCCAAACAAAATCTTGTCTTTCTCTGCCATTCCTGATTTTCTCACTGTTGCCTCTACCTGAATGTCTCTGATCTTCTTTCCCTTTTTTCTTTCTTTACAGCCCCCCCCCCCTCCTCATTTTTTAAATTTTTAAATCCAGTTCCATAATTATCATTAAGACCAATAGGGAATATTTTTTGTACAACATAGACCTCAGCATGACTGTAAAAACAAACTTATGGAGAGACACTCACAACTCAGAGAATCATGTCATGTGATATCTGAAAACTGTATTGAACCATTCTGAATCCTAACCAATACTTGGCACCAAGTTTACACTGGTTAAAACAAGCTTACCAAGTTTCGAAACCTACCCAGTTTATGATATGGTCGCAGGACAGCGACAGCTGCTTTCTGTACCTCAGGCTCCACGCCGTGGCGTTTGATGGTAAATGTGACGTTTTTGATCAGTCGGTGGACATCGGCGTCATCTGGGAACAGGACAAGAAGGGTGGGGATATGTGAAAAGTACTAATAAATTCTTACCTGGATGCCGCAGAAAAACTGAACAAATATGGAGGTCGAGTTTCCAAAACAGAGAGTCTTCGAAATTCACGTTACTTTATTAGAGATGTTTTCCAAGAAAAGCCCGGCGGAAATTTGTCACCTATGATAGAAACACCAACCAAACTATTTTTTTATTTATGTACTTCAACAAGAACATCGTAAAGTCAGTAAAATTTTAGCCTTCAGGAAGACTTAGAACCCAGACACACTGGGTCCGGTTTCGTTTCGGAACCCTTTCGGCAGTTTTGCCCAAAAGCCGAGAATATGTAAAAAAAAACAAAAAACTTCCCTACCCGTTTCAGAGCGCTTGGTGCTGCCGTTTTCGTCTTCTTTGGCTTTCCGCCGAGACTGCCGCCTTTCGTCAAAACTGCCGAAAGTGAAACGAAACTGAAGCCACATTGTGACTGAGTTCTTGGGCGAATATGTTCGCTTATGACGGAAAGATACCGATATCAAACTCCTCACTATATTCCGCCCCGCCCCAGCCCCGAACTCCACTTTCCAAATCCTGTGATTCCTAAATGTCTTGAGACAACCACAGTCAGATTGCCGCTAAGTGAAAAAGCTTTCTTCTATTGGCGAGCCTAAACTGTAGAACAACATTAGCGTCGACACTGCGGAAAAGTGATAACATCATCACATTTAAGAATAGACCCAAAAACTGAATTGTTTGGGACTGTTTTCTATGAAAATGAAAGGTTTGAGGATAAGAGTAGATTAAGTTTTGTTAATGTACGTGGGTGGGAGCATGATGAATTGATCTTATGTTAATCATTTTTCTAATTACATTATTTTAGTTCGGCGCCTCAGAGCACATCATTTTTTTTTATGGGTTTGAGTGCTATACAAGCTAAATTAATTATTATCCTTATTATTTGACGCGCCTCCTGAACGCGGAAGTTTGGTTCCGCACCAAGAAATTAATACATGTACAACCAATCCTGTCAAATAAAACGAAATTTCTACTGCAGATAGAACCAGAATCGGAATTTCCCCATCTGCGGCCATGTTGGTTATACAGTCGCCGCTCGGGAAATTCCGTAAAAAACGACACACCCCGAAGCTCGTGTCTGGTTAATTTATTAGTCTGTGGACATAATATCCTGTCATACCTTTTAGTTCTACTGGGAAAAAAAAATCGTCCCCAGCTCAAATGTGGGAACACTTTCTTCTGTTCAGCTCAGCTGTGGCTCAGAATCAACAATAAAGTTAAAAATATAAGCGAACTTCAAGACCTTTTAAAATATGCCCACGTACTCCTGTACGTCTGTCTGTGAGCAATATGATGTTTTGTAGAATTTAAGGCTCAGCGGTTAAAAAAGATTTGGTGATAACATTGGAGGCTTTACTTCTTTTATAAGATGATGATGATGATTATCAACACTTACCATCCAGTTCACACAACCTCAAAGCCTTACAAGCGGAGATCTGTAACTCTTTGTTTTCGGGAAAGTTAGCCATGCACTGTAAAATTGTGTCAAACGCCATCTTGGACTCACTCGGGTAAGTGGTGCCATCTGAAACAGAATGTCATTGTGAACGTTTTGAGTTTGAGTTTGGTTTAAAGGCCCATTGGAGGGATAACTTTCCTCTGCACATTCAACCATTTATCCGTCTATACCTCCTCACGTTCATCCATTCAGCCGGCCAGCCACTCTTTCACCCATCCAACCCTATGTCCATCTAATTCATCCACAACTTTACTCATCCACTCAACCATCTAACTCGGCACCCACAAAACCCACAACTCCGTCATCCATCCACCCTCTCAACTCAGCTTCTCACTAATAGGTCCCACATGACCTACAGCCAAAATGAATTCACCCCCACCCCGCCCCCCCCCCCTACCAACCAATAGGTATGACATGACCTAGTGCCATCAACGTCACCACATCCAACCTGGACTCACTCTCCTTCCCCACCCCGCCACCTACACACCAATAGGTATGACGATCTACAGCCAACCTGAATTCACCCCCCCCCCGCCCCCAACTCCCTACCAACCAATAGGTATGACATGATGTAGCGCCATCAAGGCCACCACAGCCAACCTGGACTCACTCCCCCCCCCCCCACCCACACACACCCCATCTGCCCCCCTCCCCACCCCACACCCCACTCACCAATAGGTATGACATGACCTAGCGCCATCAAGGCCACCACCGCCAACCTGGACTCTGTCGAGTGCTCCTGGACGCTCTTGCTGATGAGAGAAATTCCTCCCTGACCAATCAGTTCATGCTTCAATATACCTGGGGAAATGCAGCAGGGGCAAAGTCAAGCAGAAGCATCAGCAAAGACAAACCACCAGAAAATAATTCAGAAAAAAGGTGAGGCTACCAGAATTTATGTGTCCAGTTGGTGCTCAGAAAAGCGAAGCGGGAGTGACAGAAAGAAGAAAAACACACGACCAAGATGAGGATCGACCCCTGCAACGACACCGACCGCCTGGCCCGGAAATAGAAAACAAGTCGCTTAACCGTTCGACTACTCCGCCTCTCAAAATCAACAACAACACCAACAACAACAACAAAATGATTGCAGCCGGACCATCAAGCGGTGCCTTTTAACAACTTGAATATTCATCCGCTGGGACCAAGCCCACCCACGTCACCGCCTTCCTCATTCTTTCTTTTCACCGCTTGCTGCTGAACAAGACAAACATCTGGGACAACGACAACGAGATGTGTGTCTCCTGAACAAACGCCAGGCTGTCTTTTATTGCAGTCAAAGAAAATGTAACGCGTTAAGAAGTGTGCGCCTCGTTAGTGCTCAGAAAAGCGGCCCGAGTGAGAGATAGATGAAGAACAATTGACTCAGGCTAACCTGGCAGTAATAATAGCGCCAATTGGCTTGTTACACTTGTTGTAGTTCGACTTCCGTTGGAGGTTTCAAGGCCTTATCGGGACCTTAGTTCTTCTTTGTTCTATCTTCACTGTTTTGAAAAATCTGAGATCTTTTAGTATGTAGAAGAGGTATAACAAATGCGCACTTTGACACTCGTTTAAAGTGCTTTGTGGCAGTGCTCAAGCTGTTTCACAGTACCGATTTATTCCAAATCCTTTTCGTAATACTAAAGCCGCAAACGTTTGACGTCACATTTCTCAGTTGTGCAAAAAGTGGAGTTGGAACAAACAAGAAATGATGTTGCGGTGTTTTACGCTCTCCTAATTTTTGGATTACAATTTATCTTTTCGAGTGCGCATGCTCAGCTGTCGTTCCAGAAAACAAAATTTTGCCAGTGCGCATGTTTAGCTGCCGTGCGCGTGAGGATGGGGACGCCGTGAGGTCAGCATCACAATTTTGGGTGACTTAAGATGAAACACACCAACACTCACTCTGTTATCAATTCAGCACAATAGGAAAAACTCACTTATTTTCTCCACAATACACGAGATGGTTCCGCAACAAATGATCTGTAGCTCCACATCCATGGGGAACAACTCCATTGACTTGAGAACACTTTTGAGAGTTGTCTCTGTGATCAACCTTTTCTTGGAGTCCACATCTGAAAGTAGGTCGTGGTGAAAAAGGAGAAAAACCAACAAGTAAGTAATATTTTGTTTGGATAGTTCAGCACTGGACGAGATATAAACGCATTAAATTTGGTAGAAATTTTTAAAGGATTTTAGTTCACCGTGTATATTACACCTTCCTTGACGGCATTTGAATCGAAAATGACACCTACATTTTTACATGCAACAGGCTTAATTCTGAAATTGACAAAATGATATATAAAAACAAACAAACAAACCAGAAAATTTGTGGGGTCGCAGCAAGGCTTGAAGAAAAGTCAAACTAAGGCAAAAGGAACAAGTAAAAGTTGTTTTTAGCAAAGCCTCAAGTAAGAAATAATATGCTAAAATAGACACAATAAAACGTTCTATTGTATCGACTCCATTATTAATTTTCTTACGCGACGCTCTGCTACATTCACGTTTTTTCTTTTTCTTTTTGCCATTTACTTGTTGACTTAACTATGAAATGTGTGGATTTCTTTCTTTTAGAATTTTGTTTGGGGGGGGGGGGGGGACAGTTCAAAACATGTTAAATATAAGCTGTATATTGGTAGGATAGAAAGACCCAAACATTGATTGATGAATTCAATATCAGCCACATTGTGAGGGTGAACTCTCATGTAAACAAATTATTGGACTTCCGATGATCGACTTACTTAAATCTGCCAATCTAAAAAAAAAAAGAAAAAAAAATACTGGTAACTGTCCCGTTCTAGCTACAAACGGTAAAAGACAAAATGCACCACTTCAGGCCGTGAGGGAATCTGCACAGAGGTGTTAGGTTAGTACAGATACCTAGATGGGGGAGGATTAACCACCAACTATTGCATACTTTGAGTAGATCCCCTCGTCCCCTACCAACTACCTCGGCCATCAAGAGGACAGCGCCCTGAGCCAGACACTTAGATGGATCTTGCAAACCTGGACACTTTGAAAGTCTTGCAAACCTGGACACTTTGAAAGTCTTGCAAACCTGGACACTTTCAAAGTCTTGCAAACCTGGACACTTTGAAAGTCTTGCAAACCTGGACACTTTGAAAGTCGTGCAAAGTTCTATGTACAAGGCCCTCTAAGGCAAAGATTAAGATTGACTCTTGCAGCATGGAATATTTAAAACAATGTGCTAATTCCTGTGTGCAAAATAACCCTTACAAACCCTCCAGGCCAACAACCAAGAGTCCGGGAATTTCCAACAAGGCACTAATTCCTTGAATTCTTCTGCCCCCCCCCCCCGCCCCCTTTATTTTTTCTTGCCCGCCCCCTTTTTTTTCTTCTTGCACCCCCCCCCCCCCCCCGGCCAGGAATGAATAGCCAGATCGAAGACAAGACCGCATTTTCAACCCCTCACTTATCGGGCGACTCCAGCGATTTGTCTGCACAAGACAATCGTTGACTGCCGGATCATGACAATTATACCTATTTCTGTTCCAAGATATTGAAAATTGCGGCAGGAAAATGACACCCCGTGTGTTTATCGACTGTTTAATTGGCTCCTTGAGGTATCGAACCCGTGTCTGTCCTGGGTCACAGTGACTCTAGTCTAGTGGTTTTGTGACCTTTCAATTTCATGGCGAAAATTTATAATTATCAAATATATAATGAGTTGTAACCGTTGTTTAGTTTGCAAAACATGGCGTTGATTCAAAGTTTCGTTTAGTTTGCAAAACCCTGAGTTCATTCAAAGTTTTGTTTAGTTTGTAAAACCCTGAGTTTGATTCAAAGTTTTGTTTAGTTTGTAAAACCCCGAGTGGATTCAAAGGTTCGTTTAGTTTGTAAAACCCTGAGTTCATTCAAAGTTTTGTTTAGTTTGTAAAACCCCGAGTTGATTCAAAGTTTTGTTTAGTTTGTAAAACCCTGAGTTTGATTCAAAGTTTTGTTTAGTTTGTAAAATCCCGAGTTAATTCAAAGTTTTGTTTAGTTTGTAAAACCCTGAGTTTGATTCAAAGTTTCGTTTAGTTTGCAAAACCCTGAGTTCATTCAAAGTTTCGTTTAGTTTGCAAAACCCTGAGTTCATTCAAAGTTTTGTTTAGTTTGCAAAGCTGTGCGTTGATTCAAGGTTGTGTTTAGTTTTATTCAAAGGCTATCCCTAGGAACGATAATGCCGAGAGGTAAAGTGTTTCAGTGATAAAATGACATTGCTACACAATAGCAAGCTATTTGGTTTTTGACAGTGCAGATGTCTGTTCCCATGACGCCTGTTTTTATTTTTTTCTAGGCATGTTTTTTGGGTAGTTTTTGTGCTTTTTTTTCGAAAAAATTTGAGTTTGAAGAAACCACGTCGACCCAACGACGGTTACATTGAGCTAGGAAAAAGGAAGACGACAGACTGACTATAATAGAACGACAGGACAGAAAAAGCTAGGCGAGGTGGCCTAGAGGCAAGGTGCTCGCCTCTCATGCCGAAGGGACCGGGTTCGAATTCCGGTCGGTGCAGGCATGTTGGAATTTCGGGATTTTTCTCATATTTTCCTGTCCCTGATCCTGTGGTAGGTAGGATCGAGCAACTAGTCTTCTCGGATAAGGACGGAAAAATTCGGAGGGCCCGTGTGTACGTTGCGCACGGTAAAGATACCTTGGCAATTGGAAATCGAAAAGAGCAGGCCAAACAGGCCGCTGCCCGGGCAAAATTCTAAAAAACGAATCCCCGATCACAACAAGAAAAATAAAAAGAAGAAAAGTGAGGTGTAAATGCCAATGGCAGCGGAACCTCCTAAAACAAAGATTTAAACCCAGGCCAGAGGGGGTCCAAGGGAGACAGAACTCCCATGGCGAGTCTGTCCTCAAGACGGATCTATATAATAAAGCTACAACAAAACCCCTAATAATCCTATGGACTCGGAAACTACACAACGCACCGACCCACAGACTAATAGATTAACCAGACTGGAAACACGAGCTTCGGGCTGTGTCGTTTTTTACGGAATTTCCCGAGCGGCGGCCGTATAATCAACATGGCCGCAGCTCGGGAAATTCCGATTCTAGTTCTATCTGCAGTAGAAATTTCTTTTTATTTGTCAAGATTGGTTATACATGTATTAATTTCTTGGTGCGGAACCAAACTTCCGCGTTCAGTAGGCGCGTCAAAATGGTGTCATTCAACATTGTAGCTATGCTGAAGCGTCGGACGTTACCGTAAACCTAATGTGGCGGATGGTTCATGACTTTTCTCTGTTTTGTGACGTCACACAATGGGATCACCCAGTCTGGGTATTTTATTAGTCTGTGCACCGACCTGAAATTTGGCACAAAGAATTATGGGATAGCGAACATTGTTCCTATCGCTATACACAAAACAAAACCGTTTGTTATTTCTGAGTTAATCGGTAAATGCGTTTATAATTAAAGACCAAATTCACTAGAGCGTTTTATCCGAAATTTACGATCAATAAGATATTGATGTATGTTTCTAATAATAGCCCACTTCCGCCCACACATGGTGTTATCACTTCCTGCGATGTGTTCACTAACAAACAAACTAACACGTGCGCAAATCATTGCCATTTGACGGATGATGGCGGGATGCGCAAGATGTCAACGCGCAAAGGGAGAGCAGTAAAACGTACCTAAAAACAAACAAACAAACAAAAATAAAATAAAGCTAAAGGAACAGGCAAAATGAAGCAGGTCCATAATAATCACCCAGAACTGAAACTAATAAATCGATTTATCCCGAGCAGGGCCGAGCAACCCAGCTAGTGTTTTATAATATGTTTTATAGTTTCGATGGTCTTGTGTCTCCCTGGACCATTGCCACGGATAACCCGATCTGGGTCTCCACAGCCTCTTTCTTATAATAGCGTGGCTATAAACTATTGTTTTACAGTGGAAGTTACAGAAGTTCTGTAAACTCCCCCCCCCCCCCCCCCCAAAACAACTATGAGAGTCAAACGGTCAAATGTCAAATAGCTCATGCAAAATGTCACGTTAGGTTTAAAGAAGGTGAAGGACGTCCATCATTCTAACGGTCCTATGCATTTACAAGGGGAGTTTGAGTTTGGAGACAGCACGTAGACAGGGTTGCCAACTTTGCGACTTTGCAGCTAGATCTGGATCTTTTTGAAAATTTCTAGCGGCATTTTGAAATCAAGTGCCAAATATGGATACTTTTGGACTTTTTTCATGTCGAGCCTTAATAATAATATATAAGACTGGTCAACCAATTTTGAAAATTTGTCTGCTTCTGAAATGAATTTGTTGACCGGTGTAATCATGACAACAAGGTCACAGAAATTGTAAATAGCAACAAGGATTAATTAATAAAATTTCATTTATTTATTTATACGAAACGGGTCAGGCTTTAAAACCTGGCTTCACAAAGTTGGTTGTGACCAGTATGTTAAAGTTACATGAAATTGTTTAGTATATTTTGTATAATGCATTTTAATTGGTCATCAGTCGGCGTGTTCATGGAAATTATGTATTTGCATCAAATTACTACTGTGGGGGGATATACAAGCGCCTAGCAATAACTAGCGACTTTCCATGGCAGTTTTAGCGACATTTTAGCTACTTTTAGGGATGAGCCTGGCGACATTTAAAAATCTGGGTTGGCAACCCTGCACGTAGACACAGGTGCATCCGCACTGTGCTGGACAAAAGCAAGGCCATAGACAGAACATAACAGAAGGCTATGACAGAACGAAACCCTAAGAGAAGGGGTACAGGGGATTGAAGCCTGGCGTATGAAAAACGTGCATGAGATGAGAATGGGTAAAAAAAAATCAAAATGCCAAAATCGACCGTCTTTTGTGTTGTGAACAGCTTCAAAGGTGGCATAGCAGCTGCTGTCATCGCAGTGACACTCAGCACGAACTCCTTCATCGTAAAAAGTGTTACCACTCCACAGTTAACAGGCGAGAAAATAGAAAATCCGAGACAAAAAAGGTAAACTTTTGGACAGTTAAAAAATAATTTAGAACATTCGAATAGTCATGTGATAAAAGAAACAAAAAAAAAAAAGAATTAAAAAAAATATATATTGGTTTTTCAATCCCGATTTAGAATGAAATTGCTTTTTCAAAATGTTTTTGAAGTTTTTGTCCTTGCTATTTTTATGTTGTTAACAAATCACTTGTACTTTCTATGGCCTCAATGTCGTGCTGAGAGTACTTTTGCTTTCTTTTTCGTGACACATGTAGAGATTTGAGCGGTGACATAAAAAAAGAAACCTCCAAGTAATGGCATGTCAACAAGGTCCGAGAATTTGACAGACAAGACAATTTTTGTATTTGTATTTTGTAATTGTATGACTCTTTAATCCCATTTGGGAAATTTGCCTTTGTGCCATTGCAGCCCAGTTATAACTGGAGCAGGCACGTCGTCGTCACAGTGCAGCGCCGGTCGGCGGGTTTTTTTTTGGGGGGGGGGGGATGAGGGAGGGGGGTGAGGGAGGAGGGAAGGGAATGGTAGAGATGAATTTTATTTGATTTTGCCCGGGCAGCGGCCTGTTCGGCCTGCTCTTTTCGATTTCCAACTGCCAAGGTATCTTTAACGTGCGCAACGTGCACATGGGCCCTCCGAATTTGTTCGTCCTTATCCGAGAAGACTAGGTACTCGATCCTATCCCCCAATAGGATCAGGGACACGAAAATATGAGAAAAATCCCAAACTTCCAACATGCCTGCACGGGCCGGGTTTTGAACCCGGGACCCTTGGCCTGAGAGGTGAGCACCTTGCCTCTAGACCACCTTGTCCCAATGGTTTTATACTCCGTGCAGTGTAGATCTTTGTTTCGTGAAAGTTTCAGTAGATCCACATAAAGGGGTGTCTAAAAATACTTACAGACTTTGAATACAGTAGTTAATACTATGTCAGCCAAGCTGCGTCTAAGCTCCGATCATCAGGATAGTCCTTACAGACCGCTATGTATCCATCAACCTGTTTATCGACGTACTTTCGTACTTATCTATTTTCAATATCCATTGATTCACTTTGAATTCCTTTACTTATCTACATACAAATACCTATATAGTGGTCTATTTAGTTATTGATTTTGTTTCTATCTGTTCGTTTAGTTATACACGTATTGATTTGTCTATTTAGTAATGTCAGATCAATGAGTCCTACACAGAATGAATACACTCCGTTTTTACATTTCAATCTGAGCAACTCCCCCCCCCCCCCCCCCCTTTCCCCCCTGCAAAAGAAGCTACATCTAAGCTTGATAATTCTAAATAAAGATTGTGTTCAAATTGATGGCCGTTCTGATAAGATAAGATAAAAATAAAACTTACTTTATCTAGAGACTGGACATTTTGGGGGCCAGA
The DNA here is from genome assembly GCA_963931925.1 of Onchidella celtica. NCBI lineage: Eukaryota > Metazoa > Mollusca > Gastropoda > Systellommatophora > Onchidiidae > Onchidella > Onchidella celtica. Next base: position 40,130,012 of record OZ007579.1, on the reverse strand, counting down.
CATTGATGACAACGCAGTTCAACAGAGTTGCAAACAATATTGAGCTGTTCATTTGTAAGTTTTCTGAGAAGCCCCGTGCATAAATCTACCTGATACATTAAACACATGGAAAGCAAAACGCTTAGTGCAGACCAAGAAGGAATATAAACTTCGCGGGGTTAGAACCAAAGAGGTCTAAGTGCAATGGCATTCTAATTCTACCCCACCCCCCCCCCCCCCCAATTACTGTCTCAACTGAGTGGGTTAGAATTAGAAACGCTTAGTGCAGACCAAGAAGGAATATAAACTTCGCGGGGTTAGAACCAAAGAGGTCTAAGTGCAATGGCATTCTAATTTTACCCCCCTCCCCCAATTACTGTCTCAACTGAGGGGCTGAGGGGGTTGGAATTAGAAGACCTCTACCTGCTAATGGCTCTTAGATCCCTTCTAATTTCCAATCTCAATTTGAGTAGAAGACTTACAAAGGGCCACAACTGCAATAACTTTACAGCAACAACGATGTATGTGAGAGTTATCTGTGAATGAATTCATGGCCGACAAGATCACGCCCAATCTGTTCTCCTTCATGAACGTGCCACGCCCAACATCTGGAGAGAGAGATATGGAAAGATCAATCATTTAGACATTTCATTTGAATAGGTAATATCGCAGACTTGACCATGGAACAAGCCCGTGAAAACCTAAAACTCGGGAAATTCCTATAGGAATCATGAAACTTTATGTAATGACTCAATTTTTGACTACGCATTACATGGACGCACCCATTTTGGACAAATTGTGGTCTTTAATATTATAAATTTACCATGTTTTTGAGTCGCAAAAAAAATAACAACAACAACAAAAAACCCGCATTTTTATGAAGTGGAATCAAACTGTATGATCGGACATTTCGTGATTCAGCCCTTTATTCATCGCCTCTCTTTACACATTGCTGGCCCCAAAAGCAACTTTAAAATATCACATTGTATTCTCTGAGTCAACAAACCAACTGGTTTGTTCAGTTGCCCATGACAACTCCTTCTTAAATGAAGTACTCTGGGAAACATCGTTTTGGTGTCAAGAGCCACAGGTTTGTGGAACTCTCCGCCTCTGCCTTTGCGAGGAATTGAAAACTTCATGGGTATTAAACATTTCGTCTCCATAGAATGACAAGGTTCTCTCTCCACTTTTCGGCTAAACTAAATTACACACACCATAGACTACTTCCACAGGCCTTCTTGATTGTGTGTCAAAGTATGAGGCCGATTCAATGTGTAATTTGCAATATTACCAAGAAAACGAGAAAAAAAAAGTATCCGTAAAAGCTATGAGCACATGAAACCTCGATTGTTAGTTCCTCCAATGTTGATGGGAGGGAGTTACCTTGTCATTGTTAGGGCAAGGTTTGCCGAAAAGTAATCTTTTTACACTTTGAATATTGATTAATAATTTTGTTTTGCTATGTTATTTATAATCCCATCTCAAAATATTGTGCCTTAATCTAAATTTTATATAGTAATTTTTATGACAACTAAAAAAAATGTCGACACCATAATTGATACGATGGTAAGCCATACCTGTTCTGACCAGATTTTCTATTGCTTGACAGACATACAACGTCACGTCCGGGTTATTTTGTATGGAAGACAAAATTCCCATCAATGTCTTATCAATTAGCGTGGCTTCTTCTTCTTTCAGATCTGAAATTTGAAGAAGAGACGTCAGAATGTCAGTATGTCAATATTTTTACAATAATACAATCATTAGTGGAGAAATCATCTTCTAACGGAACCAGCAAAGCCGCCAACATTGATGATATGAGCAACATAACCATGGATATTTTCATTTTCCTCAGTGTACAGACCTATGTGAAACAGGTAATAGGCCCAGATCGGTTCGGGAATAATTATCAGCCCAAATTTAAAACTGCTCATTCAGTATTTTCGTTTCAATTTTTTTACGAATCTTCCTTTACGATGTTAATATTGTGTGCTAAAGGACTCCCCTTGACTGTCTATACAACAAATCAGTACGTGTGCACTGCAGGCTGGTGTAAACGTGAACGGTGCAAGGGAAATAATTCCTGAAATACTAAACGTAGTAGAATGAAGGTATCGGTACTGGTTGGGATTGACTCTTCACCTTTAGCGAATATCTCATTAGGCGAGATGCTACGGAAGTTTCGCCATTTTGGCGAATGTAGCAATAAATGTGTTACCAGAAACAATTAGCTAAGAGATTATTTTGAGTAAATATAACCGTTCATTCCTACATTATTTTGGAGTAACTGATTTTTTAAGCACATGTTAGTTTCTTTCACCCAGCTCCTCTTTATTCTCATTCAATCATTTATTTAGACATCGCTACTTCCCACTGCCCCTGCCCCCTCCAAGGGTTAATGATGAAAGGCATTGGTGGGCACAGATGATAGATTCATGTACTTACCCAGCGCCCCCCCCCCCAAATAAACAGAAATCCCACCCTCCCCATCCCCCCTCCCCCCGTCGGGTCTTACCCGGCAGTTCCGTGATCCCACACAAGACTAGAGCAATGAAGACCAGAATCTCTGGATGATTTTCGTGCGTGTCCCCCAGGCTGACGATGATACCCAGACCGCTCTCGTCCAGCAGGAGGTGGCAAACTTCCTCTGTGGGTGGAAGACAACGGAGGTAACACAACACTCACTTCCTACATTCTTTTACACCGGAAACTGGTCACATTACAACACTGATTTCTTACACTTCACGGTACAAACCAGTCATTTTCCTGCCCTCCACTGTAGTGTAAATCCATCATAGCTTCCATAACACAAAAGAACAAAAAATGCCAACAACCCTGTACACTGGAGTCTCTTTGTAAATCGTACCTCAAGCCACAAAAAGGTAAACCTGAGGCTTGTAACGCACTAGTATGTGTCAAGTCTGATTTGCATCTGTAGTAAATGAGACATGACCTTCCTTTGAATACCTGAGAAGACTGGAATATTTCAGTGGGCGATGACACATTTAGCCTCACTGTTCACAAAACCGAGGCAAAATCGGCTTGAATTAGTGCGCTTTGAGCTTCACAGATATTGAGCGAAAAGTATCTTTCTGAAAACTTCAATCCCTTCATTGTGCTTCACGCTGATAATAATACTAATAAGCCTTGGGTTAATGTCAGGCCAGAGTTTTCTGCTATTGTATGACAGTACACAATACAGCCTGCTACTGTCACCCCCACTGTCTTGTGGGTCATCTCGGGAGAGAGGAAGACTAGGGGAAGGTAACCCTGAATACAAATACCACACTGCCTTGTGTGTTGCTATGATAGCAAAGGCTATGGGAGTAAACCCAGACAGAAAATCAGGAGTGGAGACCCGAAGGTGGTTGTCAGGGAGAACTGCATCAAACTGGCTTCCAGCATCTCCTGCAGCCGGACTAGTTCCAAATGTATTGACCTGGTCTCTCCCTTGGGTTTAACTAGAATGGCAGAGAGAGGGGTGGTGCCTCTGGGCAAAGCACCATCTCTTAAAAATAGCCCAGGCAAGGCAGCAAAACGAGGAGGCGTTTGCTCGGGCTTGGCAAGCGTCTGTCTCTCCTCTATAAGCCCACCCATTTCCGATTTGGAGAGGACACTCCAGCCATCCGTTACGGATGGGCACAACACGGGAGGTGGCAGTTACCGGTGATAAGCTCAATCCATTTGGCGTACGGATGAGCGCCAGGGGTCCCCTCTGTCGGTGGGAGCGGCTTTTCAGCTGCATTGATCAACTACCGCCCGCCGTAACCTGGGCAGCCCCCAGGCAGTTGGGTGTTGTTCCGCCACGTCAGCCTGCTTCATAAGGTGGTTGGAGCTAGACCAAAAGTCAAAAAGCTGACGTAAAGTGTGCACCTGGCAAAAACAGAAAAATACTAAAACTTGGTACCTGGAACGTCAGAACAATGCGCCCAGGCTTGCAACAGCAAGATCTCACTAATATTGACTCCATCAGGAAATCCCAAATTATTGATCGAGAACTTCAGCTACTAAACATCGACATCGCTGCCCGTCAAGAAACTCGACTTCCCGACTCCGGGTCAGTCAAAGAAGAAAACTACACCTTCTTCTGGCAGGGCCTTAGCAGCGAACAGCCGAGAATCCACGGCGTGGGCTTCGCCGTAAAAAACTCCCTTATCAATTCGATCGCAACTCCAATTGGAGTGTCAGAACGCATCATGACACTCAGACTGAACACCCGGTCTGGTTTTACCAACATTATCTGTGTCTATGCCCCAACACTTACCTCCTCTGACGAAACCAAAGACATTTTCTACGAGGCATTGCAGAGGACTCTCCACAACATCCCTCTCACCGAAGGCCTGCTAATTCTGGGTGACTTTAACGCTCGAGTGGGAGCAGATCACTCCGCATGGCCAAAGTGCATTGGGCACTTCGGCATTGGCAACATCAACGAAAACGGGCAGCGCCTTCTGGAGCTATGCTCCGTAAACTCATTATGTGTTACAAACACGTACTTTGACCTTAAGAGATGCCAAAGAACATCATGGCGCCATCCCAGGTCTGGCCATTGGCATCAATTAGATCTTATTCTCTCAAGGAGGAAGAGTTTGGGCTGTATAAAAATAACTCGTTCCCTCCACAGTGCTGACTGTGACACCGACCATGCACTGGTAGTCAGCAAAATCAAAATTTCGGCCAAGAAAATATACAGATCAAAAGCCCTTTCAATCCCTAAGATCAATGTAACAGCAATCAGAGATGAATCAAATAGAAAGTCATTTGAAAAGTTATTTGCTGAAAGCATGGATAATGTCACCCAATGTGACTCGGTAGATGAAACATGGAACACTCTCAGTTCAAAAATTCATGACTGTGCCATCAAGTCTTTTGGACAGCATAAAGTTTCAAACAACGACTGGGTAGCCCAGAACAGCGAAATTCTCCCACCTCTCATTGAGCAAAAGAAATCTGCTTTCAATGAGTATAACAAAAATTGCAATCAGAGTACAAAAACTTGTTTGAAAAATGCAAAAGCTAAACTTCAGCTGGAGGTAAGACGTTGCGCCAACAAATACTGGACAGACTTGTGTAACAGCATACAAGAGGCAAATGAAAAGGGAGATATGAAAACCGCCTTTAGTCAGATGAAAGTAGCCCTTGGGCCAATCATCACCAAAAGCGCCCCACTTAAGTCTGTAAATGGTGAACCCATCACAGATAAAAATGAACAACTGAATAGGTGGGTAGAGCATTACTCTCTGTTGTATTCAACTGAGAAAAATATTCCACCAGATTTTGAGGAACACCTCCAAAAACTGCCAATAATGGCCGAACTTGACGCTGAACCTTCCTTAGTCGAGCTTTCCAATGCAATCGACCACCTGTCTGCTGGAAAAGCCACAGGAAGTGACAACATTCCTGCAGAGGTATTAAAAGACCTAAAAGGCCCACTATTACCACACCTGTATAATCTGTTACTGCAGTGTTGGAAAGAAGGCGTGATACCACATGATATGAGAGACGCCAAAATTGTCACACTTTACAAGAACAAAGGAGACAAAGGCGACTGCAACAACTATCGAGGCATATCCCTCCTCAGCATTACTGGAAAGGCTTTTGCTCGCGTCATCCTCTGCCGCCTTCAACAACTGGCGGAAAAAGTCTTACCAGAAACACAATGTGGCTTTCGAAGCAAACGATCAACTATTGACATGATATTTGCACTTCGGCAAATCCAAGAAAAATGTAAAGAACAAAACAGGCCGCTTATAACATGCTTTGTGGACCTAACAAAGGCTTTCGACACCGTAAGCCGATCTGGCCTGTATGCAGTCATTAAATCCATAGGCTGTCCACCAACATTGCTAAAACTTATTGCATCCTTCCACACTGACATGAGGGCATGTGTCAACTTTGAGGGCTGCACATCCAATTCATTTGCTGTAAACAGCGGTGTGAAGCAGGGATGTGTTCTTGCTCCTACCTTATTTGGTATATATTTTGCAGCCCTACTCAAGAATGCCTTTGGTCAATGTTCAGGTGGAGTACTTATTAACACCAGAGTGGACGGCTCCATTTTTAATGTTGCCAGACTAAAAGCAAAATCTCGTACAGAGCATATTATGTTACAAGAGCTCCTCTTCGCAGATGATGCTGCAATCGTGGCCCACGATGAAACCACGCTCCAGGCTCTCATCAATAGCCTTGCCAAAGCCTGTGACAAATTCATGCTAAAGATCAGTGTCTCAAAAACTGTAGTTTTGACACAAGGCTTGAGAAACTCCAACCCAATCATGCTGAATGGCTCTCCTCTGGAGCAAGTGGGAAAATTCTGCTACCTAGGCTCAACCATCAGTGGTAGCACAGACATAACAACTGAAATAAATGCCAGAATAGGAAAGGCGGCCACAGCTTTTGGCAAACTCTCAAAAAGGGTGTGGAACAATAGCAAGCTGACCATCAAAACAAAGGTACTCGTGTACCAAACTTGCGTCCTAAGCACCCTGCTGTATGGCTCAGAGACATGGACCACCTACTCCAAACATGAAAGATCCCTCAACTCCTTCCACCTGCGCTGCCTACGCAAAATTCTCAAGATCAAGTGGTAAGACAGGATCTCAAATATCGAAGTTCTGAGCCGAGCCAACATTCCATCAACTCAGGCTCTCCTAGGCAAAAAAAGACTGCGGTGGCTTGGACATCTCCACCGTATGGAAAATGATCGCATCCCCAGACAAATTCTCTACGGGGAACTTGCTACTGGCAACCGACCCAGAGGTAGGCCACATCTGCGATTCAAAGACACTTGCAAGGTCACGATGAAAGCATTCAACATCGACCCCAATGAATGGGAGAACCTTGCAAGTGATCGAAGCAGATGGAGACAAAAATTGCGCAGTGGCACGCTCGCAATAGACTTCAAGGCAAAAGAAACATACCTGACAAAACGACAGAGGCGGAATGAAAACACTCGCCAAAGTGAACCCAAAAGACTGACCTGCAATCACTGCCATCGCACTCTCGGGTCAAACATTGGTAGAATAAGCCACGAGAGAAGCTGTCAGTCAAAGTGAAAGTGAATATTCTAGCTGCTAAGACCGTCTGTAAAGACGCTAAAGGCCATATAATGTGCTTTGAAGAAAAAAAAAAAAAGAAAGAAAAAAAACCCCTGTATAATCGATCGTCTATGCTATTTTTTTTGGAGTCTGAATGCACTTAAGCTTTGCCGTACGCCGTGGGTCCAATTATAAACGTTTGTGAAGATCTTATCTCTGAGAATGTTTTTCTTGAAATTCCAGGTATTCCCCAATGACGTCATTGCCCATCTTCCTACAGTTTTAAAACCTGTAACCATGCACGTGCCACTCAAAAAAACTCACATGCATTGTTACTATTCTTACCTGCAGGTCCTGGGTTCTCACGGACCCATACTTTTAAAGAGAATTTTATTGTAGGGTTTTATTGTTAGCCCTTATTAAGACCTCTTGGGGTCCCAGATACACCACACTGTTAAAGAGTGTTCTATTCGTACTCGTACGTTATGGGGTCTGACATACACTATACTTTTAAAGGGGATAATAATAAATATCCTAATAAATTTTCTTTAGAAGTTTGGTATAACAGACGCCACGACGTATGCCATGTAGTTTTTAGCGACTTATGTAAAGCTAGGTCCTTCAGTTATTTCTATAAAGCACAGTAAAAATGATACATTTAAAAGGTCTCTAGACAGCCAAAGAAGCAGGTGGGAAGAAGACATAGATCAGTAATTTACCTAAACTAACAAGAAGAAGACAGAGATCAGTAATATACCTAAACTAACAAGAAGAAGACATAGATCAGTAATTTACCTAAACTAACAATAATTTACCTAAACTAACAAGAAGAAGACATAGATCAGTAATTTACCTAAACTGACAATAATTTACCTAAACTAACAAGAAGAAGACATAGATCAGTAATTTACCTAAACGAACAAGAAGAAGACATAGATCGTAATTTACCTAAACTAACAAGAAGAAGACATAGATCAGTAATTTACCTAAACGAACAAGAAGAAGACATTGATCGTAATTTACCTAAACTAACAAGAAGAAGACATAGATCAGTAATTTACCTAAACTAACAAAAAGAAGACATAGATCGTAATTTACCTAAACTAACAAGAAGAAGACATAGATCGTAATTTACCTAAACTAACAAGAAGAAGACATAGATCGTAATTTACCTAAACTAACAAGAAGAAGACATAGATCAGTAATTTACCTAAACTAACAAGAAGAAGACATAGATCAGTAATTTACCTAAACTAACAAGAAGAAGACATAGATCAGTAATTTACCTAAACTAACAAGAAGAAGACATAGATCAGTAATTTACCTAAACTAACAAGAAGAAGACATAGATCAGTAATTTACCTAAACTAACAAGAAGAAGACATAGATCAGTAATTTACCTAAACTAACAAGAAGAAGACATAGATCGTAATTTACCTAAACTAACAAGAAGAAGACATAGATCGTAATTTACCTAAACTAACAAGATTTCCCAAAGCTTTCAGGGCACACAGAACTATGTTGGCGTCGTGATCAAACTCCCGTAAAGTGTTGAGCAAAGACGGGACAGCTCCGGCATTCTTGATCCTGACTTTGTTGTCTTTGTCTGTCAATACAAGGGAATGCGTGGATCAATACAGGACCCACCTCACTCATTCTCTCCATCATTCCCAATGAGCCCCTCATTCCAACCCTCTCGCATTCCCGTCACCATTCCCTCCCATCCTAAATCCATCAACCCATCCATTAACTGGCCCTTCCCCAACCCACCTAACCCACACACCACATCACATACACAAAGAAAATCCCCCCGTACATCAACCAGTCCAGTAGTCCAGCATTCGAACCCCCACCTATCCACTAATGGGGCCAAGTCACTTACTGTCAGCGGTGAGATTCATCAGAGCCAAGCAGCCCACTTCCTGGATATCCGCCACTGTATCCAGAGTTAAAAGGGCAGAGATCACTGCCTTCGAGGCTCCATCGGCCTCTGCTAGCTTTCTTAGGTCATCTACAGAACCAGAAAACAAAAGGTCACGATGACAAGCTACACAAACCAGACACAAAGCGCGACCCTTAGTTCTTAATTGCACTATTTCCATTTTCTGAAAAACTGGGGATCTACACATGTAGAAGAGGTCAAACAAATGCACACTCTGACATTATTTTGTCTAAAATGCGTAGGCCCATATCAAGCTGCTTCACAGTTCCGATTTATTCTAACTCCTTATCATACTACTAAAGCCGTCAACGTTTAACGTCGCATTTCTCAGTTCTGGTGTTGGGACAAACGAGCGAAAAAAAAATTAATAAAAATAACTACAACAAAACAGTTCTACCGTACTAAACTATGCAAAGCCCTAAAATAGGCAACATTATTTAAAGAAACAACACTAAACCTCTAGTCTTACATAGAAAATACATCTGCAGTGGTAAGAAACTCCCCAGGTTGAGCAGTCTAAGGGGGATATCATACAGAGCCTGGAACATCAAAGCCACACGCTGCCAGCAAGATACATACCTCCAAGAAATAGTGGCAGAAGCTGACTGTGTCTGATTGGGCTTAGTATGATATGGTTTTCCCGGATTTACTCAGAAAATATAGGAAATTCGTGACCGTTCTCTGAAACTGTAGTAATGGGTTTGGCTACCTTTCAAGAGAAGCAAAAAACTGTTTTCTTTTAGCACAGCTGGTCTAGTTAGGTCCAATATTTGAAAGTTTGTTATTTGGTTTTTTTTTTTTTTTGGTTGGGGAGTCTAGGGCCAAGATCATTTGATATGGTTTTGAGTGTAATTGAAAATATTTAAAAAATCGATTTTTCGAATGTTTAGTTATTGCATTCTTAGGGAACAGTGAGGAATTATGGTGTACACTGCCAGTATCTGACCGGGTCGTCCCGGGCTTAGTGTAATATCTCCTTTGGTCCTTGTAAGACATAAATACGAGAACAAGAAGACAAAAAGACAAAGAGATCAGTAGAGGACAAAGTGGTTTAAGACAAAAAAGGTTTACCATGAACTGCCATGTTGCCAATGATTTTACACCCGTGTTCCTGGATCAGCTGATTGTCGGGTAGTGACATCATGACCTTGACAATGTCAGTGACGCAGTGGCAGTCGGCCAGGTACTGGTACATATACACTGAGGGAAGGGGGAGGAGGAGGAGGAGGAGGGGATGGACAGATGAGATAAAAGATATAGTCATTAGCGTCATTTTTTTATTTTTTTTTAACCATTTCTGGAATCCGTTGGCAATAATTTTCTTACAACAAAATCTCGAATGCACTGATACGATGTCCTTGCTTGAGTTCAAGTTTCAGCCGAGTCTGGAGAAAGCACGTCGACACTGTAACGATGATATCATGCTAAGAGGAAGCAAGACGACAGACACAATAATAGCAGGGTGGTATGACAGAAGAACACCCTACTAGAAGCGGCCACCAAACCAAAGAAGTCTGTGCGAAAACAGCTGTCCCTGTATCTGCAGTTGACATAAGAGCCAGAAATATTGGTTTCTTCAGCAATTACCCAAATGTTCACGTCATTGCAGGTTTAAATTACTCCTTTCCTACTCTTACTTCAACACAATTATTACGGTGATATTTCAAGGTAACATCATTTTTTTTCCCTTGCTGACTGCGACATCACAATGAACTGTTGAACTGTGCATGGGAGTAATCATTGTATACTGCAGCCTGCCCTTGCTTTTCATATAAAAACAGTGGACGCAAAGATATCACACAGGTAACAGTTATTAATTATTATTTCTTAAAAAAGAGATAAGACTTAGCGTATGGAAAGCGTACATCTTAGGGAAGAGATCAAAGTAGTCACAATCGAAAGTGTGTTTCAGAAGGTGCCTCTGCAGGGTAATAACCCATGACTTCACACCCTCCCCTCCCCCTAAAAAAAAAAATCAAGGTTCACCCGTCCAGACAATACTTACATTCTCCGCTCATGACTTGACTCAACGCCACCAATGTGATCTCCAGCAGCTCCACATTCTCCGGGAAATTGACCAGAACTTTCTGCAGCAGTTCAATCACTTCCTTCTTACACACAAAATGTGCAGTTGTATCTGTCAGGGAAAAATGAGAAACACGCAGAATTTGTTTCATGTTGTGCCAGTAAGGGAGGGGTCACACTAAGGCCGGCCAGACACAGCCAGTTGCTGCCAGTAAGGGAGGTACCACACTAAGCCCGGCCAGACACAGCCAGTTGCTGCCAGTAAGGGAGGTACCACACTAAGGCCGGCCAGACACAGCCAGTTGCTGCCAGTAAGGGAGGGATCACACTAAGCCCGGTCAGACACAGCCAGTTGCTGCCAGTAAGGGAAGGATCACACTAAGCCCGGCCAGACACAGCCAGTTGCTGCCAGTAAGGGAGGGGTCACACTAAGGCCGGCCAGACACAGCCAGTTGCTGCCAGTAAGGGAGGTACCACACTAAGCCCGGCCAGACACAGCCAGTTGCTGCCAGTAAGGGAGGTACCACACTAAGGCCGGCCAGACACAGCCAGTTGCTGCCAGTAAGGGAGGTACCACACTAAGCCCGGCCAGACACAGCCAGTTGCTGCCAGTAAGGGAGGGATCACACTAAGCCCGGCCAGACACAGCCAGTTGCTGCCAGTAAGGGAGGGATCATACTAAGGCCGGCCAGACACAGCCAGTTGCTGCCAGTGAGGGAGGGATCACACTAAGGCCGGCCAGACACAGCCAGTTGCTGCCAGTGAGGGAGGGATCACACTAAGCCCGGTCAGACACAGCCAGTTGCTGCCAGTAAAATATACACCAAAGAAATAATGGCAGAAGCTGACTGTGTCTGACCGGGCTTAGAATCATAGGATCTTCCCGGATTTACTAAGAAAATATAGGAAATTATGGTCTGCACTTCTTGTCTGCCAGCAGCTGACTGTGTCTGGCTGGCCTTGGTATGATACCTCCCTTAACTGGTAAGTCCAGCGGGGTTTCATTGAAACCCAATGTCAGTAAGTCATCACCCAACCAGAAGGCCGATTTTGATCGTCCGTACTTAGGCTTTGTATCAATGGAAAGTGGTAGAAGAAAACGTCCTGACACTATCTCATCAAAGATTCATTAATCCAATTAATTTGGTCGGTTTTAAAGACGGCGGGCTATCCAAAAACGCGCTTCTGAGAAAATTGAGGTTTGCCATGTTTGGCCCTTGGCAAATGTCTCGATCTCATTTATTTCTGGTGGATATACAGTGGGCTTGATAACTGGAACAATCGTTCAAAATATGATAGAAACATGAAACTTGACACAAAACATTGATTTACCCTTTTGAAAGTGTTAAAGAATAATGTGTTGGCCAAGAACAAAAATAATCCAACATGGATGAAAAATCCAAGATGGCGGCCAACAATATAATAATGTATAATTTCTTTTCCTTGCCACCAAAGCATCGAGTTTATTTAAAGCAAACAGATGTCATATGCCACATAGCCTTGTCATTATCAAGCCTGTTTCATTCATTACCAACGTAATTTTGCAAACAAATAACCGGAAAAATTGTCCATGCGAGATTTCTGCGTAAGGATGTCGTAAGGATGTCCAGCCCTTGTTTCAGTATATACATCAAAAATTTTATTGCTGATTTGAGTTATTTGGATGGTCACTGACTTTAGCTCCGTTTCAGGCCATATGATGCTTGTAACTAGGGATTGCTAAACGAAACTTCTCACACAGGTAGGTCAGCATCGCTTTTGGTGTTTGCTGGGAAATCCCAAATTGTCAAAATTCGAGATACCTATTGCCTTGTCTTTAAAACCGAACGTATTTGAGGGATAAAATCTACTCGTTACTTCCGCAGTCCTGGCGTGGTTCTCGGCGCTGAGATCTATTCGCATGGCGGCATTCCTTCTTGCAAGAAACGCCTGGAAGATTTCTTGCGATGACGTCATTTGCTGTTAAAATTCATCGGTCGTGACAGTAACCCGATTTGGGAGATGGAACTTGCAATGTTACAGCCAAAACAAGAACTAAGTAAAAGTATGACAGTCCATGCAAGCATTTGTCATTATTATTACTTACCACAAGAACTCAGATTGCACAGGACCCGTATGCCATACTCCTGGAGGTTTTCTTCCTGTGGGTATTCTTCCAGAACATTTAGAATGACTTCTACACCATCCAGTCTGATCAGTTCCTCACAAGTGGAGTCTGGGGAATAGAGAGAGAAACACGGAATGAATGAAGGATGGATGTGACAGATAAGCAGCGAGAATGTACATAGATCAATCAATCAATCAATCAATCAATCAATTTTTAAAAATGAATGAATGAATGAACGAATCAATCAATCAAATCAGTTAATCAATTGTAAAATGAATGATAAACGATAGAATGAATGAATAAACACTAGAATAAATGAATGGACGAAAGAATGAACGAATGAATGAACAAATGAACGAACGAACGAGCGAACGAAAGAATAAATGAAGATCATGGGTGAAAACCCTTTTTCTTTTCAAGGGCCTCATCAGATTTGGACTTCTCTGCCTGTGTCTTTGAGAGAGATTGAAAATTTTATGACTTTTAAACATCAGCTGAAGAGTCATCTTTTTACACTCTGAATGTCCATTTTTTGTTTTTTCCTGAGTATACCCGTGTGTCGTGTATGTGAGTATTTGATATAAATGTCCTAAACCCCTTAGAGCCTGGTTGTTCACGAGATGAAGAGCCATATAAATGCTGTATATTATTATTATTATCATCATTATTATTATTATTATTATTATTATTGTTATTATTATTATGAATGGATGAATGAATGAAATATCAAAAGAAAAACAAAAGCAAAAAAAAAATAAAAATAATGCCTCAGGCAGAGAACATCTCTGAAGAATGAGCTAAACTGAACTTATACCTTTGCCCCATATAACAGATAACTTCAAATGCCGCAAATATTCACACTAGTCCTTTGCCTGGATGGAAGGCCGGGCCCTGCGCTAAGATAATATCGTCGGATAATGTTCCCTATTGTTGTATGACGTGCTTGTTTGCCTCTCCGTGAAAATGAGGATTGAAAATTTGAGGAGCTGTGTAAAATCTGGGCCAAAACGCATACAACATTACATCGCTAACACATATCTCGAAAAGTTTTAAACCAATTGAAATGACACTAATACGTAATAAAATTAGAAGTAAGGGAACCACTTTCATGGAAAAGCTCAAATTCGGCAAAAAATCGCATACAACAATATTGTAAATACCCCTAGATGTTTGGCATTTCGGCGGTTCAAAGTTTCCGTGTGCCTTACCTGTACCCGTAAGACTGGCCAGTGCCCAGCATCCACATTCCACCACCGACACATTCGCACTGGGAGTTGTCATAGATTTGACGACAGTCCTTGTGGCTCCAGCACTTGCAACATCCAGGCAGGTTTCATCTGTGACAGGCACGTGGCAGAGTAAGCACAAAGTTTTGGAAAAAGCCATATTTTTCATGATCGATGATCATTAATTTCCTGAACTCTCTTGGCCACTAGCGTCACCGGTGAGACACGGAGAATTGTTACTGGGCTGCAGTTCCCACAAGAATTCAAGCCGAAGAAAGTTAAATTAAATAAAATTCATCCCTACCATCCCCCCTCCTCCCTCATCCCCCCCCCAAAAAAAAAAAAAACAACCGCCGACCGGCGCTGCACTGTGGCGACGACGTGCCTGCTCCAGTTATAACTGGGCTGCAATGGCACAAAGGCAAATTTCCCAAATGGGATTAAAGAGTCATACAAATACAAATACAAATATATTTAGTAATTTCTACAATGTACAATAAATCAATCAAAATTAATGATCATGAAAACCCATTAATTATGCTCCTAAGAACAAATTCTCACAAACATCAGAATTTTCCACAAGCAGAAATGTGGGTGGGGTCGAGGGGGTTAATAGCATAGCAAGTTCAAGAAAGAAAAACAAGGGGGAATAGGCAAGCTATGTGTACACGGAACCTGGAAAACAATTTTGTACACACATTAACTGCCTAAATATGCTTGCAATCTCTATTGAACTGCGTTGTCGTCTGTGCCAGCCCCAGAGCGGCCACCAGTTTGAACACAGATGATTAACTCAAGTGATTTGCCCGGGCAAAATTGAAATTAAAATTAATAGACTAAAATTTATCCCTATCACACCCCCCCCCCCCCCCAATATCACCAACGAAAATTTATAATTCATTATTAAATAAATATTATATATTCAAATAATATAATACTTTAGAATACAAGTTGTGAGTCGTGAACTGTTGTGAGTTGTGAACTGCGCCTAACAGGCTGCGTTACAATTTGCTCTCTGAGATAGAGAGAGATAGAGAGAGTGAGAGAAAGAGAGTGAGAGAAAGAAAGAGAGAGTGAGAGAGATGTAAATCGAGAGAACGAGACTTTCTGTAAAGCGCCTAGAGCAAACTCGTTTGGATTAGGCGCTATATAAATAATCTTCATTATTATTATTATTATTACACATGTGTCCTCTTTCATTTGAACCATGAATCTAAAGTGTATCTTATTTGACTATGTATTATTAACTATTCAAAGTGTGCACACATCTTTTTTAGACACCCTCTGTGTTAATAATGTGTTCCCTGACGTTCAAACAATAGCTTTATTTCAGGATTGACTAGTACAAATACCTGGCCGAGGGAAAGAATGTCCACTAAAGAATTTTTTTATGGAAATAAAGCACAATATTCAAGATTATATACAGATTTTGATGTTTCTCTAATTCTGTAGATCTAAGGTGGAAAAGAGACATAAAAAGGGATTACAGACATATTAAAGTATGTACACAAACAGAAATGGAAATAGGCAGGACTAGATAATATAGACGATAGACGGACTGAAAAAAAGAGAAGGTGTAATGACTGGCCACCAAGAACTGGGAGTAGATTCAGTGGAAGACCAGCAAAAAAAGATGGCAGGATGACACCAGAAATCATGAAAGCACAACATGACAGAGGCAGGCAGAGGACAGAACCAGATAGAAGAAGTCTGCGGAAGGCTACATCCTGCAGTGGATGAACAACGCATAGAAGAATAAAAAGAAAAGGAAGAAGAAGAAGAAGAGTGGTTGGTTGGGGGGGGGGGGGGAGGGGGAGATCTTTCCTGGTCACGTGGTAATATCAATCAGCGTGGCCTTGACCTACCGTAAATAGCAAAACTTCCCAAAGTGCGACATGCATTTTCTAGAACTTTCTCGTCATCAGGAAATTGTTCAACCATGTTGATGATTGTGTGCACGCCTCCGACTAACATCAGCTGGTGAGCTGCTTCCACTGTTTATGGGGCCGGGGTGTGTAAGGGGGAGAATAAACAAATGAGAGCATTAAGGGGAAATAAACACATATTTCATAATAAGGGTGAATTCTGAAGGAGTAAATAAATGAAGAAATATTGCAACGTTAGTTCTTGATTGTTCCAACTTCACTTTTTGCACAGCTGAGAAATTCGACGTTAACCCTGTGAGGCATTAGTATTGTGATAAGGAGTTACAGTAAATCGGAGGTGTGAAACAGCTTGATAAGCCATGATGCATTTTAAATAACTGTCAAAAAGTGCACTTGTTATAATTCTTCTACATACTGAAAGATCCCCAAACAAGAACTGTGGTCGCGATATGCACAGTACACGGGGCAAACCCTTTTTCCCAGTTCTGAATTCCTCCTCTCACTGAAATTCCTCCCCATTTCGTCTCCTGGCTAATACTCCTCCCCTTGGAATGTCAAATCTCCCCTGAGAGTGGTGGCATGCAGAAAGGGGGGGGGGGGGAGTAGAGGGGGCGACGGCTTCGGGCATCCATTTCATCGGGCACCCAATCAAAGAGTGAAATTAAAATCAAATTCGCTGTTTTTAATCTGAAATTATCGCTGCTAACTTCGGGTACAAGCTGCCCTACAACCCCACAAGCTGGTGTGAATATGGATCGGATAATACAAAGTGACGGTAAATGTATGAGCACTGTAGAGTTCGCTTAAATTCACACAGTCTGCTTGCCGCACCACAAATTTTATGTCTGCTTTTTACATATTCAAAACGTCTTCCTTTTTTTACCCACAGCCTGGGAGCTAAGTGCCTCCCGTTTTAGGATCACTGTGTTAGAAAGATGAATTTTACTGACAGTAACACAGTGCACGAAAAGATAAATGGCACAACAAACAAACAAACAGTCTAGATTATATTTCAGATATGTATATTTACCTGTGACTAGCAGATTTCCAATAATAAAGCAACTCTCGCGCACGATCTCGCGGTCCGAGGAATGGCGAGACATGACGCTAAGGATTTCTGAATGGAGCCCGCCGGCCACCAGCTCAGCAGCTAAATCAACTGCAAAACACACAAAACAAAAAATCACACTCAAGAAAACAGTGACACAACCAGCATCCGTTTCTTTGTTGTCTGTTTCTGCTACACACAATGACACATTCTCTCTTTACCAAAGTATAATACAATAAAACATTTTTTGAACAAGCAAATATATGAATAAATTACAAGTGCTGTTATGACTATTTACACGGCACAAAAAAAACAACAACATAATATCACTCTAATTTGACTCGACTGATTCACTTCCAGCTAGTTTCATCCTGAGAACAAGACGAGAGTTCTCATGCTGCCCTTTTTGAAAGATGATGGTCAGTGATATGGATATGGATGTATATGAGCTTTAAAAGATGTTAAATTATAGGTGTTTTAACAAAGATTTCATTATTTGAGCTGGGTAATTTTCGATGAACGGCTCAAAGCGGATAATGGCAGTGAGCTAGTTAACCGCCGCATTTTGTACTTTCTCTTTTAGGTGCAGAATCGACAAAGAATTTTTAAAGAAATCACTGGCATCCTAAAAATAGATCACCATGACAAAAGGAAACAGTGCCAACGAAAACAGTTTCAAATGAATTAATCTAATGTTGAAGTCACAATAATTATGAAATCACAGACCTGACGGACATAAGGATTTACTCAGGACTTACCTGCAGTAGAGATGAAGGCCACAGTACTCAATAACACACGCACAATCTCTGCCTTCTCGTGGTGACGTCGTAATGTTCCACTGATGGCTGCAATGCCGTCATTCTCCAGCACGTGGACACAGTTAGTCTCTGTTTTAAGGGAACACAAAAGGTGTGAGAGAGTGAACGAGAGGAAGAATGAGAGAGAGTGAGTGTGTGTGCTCGTGTGTATGAAAGATAGAAAGAGAGAGACAGACACACAGAGAGAGAGAGAGAGAGAGAGAGAGAGAGAGAAAGAGAGAAAGAGAGAAAGAGGCGTTTTAGTGGGTGGAGACAGGTAATAGACGGAGAAGTTGATCATAATAAATATCGCCCTTCAAACACATTGTCTTTATACAGTTTGGAAAAATTTACAGAAGTACCGTATGCGTACTGAGAGAAAAACCTGTTTATGGCAACAGCTTTTTCATCAGTTCAGATGTTCTTAGTATATTTATATGTACACTTTAACCATGGCAGTTATGTGTACTTCTCAGACCCAGTAAATAAAATAACATAAGGATTGATAAGGATAGATTCGGTTTTTAAAGGTTCGTGTGTGTGTATATTATATATTATGCGTCTGTTTTTAGATAGCTCTTTCGTCTATTACATTATACCGAGATTTCCATTTTCAGTCGAATTTTCCTCAAACCGTAGTGAAAGCCCAGTGATTGACGAATAATTCACTCAGCACTCATTGTTCGTCAACTGCCGGTATTCTGATGAACATAAGAGAGGTATCATAATAAGCCTCGAACATCACAGCCAGTTGCTGCCAGCAAAAGGTACACCTAAGAAATAGTCACTGTGGCAGAAGCTGACTGTATCTGACCGGGCATAGAGGGTAAAATACTTAGACCAGAACTTCACAGCCAGCTGCTGCCAGCAAAATGTACAGCCAAGAAAGGTGACAAAAACTAACTGTGTCTGACCGGGCTTAGTATGATAGGGTTTTCCCGGATTTACAAAGAAAATGTAGGAATTGTGGTGTACATTTCTTGTGTGCCAACAGCTAGCTGGCTGTGCCGTTTCGAAGTTAGTATGATACCTCCCATAAAGTGACCAGTTGCTGATGTTTATCACCTCGCCTGTTTGCCTGTGACAGCATTAGATGCACACTGTCACGAGTGGAGTGAGTGCAATTAAGGGGATTGCTACAGAGCGGGTGTAGAGTAAGAAGGGCTCACGGCAGACAGGTAGGGAAAGACGTGAAAGGAACAGAGTAAAATTAACGCACGAAGACAAGGAAGAAAAGCGTGCATGTTATGAGTGGTGGGGGGTCTGAATGAGGCGAAAGCGCTGTATTACTATCACTGCAAGTTAGAAGGTCCTACGGAACGGACGCTAGTAAGAGCCCAGCGGGCGGACATAAGGGGAGCAGTCGAGAGACCAGTGAGAGAGTTTTTCCAGTGATGACTGGTGCCGAGGTCGGGCCAAAGAGCGCCGCCTACGGTGATAGGCCAGCATAGGGCCGGAGGCCACACATAGGCCAGAAGTGAGGCTGTCAGTGCAGGACAGTAGAGGCACATAAAGTCGTGGCAGTCAGGCCACGGACAGGGACGTAGATATGAGCGTGAATGTGATAATGTACTATTGCCATGTTGATGGGCTAGGAACTAATAATGTACTATTGCCATGTTGAGGGGCTATTGAAATGATAATGTGTTATTGCCCTGCTGAGGTGCTAGGGGAGTGCTAAGGTGTATGAAAATAGGAAGGTGATATTGAGAGACTGCGGTGCCAGTGAATTATTAATGTGCTATTAAGACCCTGAGGGGAGAGGCTGAGGCCGAAGTGCCTTTAGGAGTAACTACCGGGTTGTGGATCCGAGGGAGAGTGTGTGTGAGAATAAGGCCGTTGTACGGCAGTTAATCCCAATAATATAATGTATGTAATTGCGCTATTATCTGTATAATTATGTTTAATAAATGTGTGAGTCTGATGGATTGTTCTGTTAAGTGTTAAACTTGTTTGTTCGTGATTGTTGTCCTGTCATAAACTATTACATCTCCCAGTCTGGGATTTGTGACACACACTTCTGATAGAAATCTATTATCTTACCTGAAGCAGAGGCCATTTTGTACAGTGACTTGCACGCGTTCAGTTGCAGTTCCTCTTTTTCCGGGAAAGATTTCATAGCTTCAATGATACACTGGATCGCTTCTGGCTTGGCAAATAGAACTTTCAGGGTTTCTGGTTGGGAAGGAAGGAAGGAAGGAAAGGGCGGGGTCAAAAGAGTTAAAGAAAAATGCCTCATAATTCTGATATAATTTGTCTGTAAAGCCTGTGTAAAGATACAGTGACTGAAACAGAACTAAACATCCTTGTAATGACTAGAGAGATACCCGGCATTACCGTGTGCTCTCTCTCTCTCCCTCTCTTTCTCTCTCTCTCTCACTCCCTATCTCTCTCTCTCCCTCTCTCTCTCCCCCCCTCTATGTCTCTCTCTCCCTCTCTATCTCTCTCTCTCCCTCTCTCTCTCTCTCTCCCTCTCTCTCTCTCTCTCTCTCTCTCTATCTCTCTCTCTCTCCCCTCTCTATCTCTTTCTCTCTCCCCCCTCTATCTCTTTCTCTCTCTCCCCCCCTCTCTCTCCCCCTCTCTATCTCTCTCTCCCCCTCTCTATCTCTCTCTCCCCCCCCCCTCTCTCTCTCTCTCTCTCTCACAAGGTCGTTGCTCTCTCTAAAATAACCTTCCGTCTTGCTTCAGCTCTCATGCACGCTTGGTAGGGCACCGCGCACCAAACTGAACGCAAGTCAAATAGGCTTATAGTCTTCCTGAAGTGGTGAGATTATCAAAGGGAGGATAATAATAAATCATTGTATAATATTAACATTTTTACAGATTAAAGTTAAAGTACCTGGAGCTTGAATAAACACCGTAGGTGAATACAAAAGTGAACGGATCAGACTACTTAACAAATTAAGTTTGTCATTGATTAATAATTAGAGAAAATTGATTTTATATTCTTCTAAAGTGTTATTTAGGCTGTAGCGTTGAATCAAACAAGGTCCAAAATTGCACCACAATGAATTACTCCCACCACTGCCTTTTAAATAATAAAACTACATGAGATACCCCGTCATTACCCGGGACAAACAGGTGTTTCCTCTCTCTCCCTAATAATCCACTGTCTTACATCGGAACTCATGCGCGACCAAGCACTACGCACCAAGTGAACGCTGGCTTGGTTGACTACAGTATCCTCATTGGGTGGGCTTATCAAAAACTTAAATGGAGCACAAACAAAGATCATCGTATTTTATATTTTTTTTACAATAATATAACAAAAAGTTGCTCGAAACTTGAGTAAACAAGGCTGCAGCGTCAGGTGAACAAATTAGCCAAAATTGCACCACAATGAATCACCGCTGCTACTATTTTTTTATAATAAGTATAGATGAGGTAACCGACATTATCGGGGATAAACCTGTGAACCCACCGTACTCACTCAATCACTCAACCACTCACTCTCTCTCTCTCTCTCTCTCTCTCTCTAATTCTCTCTCACTCTCTCTCTCTCTCTCTCTCTTATGGTGTACAAAGCTTCCAATTATTATTCTACAGCCTTACTTCAGATTTCATGCGCACCAGAGCACCACGCACTCATTTCTTGTACGCAATTGCGCGCACGGAATTGAACGCGTATTAATATCGTTCCGGTGCGATGGGCTTACTACAAAGAGTTTATAATATAACCTCTTTGGCTTACTACAGCAAGCCGAAACAAAGATCTTTGTATTTTTACATTTTTACAACTTTTTATTTAAAAATACATGAAACTCGTTTAGACTGTAGTGTCGGGCAAAAAAAATAAAATCGGACCACAATGAATTACTCCCGCCACTATTTTTTCTTTCATAATAGTTAATTGTTCAGTTACACGACTGTGTAGTGTGTCAAGTGAAGAGACAGGACACATGTACCCCAATTAATGGGTAATACATTTCCAGAAGTATTTCCCTTTGTTTGTTTGTTTTTAGAGCCATGGTGTTTTACTGCGCTATGTCTTGTTTTGTTAAAACAGACACAGCTGGGTGCCCCTTTGCACTTAAATTGTCAATGAGCTATCACTAGTATCAGGCCACCGAGTGTGTGAATATCACTGAAGCTTCTCTGTCTCACACTTACAAAACTTAGGCCCGGCACGCACTATCCCGTTTTGCCTGCTGCACCACAGACTGGATGATCCCACTGTGTGACGTCACAAAACAGCGAAAGGTCATGAACCATCCGCCACATTAGGTTTACGCTAACGACCGACGCTTCAGCATAGCTACAATGTTGAATGACACCATTTTGACGCGCGTATTGAACGCGGAAGTTTGGTTCCGCACCAAGAAATTAATACATGTATAACCAATCTTGACAAATAAAAAGAAATTTCTACTGCAGATAGAACTAGAATCGGAAATTCCCGAGCGGCGGCCATGTTGGTTATGCGGCCCCCGCTCGGGAAATTCCGTAAAAAACGACACAGCCCGAAGCTCGTGTCTCCAGTCTGTATATTTTATTAGTCTGTGTGCTGCACGGCGTGCAAAGCAGATTTCTGCTGCCTTGGCAAAGGGGTTTACTGTGCTGCACGCCACGCGAAAGATTGCTTGCATTGTTAATTTTATCATAGTGCGCGCCGGGCCTTAGCCCGATAGGGCCAGATTTGAATTTCTCTTTTAATCATTCGCTGAGATGGGTTTGAGTTTGAGTTAGAGTTTGGAAGAAGGCACGTCGACACGATACCGGTCACATTGTGGCAGGAAGACGCAATACGATAGACAATGCAACAATGATAGAACAGAAGGAGTTCCTGCATGAAGCGCCCACCTACCACTCGCCCACAGACTTGTCTCTCTCGTCAATGCGCGACGTCACGTTTAACTCCTTAGACCTCACTCCACACTAAAACCAAGGAAAAGCGAGGCTTTGACTCAGCACGCATGGGCCTTTAGATTTCAGTACTCACCTTCCTCAGCAAAAGAACCGACATTTTTGACACCTGTGAGTTGGCGGTCGTAATCAGCGATGTCTCTTCTCATGGTGGAAATGGTAGTGTTGATGGACATGCGCCGCTTGTCTGACAAAGCTGGGGGGTGGACAACAACAGGTGTAAGCATCAAGTCTTTTATAGAGCCCGGAAACAGTTTTAAAACTAATCACTTCAGTCATAATTTATTGCCAGAGACGTCTTAACGCATGGTCAAACTGGGCAGTTGGCCACGGGCCCCAAGGGTTTAGTGGGCCACATGTATGCACAGGTATGAATAGTTGCGTAGGGGGCCGGGCCCCAGACTATTTCTTTGCCCAGGGGCCCACGATAAAGTCAGGACGGCCTTGCATTAGTTAGAGGGTATCAATCTGAATGTGCTATGTCCAATTTTATTCATTGCTCTTAAATGCCTGTAGATATCCAAGACACAAAGTGTGTGACTTTATTTCCTAACCCAATCAAACCATTCATGTCATCCCTCGGCTGTTGGAACCTCGTTAAACCTAGCCTCAGAGACTGTTGTTAGGGAAGCGTAGAGTTTTACATAGTAAGCTATGGCTAAGCAGTGAACACAAGTCAGTATTTTCTCTATTTGGCTTTGTAATATACTACGCTCCCCTAACACCAGCATCAAAAGCCTAGTTATAACGAGGCTCCAACAGCTGACCGAAGATGTGACGGTATTGAAGTTGTTGCAAGTTTTTAGATTTTTACTAAGGTTACAAATTTCAAACTAGTTTTTTTTGTCTGTTTTTTTTTTCAATTTGACTAGATTTGTACTTCGGATATAAAACATTCTGGTTGCCAACCCTTGACAGGATAATTTAAGATTTCCCAAGAAAAAAAAAATGCATTTTCGAAAGAAAGTTGTTACCTGTTCGCACGTCACCCAAGTTTTTTGCGCTAGGGGTACGTATTTAAAGCCTTTTGTGACTCCAGAGCTAGAGAGCTCCTCCCGAAATACTCCTAACAACATCCTTAATTAATTATTCTTGCATACTTCCTTTTTGTTTTCCTCCTATTTTTTGGTTGAAAAGGTTAGGGATTCGATAAAATTTAGGGTTGAGCAAAAGGGCGGGGTTAGGGATAGGTATGTATACGTACGCGCCCCCAGTGTAAAATCCTTGGGATGTGTACGTAGTTATAACAACAGCCTTTTCGAAAATATTTGAGAGACCACTTGTAAAAATTAGTGTTCCTAGATGCTGGATGGCATTGGATCCCGAAAGTATCTCTACTTCCGCTTCTGGAATCGTCCAAAAGGACAGGTAGTGTAAGTTCCATGTCTTTCTCCTCTTCCTACACGTGTAAGAATGACGCTCTGTTAATACTACCATATTTCTTTTTTATAAGGCGTGTAAATAACTGTAGGAATACTTGAAGGGGTTAGTTCAAGAACAGGTTAAACCCCATTTTGCGAAAAATAGAATTGTGCATATCGATTGAAACTAGATACAAAGTGCTATCTATAGTAGCATTGTCTTTCTGTCGTTAACCAGCACTGGGTGAGCGTGACTTGAACGTGACGAAATATCATAAAAACCACAGAAAAACTGTGGGATCGGAGCAAGAGTTAAAGCAAAGTCAAAACTTGGCAAAAAGAAAAAGTTGTACCCGCGTAGGAAATAATACCCAAACGATACAATGAAACGCAAACTAAAGGGGTAGAGAAAAAAAGTCGATATTTCGGCAACAGCTTTCGTCAAGGGGAAAAATAAAGGAAGAAATAACAGCAAAAGAAAAAAGAAGTACAAAATTGAACAGATAAAACAATCAAACAATAAAACAAAAATATTTATATAAAACACATGGAATCTAAATGGAATATTCCATGGATGCGTGTATGAAGTACGTGTGACATAACCCTGAACTGACGTCCTCGATTTCAAAGAGATCTTTTTATACGCAAAGAGAATTACATGATCCTCCAACAGACGAGAAGGGCGTGGTCTGCCGCGCATATAAAATATCAATCATTTTCACGATCTGAGTATTTATAATTAATTCGTCTCCGTTCCTAAGAACTGTAGCAACTGGTTTTCACCACTTTTCAGGAGAAGAAAAAACTCGTTTTATTTCAGCACAACAGGTCTAGTGACGGTGACTTTTTGACAGTTTGTTATTCGATTATTTTTCGGCCAAGGAGTCTAGAACCAAGATCATTCTATATGGCTTTGAATGTAGTTGAACGTGATAATATAATAAATAAAAAAATAAAATTCGAGTTTGGGAATTTTTGAGGTACTACAGTCTTAAGGAATGGTGACGATTTTAGTTCTCAGCCAATGGTTTTCTCTTGTTCCATCAGCGTTATGTCAAAAGGTGGCTCTATCGCTGCTTCATTCTTTAATTAAACCCGGCGTAGAGGTTTTGTGCTGAGAGCTCTTGACGTTGATGTGAGGGGTACCATGCTGGAATCCCGAATGAGTCTGTCATTCAAAGGTTCTTGTCCACAGCCTCCGCTCCTCACCGCTACAGAAAAATGTGTTCACTAACTGACGGAAAGACCTTGTCCACGGGCTCCGCAAAACTGTAGCCTAGCCTAATGGATTTGTCGCCTTTGCCCACGAGTTTTGCACAGTATACAGAAAAGCGGCGCTAACACAAAGCAGAAAATGTTTCTTTCATGGAGGTAAAGAAGGAGGTACTCCACCTTCCAGACCCTGTTTTCATTTCTGCTTGTAGAAAAATTCTGGTTTTGTGAAAATTTGTTCTAACAGGCATGGGGTTTTCATGATCATTAAATTGGTAATTGAGTGTATATTGCAGAAATTACTAAAAAATTGTTGTTCTCCCCCTGAGTTTTTGCGAGAACTGCAAGCCGAGTGGTAAATTTCTATCTACCACTGGTGATACATGGGACCTCGAGGGTTAACATTTCATCGTCGATTTTGGAGAATTCCCATCTGCAAAGGACGTGGACAACCCGAAGGATTTAAAATGTGGCCACAAGTGGTGCAGGACGAAGAAAAATGTCTTGCATATTGTCATGTGAGGTGAGCGACATTCGACGATCTTTGGAAAAGTGCAGTTCCTATCTTGAGAAACAGAACACCAACTGGAGGGAGAGCAGTGCCACCAATCGTACCTTAGATTCTAATGACAAGATTCTAAATCTCTTCCATGAACTTTTGAGAAATTGATACTTGAAGTTTCAAGTGCTCAAAGCTGTTAGAGAAACTTTTTTTTTTCCTTTTCAGTAATACTTAAAATGACACACCAAATCTGCTTGATACTGTGACACACGATGGAGAGGACCTGTAGAAGTAGTGTATAGAGTGTAACTCAGGTCTGCCAATAAGCGGAGATAGAACCTTGTCATTCTAAGGGGACGCAGTAGAGAGACTAGCTGTTACCCTGAGGTAAAAACAGTATCATAAACGCCTTTGGTGTTATTACTTAATTTACTGTATAATAATATTGCCAATTGATCGGTCCATAGCCAAGATTTCTTTGCTCTATGCTGTTTAAAGACAACAGGGTTGAGAAAAAAAATATTAAAATAATTGGAAAATGACCGCTGCGAATTCTATAGCAAAAGGATAGCGAAAGCTGTTCTTTTACAATATTCGTAGTTTTCAATTACATGTATATAAAATATTTAACACACATATATGTGAGTGTGCATGAGAAACCCACAATAAGTCGGCAACATGACATTTTGAGTTCTGTACATATAATAAAAGACAAGACATTTCTGATAAA
The DNA here is from genome assembly GCA_963931925.1 of Onchidella celtica. Classification (NCBI taxonomy): domain Eukaryota; kingdom Metazoa; phylum Mollusca; class Gastropoda; order Systellommatophora; family Onchidiidae; genus Onchidella; species Onchidella celtica. The sequence continues at coordinate 40,103,297 of OZ007579.1, read as the reverse complement.
TTGAAGTCAGTGACCCCCCCAAAACAAGATTTTGAGAAAACGGCATTTAATCCTATAAGTGGCAATAGCTAATTGACCAAGTCATATTGGAGTGATTGCTGTTAGGAGACCGTAGTCTAATAACTAAGCCGTTATAGAGATCATAGTGAGTAGTGTTCATTGCTCATCTACAGTTTACCCTGTAACATGCCACGGTCCCCTAAACAACAGCCAAGTTGGAAGTTTGTGTCGGACCCATATTTTCACTTCAAAGCCGTTTTTCTCAAAATCAGCTCTGCCGACTTATGCCGGGTTTTCTCATGCATACTCACATAATTATTATGACAAATAATAAAATAAAGGAATCTCACTCGTCTTAAATGAATAGCAGTAAGTTGTTTAATACTTTGTTGATCAAAGATTTTATCGACAGTTAGCATAACATGAAATCAAAATTTAATTTGATTCTACAACCTGCTATAAAAGCACTTAATCATTAAAAAAAAGAGCAAAACAATCAAAAGGACAACTGCTTATTCCTGGAGATAAACGATTATCTATATTAATAAAAGTGAAACTTTACGACAATTGCAGCGCGCCTTTCGCTACTCCTCTGTTAATGCTGATTTGGTGGCCATCAGATTTTATACAGCGCTTAGTATAGACTGTCGTCGTGTCCCCGGCACAGAAAATAAAAATATAATTAACAACTCGCAAAACGTTTGTATTAGCTTCTATGTTGCGACACATTGGCGTTCTGTCTATTTTTTTCGGCAAATGTACGTAATTGAGGTTGTTTCCGGTGTCTATATCACACTCACAAAACAACTTCCGGTTAGGACTGGTTTGAATGATGAGATTGAGTTCTAAGACTATCAAGTATGAAACTTTGTATGTGTGTTCTCAATGTGCCTCGACTAGGAAAAAGAATGGGTCTGGAATTGGGAGATTGACGCTGCAGGGTCAAAAGTACAGGTTTGTGTTTTCAATATGCCTAGGAAAATATAATGTATAATATTTTTTTTTTCCATTAACAAATGACGTTATCACTTCCTGCGATGTGCAAACAAACTAACCCGTGCGCAAATCGTAGCTATTTGACTGATGCTGGCGGGACGCGCAGGACGTCAACGCGCAAAAGGAGAGCAGCAAAAAGTATCTAAAAACAAACAAACAAACAAAAATAAAATAAAGCTAAAGGAACAGGCAAAATGAAGCAGGTCCATAATAATCACCCAGAACTGAAACTAATAAATCAATTTATCCCGGGCAGGGCCGGGAACTCAGCTAGTGATATATATTTGTATATTTATATACATATATTTTGATTTCACATCCTGCCACACAAGCCATTATCATTTTTTAAAAAAAAGAATAAAGCAATTAAAATGAAAACGGCTTATTCCTGGAGATGTAGTTTATGATATGTTTTCATATTCTAGTACTCGCCATAGTCATTTAGACCTCCTGCTGTGAAGGAAGAGTCTGTGGTGTAATGTTCGGAGTTCTTGTCTTCGTCCGACGATGTGCTCCGTACAGGGCTCGAGTTGAATCTCTGGCTATGAGAGATATGAAGATACGGATCCATTGTTTGAGGACTGGATTGAAAAGACTGTGAGTGAGGAGTGAGTGGTGATTGGCTTGGCCCAGCTCTGGATCTTGCTTGCTCAACATAGTTGATTAACAGACCTTGCACTTCCTGTCTGAACCTCATTGTATCGAGTAAGTCCAGTTCTTTCAGAATACCCCGGAGACTTTTGAAAAAGTGGTCATTATCATCAGCATTGTCTTTCTGTGCCTCTTTCAGAGCATTTAAGACCTCCATATCGAAATCTGTTCGTTGCCCATTACTTTTGCCCACAAGCTGTGGCCTGGCTTGAGCACTTTCGGGTTGTTTGAAACTGTTCTCCAACTCGTCATGTATAGTGAAAGGTGATGCCCTCTCCCCATCCGGACTGTCTGGTTCAAAAACTGAAGAGTAATCAGAGTTTGTCTCATCTGGATTGCCCGTGATTTCAGGGCACTCGGTAAAGGGAATCGGAAATGTCTTAGACTCGTACAGGGGCCATTTCGTCTTTTGTCCAAGTCCCTGCCCCGACTTCACATTTTGCATAGACTTCATATTCTGCACAGACTTCATATTCTGCACAGACTTCACATTTTGAACAGACTGCACATTTTGCACAGACTGCACATTTTGCACAGACTGCACATTTTGCACAGACTGCACATTTTGCACAGACTGCACAATTTGCATAGACTCCACATTTTGCATAGACTTCACATTTTGCACAGACTGCACATTTTGCACAGACTGCACATTTTGCAATTTTTGCACAGGCTTCACATTTTGCACAGACTTCAAATTCTGCACAGACTTCGCATTTTGCACAGACTTCACATTTTGCATAATTTTCCTCTGCCTCCTCAGGACGTTGCATTTCTTTTTCAAGACGTCAGCTGTAAAGATGTAAGAAAATAAAGGAAATTACCCAACGGTACTTTATGTACTGTTGTGAAATTATTGGAGATTCTCTCTGTCTGTCTTAGTGCATTTATGTAAAGAAAAGCGAGAGTTCACGTGAGACAGAAACCGACATTAAAATGGGAACGACGAGGATGGCTGTGGTAGATTTTCGCTAATTCACTTGAATTTTATATCTTTTCAGATCTTTGGCCACCGGAAACTCATTCAAGTCCCTGGTATTTTCATTCAGATTAACACCCCGCACCGTACAACGTTTTGCGAGCGGATGTGCATGTAAGGTTTTTGTGGCAAGTATTGAACCAACTTTCATGCCAAGACCCGATGCTAAATTATGGGAAGAAATCTCTGAGGGTTTTTACTCCGAGTGCAAGACCCGATGCTAGACTATGGGAAGAAACCTCTGATGGCTTTTACTCCAAATGTAAGACCCGGTGCTAGACTATGGGAGGAAGCATCTGATGGCGTTTACTCCAAGAGTAAGACCCAATGCTAGACTATGGGAGCAAACATCTGATGGCGTTTACTCCAAGGGTAAGACCCAATGCTAGACTATGGGAGGAAACATCTGATGGCGTTTACTCCAAATGTAAGACCCCATGCTAGACTATGGGAGGAAGCATCTGATAGCGTTTAGTCCAAATGTAAGACCCGATGCTAGACTATGGGAGGAAGCATCTGATAGCGTTTACTCCAAATGTAAGACCCGATGCTAGACTATGGGAGGAAGCATCTGATGGCGTTTACTCCAAGTGTAAGACCCAACGCTAGACTATGGGAGGAAACATCTGATGGCGTTTACTCCAAATGTAAGACCCGATGCTAGACTATGGGAGGAAGCATCTGATGGCGTTTACTCCAAGGGTAAGACCCAATGCTAGACTATGGGAGGAAGCATCTGATGGCGTTTACTCCAAGGGTAAGACCCAATGCTAAACTATGGGAGGAAACATCTAATGGCGTTTATTCATAATGTAAGACCCGATGCTAGACTATGGGAGGAAGCATCTGATAGCGTTTACTCCAAATGTAAGACCCGATGCTAGACTATGGGAGGAAGCATCTGATGGCGTTTACTCCAAGTGTAAGACCCAATGTTAGACTATGGGAGGAAGCATCTGATGGCCTTTACACCAAGTGTAAGACCCAATGTTAGACTATGGGAGGAAGCATCTGATGGTGTTTATTCCAAGGGGAAGTTCCAATGCTAGACTATGGGAGGAAGCATCTGATGGCGTTTACTCCAAAGGTAAGACCCAATGCTAGACTATGGGAGGAAGTATCTGATGGCGTTTACTCCAAGGGTAAGACCCAATGCTAGACTATGGGAGGAAACATCTGATGGCGTTTACTCCAAATGTAAGACCCGATGCTAGACTATGGGAGGAAGAATCTGATAGCGTTTACTCCAAATGTAAGACCCGATGCTAGATTATGGGAGGAAGCATCTGATGGCGTTTACTCCAAGTGTAAGACCCAACGCCAGACTATGGGAGGAAGCATCTGATGGCGTTTACTCCAAGGGTAAGACCCAATGCTAGACTATGGGAGGAAACATCTGATGGCGTTTACTCCAAATGTAAGACCCGATGCTAGATTATGGGAGGAACCGTCTGATAGCGTTTACTCCAAATGTAAGACCCGATGCTAGACTATGGGAGGAAGCATCTGATGGCGTTTACTCCAAGGGTAAGACCCATTGCTAGACTATGGGAGGACGCATCTGATGGCGTTTACTCCAAATGTAAGACCCAATGCTAGAGTATAAGGGGAAACATCTGATGGCGTTTACATCAAATGTAAGACCCGATGCTAGACTATGGGAGGAAGAATCTGATAGCGTTTACTCCAAATGTAAGACCCGATGCTAGACTATGGGAGGAAGCATCTGATGGCGTTTATTCCAAGGGTAAGACCCAATGCTACACTATGGGAGGAAGCATCTGATGGCGTTTACTCCAAGTGTAAGACCCAATGTTAGACTATGAGAGGAAGCATCTGATGGCGTTTACACCAAGTGTAAGACCCAATGTTAGACCATGAGAGGAAGCATCTGATGGTGTTTATTCCAAGGGTAAGACCCAATGCTAGAATATGGGAGGAAGCATCTGATAGCGTTTACTCCAAATGTAAGACCCGATGCTAGACTATGGGAGGAAGCATCTGATGGCGTTTACTCCAAGGGTAAGACCCAATGTTAGACTATGGGAGGAAGCATCTGATGGTGTTTATTCCAAGGGGAAGTTCCAATGCTAGACTATTGGAGGAAGCATCTGATGGCGTTTACTCCAAAGGTAAGACCCAATGCTAGACTATGGGAGGAAGCATCTGATGGCGTTTACTCCAAGGGTAAGACCCAATGCTAGACTATGGGAGGAAACATCTGATGGCGTTTACTCCAAATGTAAGACTCGATGCTAGACTATGGGAGGAAGCATCTGATGGCGTTTACTCCAAATGTAAGACCCGGTGCTAGACTATGGGAGGAAGCATCTGATGGCGTTTACTCCAAGTGTAAGACCCAACGCCAGACTATGGGAGGAAGCATCTGATGGCGTTTACTCCAAGGGTAAGACCCAATGCTAGACTATGGGAGGAAACATCTGATGGCGTTTACTCCAAATGTAAGACCCGGTGCTAGATTATGGGAGGAAGCATCTAATAGCGTTTACTCCAAATGTAAGACCCGATGCTAGACTATGGGAGGAAGCATCTGATGGCGTTTACTCCAAGGGTAAGACCCATTGCTAAACTATGGGAGGACGCATCTGATGGCGTTTACTCCAAATGTAAGACCCAATGCTAGAGTATGGGAGGAAACATCTGATGGCGTTTACATCAAATGTAAGACCCGATGCTAGACTATGGGAGTAAGCATCTGATAGCGTTTACTCCAAATGTAAGACCCGATGCTAGACTATAGGAGGAAGCATCTGATGGCGTTTATTCCAAGGGTAAGACCCAATGCTAGACCATGGGATGAAGCATCTGATGGCGTTTACTCCAAGTTTAAGACCCAATGTTAGACTATGAGAGGAAGCATCTGATGGCGTTTACACCAAGTGTAAGACCCAATGTTAGACCATGGGAGGAAGCATCTCATGGTGTTTATTCCAAGGGTAAGACCCAATGCTGGAATATGGCAGGAAGCACCTGATAGCGTTTACTCCAAGGGTAAGACCCAATGCTAGACTATGGGAGGAAGCATCTGATGGCGTTTACTCCAAGTGTAAGACCCGATGCTAGACTATGGGAGGAAGCATCTGATAGCGTTTACTCCAAATGTAAGACCTGATGCTAGACTATGGGAGGAAGCATCTGATGGCGTTTACTCCAAGTGTAAGACCCCACGCTAGACTATGGGAGGAAGCATCTGATGGCGTTTACTCCAAATGTAAGACCTAATGCTAGACTATGGGAGGAAGCATCTGATAGCGTTTACTCCAAATGTAAGACCCGATGCTAGACTAAGGGAGGAAGCATCTGATGGCGTTTACTCCAAGGGTAAGACCCAATGCTACACTATGGGAGGAAACATGTGATGGCGTTTACTCCAAATGTAAGACCTAATGCTAGACTATGGGAGGAAGCATCTGATAGCGTTTACTCCAAATGTAAGACCCGATGCTAGACTAAGGGAGGAAGCATCTGATGGCGTTTACTCCAAGGGTAAGACCCAATGCTACACTATGGGAGGAAACATCTGATGGCGTTTACTTCAAGGGTAAGACCCAATGCTAGACTATGGGAGGAAGCATCTGATGGCGTTTACTCCAAGGGTAAGACCCAATGCTAGACTATGGGAGGAAACATCTGATGGCGTCTACTCCAAATGTAAGACCCCATGCCTGACTATGGGAGGAAGCATCTGATAGCGTTTAGTCCAAATGTAAGACCCGATGCTAGACTATGGGAGGAAGCACCTGATGGCGTTTACTCCAAGGGTAAGACCCAATGCTAGACTATGGGAGGAAACATCTGATGGCGTTTACTCCAAATGTAAGACCCGATGCTAGACTATGGGAGGAAGAATCTGATAGCGTTTACTCCAAATGTAAGACCCGATGCTAGACTATGGGAGGAAGCATCTGATGGCGTTTACTCCAAGTGTAAGACCCAATGTTAGACTATGGGAGGAAGCATCTGATGGCCTTTACACCAAGTGTAAGACCCAATGTTAGACTATGGGAGGAAGCATCTGATGGTGTTTATTCCAAGGGGAAGTTCCAATGCTAGACTATGGGAGGAAGCATCTGATGGCGTTTACTCCAAAGGTAAGACCCAATGCTAGACTATGGGAGGAAGTATCTGATGGCGTTTACTCCAAGGGTAAGACCCAATGCTAGACTATGGGAGGAAACATCTGATGGCGTTTACTCCAAATGTAAGACCCGATGCTAGACTATGGGAGGAAGAATCTGATAGCGTTTACTCCAAATGTAAGACCCGATGCTAGACTATGAGAGGAAGCATCTGATGGCGTTTACTCCAAGTGTAAGACCCAACGCCAGACTATGGGAGGAAGCATCTGATGGCGTTTACTCCAAGGGTAAGACCCAATGCTAGACTATGGGAGGAAACATCTGATGGAGTTTAATCCAAATGTAAGACCCGATGCTAGATTATGGGAGGAAGCATCTGATAGCGTTTACTCCAAATGTAAGACCCGATGCTAGACTATGGGAGGAAGCATCTGATGGCGTTTACTCCAAGGGTAAGACCCATTGCTAGACTATGGGAGGACGCATCTGATGGCGTTTACTCCAAATGTAAGACCCAATGCTAGAGTATAAGGGGAAACATCTGATGGCGTTTACATCAAATGTAAGACCCGATGCTAGACTATGGGAGGAAGCATCTGATAGCGTTTACTCCAAATGTAAGACCCGATGCTAGACTATGGGAGGAAGCATCTGATGGCGTTTATTCCAAGGGTAAGACCCAATGCTACACTATGGGAGGAAGCATCTGATGGCGTTTACTCCAAGTGTAAGACCCAATGTTAGACTATGAGAGGAAGCATCTGATGGCGTTTACACCAAGTGTAAGACCCAATGTTAGACCATGAGAGGAAGCATCTGATGGTGTTTATTCCAAGGGTAAGACCCAATGCTAGAATATGGGAGGAAGCATCTGATAGCGTTTACTCCAAATGTAAGACCCGATGCTAGACTATGGGAGGAAGCATCTGATGGCGTTTACTCCAAGGGTAAGACCCAATGCTAGACTATGGGAGGAAACATCTGATGGCGTTTACTCCAAATGTAAGACTCGATGCTAGACTATGGGAGGAAGCATCTGATGGCGTTTACTCCAAATGTAAGACCCGGTGCTAGACTATGGGAGGAAGCATCTGATGGCGTTTACTCCAAGTGTAAGACCCAACGCCAGACTATGGGAGGAAGCATCTGATGGCGTTTACTCCAAGGGTAAGACCCAATGCTAGACTATGGGAGAAAACATCTGATGGCGTCTACTCCAAATGTAAGACCCGGTGCTAGATTATGGGAGGAAGCATCTGATAGCGTTTACTCCAAATGTAAGACCCGATGCTAGACTATGGGAGGAAGCATCTGATGGCGTTTACTCCAAGGGTAAGACCCATTGCTAAACTATGGGAGGACGCATCTGATGGCGTTTACTCCAAATGTAAGACCCAATGCTAGAGTATGGGAGGAAACATCTGATGGCGTTTACATCAAATGTAAGACCCGATGCTAGACTATGGGAGGAAGCATCTGATAGCGTTTACTCCAAATAAAAGACCCGATGCTAGACTATAGGAGGAAGCATCTGATGGCGTTTATTCCAAGGGTAAGACCCAATGCTAGACCATGGGATGAAGCATCTGATGGCGTTTACTCCAAGTTTAAGACCCAATGTTAGACTATGAGAGGAAGCATCTGATGGCGTTTACACCAAGTGTAAGACCCAATGTTAGACCATGGGAGGAAGCATCTCATGGTGTTTATTCCAAGGGTAAGACCCAATGCTGGAATATGGCAGGAAGCACCTGATAGCGTTTACTCCAAGGGTAAGACCCAATGCTAGACTATGGGAGGAAGCATCTGATGGCGTTTACTCCAAGTGTAAGACCCGATGCTAGACTATGGGAGGAAGCATCTGATAGCGTTTACTCCAAATGTAAGACCTGATGCTAGACTATGGGAGGAAGCATCTGATGGCGTTTACTCCAAGTGTAAGACCCCACGCTAGACTATGGGAGGAAGCATCTGATGGCGTTTACTCCAAGGGTAAGACCCAATGCTAGACTATGGGAGGAAACATCTGATGGCGTTTACTCCAAATGTAAGACCTCATGCTAGACTATGGGAGGAAGCATCTGATAGCGTTTACTCCAAATGTAAGACCCGATGCTAGACTAAGGGAGGAAGCATCTGATGGCGTTTACTCCAAGGGTAAGACCCAATGCTACACTATGGGAGGAAACATCTGATGGCGTTTACTTCAAGGGTAAGACCCAATGCTAGACTATGGGAGGAAGCATCTGATGGCGTTTACTCCAAGGGTAAGACCCAATGCTAGACTATGGGAGCAAACATCTGATGGCGTTTACTCCAAATGTAAGACCCCATGCTAGACTATGGGAGGAAGCATCTGATAGCGTTTAGTCCAAATGTAAGACCCGATGCTAGACTATGGGAGGAAGCACCTGATGGCGTTTACTCCAAGGGTAAGACCCAATGCTAGACTATGGGAGGAAACATCTGATGGCGTTTACTCCAAATGTAAGACCCGATGCTAGACTATGGGAGGAAGAATCTGATAGCGTTTACTCCAAATGTAAGACCCGATGCTAGACTATGGGAGGAAGCATCTGATTGGCGTTTACTCCAAGGGTAAGACCCAATGCTAGACTATGGGAGGAAGCATATGATGGCGTTTACTCCAAGGGTAAGACCCAATGCTAGACTATGGGAGGAAACATCTGATGGCGTTTACTCCAAATGTAAGACCCGATGCTAGATTATGGGAGGAAGCATCTGATAGCGTTTACTCCAAATGTAAGACCCGATGCTTGACTATGGGAGGAAGCATCTGATGGCGTTTACTCAAAGGGTAAGACCCAATGCTAGACCATGGGAGGAAGCATCTGATGGCGTTTACTCCAAGTGTAAGACCCAATGTTAGACTATGGGAGGAAGCATCTGATGGCGTTTACACCAAGTGTAAGACCCAATGTTAGACTATGGGAGGAAGCATCTGATGGTGTTTATTCCAAGGGGAAGACCCAATGCTAGACTATGGGAGGAAGCATCTGATGGCGTTTACTCCAAGGGTAAGACCCAATGCTAGACTATGGGAGGAAGCATCTGATGGCGTTTACTCCAAGGGAAGACCCAATGCTAGACTATGGGAGGAAACATCTGATGGCGTTTACTCCAAATGTAAGACCCGATGCTAGACTATGGGAGGAAGCATCTGATAGCGTTTACTCCAAATGTAAGACCCGATGCTAGACTATGGGAGGACGCATCTGATGGCGTTTACTCCAAATGTAAGACCCGATGCTAGACTATGTAAGGAAGCATCTGATGGCGTTTACTCCAAGGGTAAGACCCAATGCTAGACTATGGGAGGAAGCATCTGATAGCGTTTACTCCAAATGTAAGACCCGATGCTAGACTATGTAAGGAAGCATCTGATGGCGTTTACTCCAAGGGTAAGACCCAATGCTAGACTATGGGAGGAAGCATCTGATGGCGTTTACTCCAAGGGTAAGACCCAATGCTAGACTATGGGAGGAAGCATCTGATGGCGTTTACTCCAAGGGTAAGACCCAATGCTAGACTATGGGAGGAAACATCTGATGGCGTTTACTCCAAATGCAAGACCCGATGCTAGACTATGGGAGGAAGCATCTGATAGCGTTTACTCCAAATTTAAGACCCCATGCTAGACTATGGGAGGAAGCATCTGATGGCGTTTACTCTAAGTGTAAGACCCAACGCTAGACTATGGGAGGAAGCATCTGATGGCGTTTACTCCAAGGGTAAGACCCAATGCTAGGCTATGCGAGGAAACATCTGATGGCATTTACTCCAAATGTAAGACCCGATGCTAGACTATGGGAGGAAGGATCTGATAGCGTTTACTCCAAATGTAAGACCCGATGCTAGACTATGGGAAGAAGCATCTGATGGCGTTTACTCCAAGGGTAAGACCCAATGCTAGACTATGGGAGGAAGCATCTGATGGCGTTTACTCCAAGGGTAAGACCCAATGCTAGACTATGGGAGGAAGCATCTGATGGCGTTTACTCCAAGGATAAGACCCAATGCTGGACTATGGGAGGAAATATCTGATGGCGTTTACTCCAAATGTAAGACCCGATGCTAGACTATGGGAGGAAGCATCTGATAGCGTTTACTCCAAATTTAAGACCCGATTCTAGACTATGGGATCAAGCATCTGATGGCGTTTACTCCAAGGGTAAGACCCAATGTTAGACTATGGGAGGAAGCATCTGATGGCGTTTACACCAATTGTAAGACCCAATGTTAGACCATGGGAGGAAGCATCTGATGGTGTTTATTCCAAGGGTAAGACCCAATGCTAGACTATGGGAGGAAGCATCTGATGGCGTTTACTCCAAGGGTAAGACTCAATGCTAGACTATGGGAGGAAGCATCTGATGGCGTTTACTCCAAGGGTAAGACCCAATGCTAGACTATGGGAGGAAACATCTGGTGGCGTTTACTCCAAATGTAAGACCCGATGCTAGACTATGGGAGGAAGCATCTGATAGCGTTTACTCCAAGGGTAAGACCTAATGCTAGACTATGGGAGGAAGCATCTGATGGCGTTTACTCCAAGTGTAAGACAGAATGCTAGACCATGGGAGGAAGCATCTGATGGCGTTTACTCCAAGTGTAAGGGTAGACCCACACCGAGATCAGACCCGACGGTCAGACCAGACCGTCTTCCGGTGCAAAAGAATGTGCACCGGTTGAATAGAAATCACGGGTAATAAAAACTGGCGATCGGCCCACACCGAAACCCGACGTCCCGGATCAGACCGTTTAGGAATGAAAGTGTTCATTCCACACCGACCGCCGGGCGAAAGGGGAGATAATTATAGGGGTCTTTTCCTCTCTCACAACAGAGACTACATACAAAAGCAATGGGAATCTATTGCTAATGAGATGAAATCTGAGGGTAAGCTATATCATTTTTGCCTTTTTTTTTATTGTCGTCGTTGTCATCGTTGTTGTTGTTGTTGCTGCTGTTGTTGTTGGTGGTGGTGATGATGATGATGATTAATTTTGTTGGTTGTATGGAGATATGATATAAAAATGAGACATACAGTGTACTTAAAAGCATTTCAATGCCCACATCTTTTATTTTATTCAAGTACATGTACATGAAGAGGTCTAGAACTAGAACTAGATTTATTCATTCTAGTTGATTTCACTGTACCCTCTGCTTGCATACCATTGCCACATACCCTCTTCCGATCCCTTTTTCCAGCCCCCTTCCCATAACCAACTTGTGTGTATTTTATTACCCGGCCCACCTCAACAGATAACACTTCAAACAATGAATGTACTGTAAATGATCTCCCCCCCCCCCCCTCTCTCTCTCTCTCTCTCTCTCTTCTCTCTCTCTCTCTGTCTTTCTCTTTGTATCTCTCTCTCTGTGTCCCTCCCTCCATCTTTCTCCCCCCCCTCCCGTCCCTCTCTCTCTCTCTCTCCAACTTGGAACACATATTTTTAAGCACAGCCTAGCTTGTCTGACCGTCGGGTTCCGGTGGCTGTGTGGGCGGCGCAGCCGGCAAAAAATCGTCGGGTCTGGTCTGACCGCCGGGTCTGATGTCGGTATGGGTCTAGCCTAAGACCCAATGTTAGACTATGGGAGGAAGCATCTGATGGCGTTTACTCCAAGTGTAAGACCCAATGTTAGACCATGGGAGGAAGCATCTGATGGTGTTTATTCCAAGGGTAAGACCCAATGCTAGACTATGGGAGGAAGCATCTGATGGCGTTTACTCCAAGGGTAAGACCCAATGCTAGACTATGGGAGGAAGCATCTGATGGCGTTTACCCCCGGGGGAAGACCCAATGTTAGAGTATGGGAGAAAGCATCTGATTGCGTTTACTCCAAGGGTAAGACCCAATGCTAGACTATGGGAGGAAGCATCTGATACCGTTTACTCCAAAAGCAATTTCCTTCTTTGTGTTGAGGCAATCAAAGGGAAACACATTCGGCTGAAAACCCCAAAACAGTCAGGGTCCTCATACTAGAACTGCAAATGATATTGCTCAATTGTGTGCTATTGGTTGTGGCTGGCACCAATTGCAAGTTCCGACACTGATGTCGGTGGACTATGGGATCGGCAGTGATGGTGGCATATTTAGAGATAACCTGCGTTTTCATATGTATGGAAGCAGAAGCACCAGTGGTAGTATCACGACCATATTATTGTCAAATATATTACCCAATTCTGAGTTGTTTTTGAAGTTAAACATACTGTCACAAATGTTACACCTTATGTTACTCTTTCTCATCACTGTCATTCTTAGCCCTACCACCACAATTCCTTTCATCTAAGATAAGATAAGATAAGATGAATTTTATTCGTCCTTGTACAAGGAAATTTGTTTTGATCATTGAATACATAACAATACAGTTACAGAAGCAGAAAGTATGATACATAGCGCGCACACACACATATACACACACACACTGATAAATTAACTAAATTAACAAAATTAACAGTGCACACAATATGCTTCCCTAACTAAAACACATTGACCTGACACGCCGGACATAATTCAACTGTGCACAGATTACGATCAAGATGACGACATTATTGTAACATCCTAGTTGATGATGGAATAAACGACTTAAAGTAGCGCTCAGTTTTAGTTTTCTTTGACAACAGCCTTAAACTTCTTACAGATCTTATATATTCCTTGTTCAGGGGATGTTGGGGATCATTTATAATAATATTAGCTTTTTTAATACAAGCACCAGTGTACAGCTCATCAAAATTTGGCAGATCACAGATACAAATTTTGGATGCTTTTTTAATTAAATTATTGATCTTATTTTTATCTTTTTGTAAGATGTTTCCTCCCCAACAGACAACTCCATACATCAAAACGCATCATAATCAACATCATCATCATCATCATCATCATCATCGCATTCATCATTATTCTCATCACATTATCACTGATGAATACACAAACTGACAATCATATCATCCTAATATTTTCATTCCTTTTATATTATCTTACTAACACTTACATTGCTACTGGGTATAAAAAATCCCAATGAATAATAAAATAAAGATAGATCTAATGTCTTACCTCTTTCATTTAGTTCAGAGGCCACTTGTTCCCAAAGAACCTGTACGTACTCTCTGTCATTATATTTAGGGTCCATTTTGTCGTACGAAGTTGATCGAGACCTGACACTTCCAATTAACTTTATTTCATACATGCTGAATGGTTCCGTTACAGCAAAGAAACGAAGCTTCTGGTAGCTAGGCTACCACTACACACATAGCCAATTAAGAAGCAACTAACAGTGCAAATCAATTACGGTGAATCTCTCCCGTACAAAATGATGTAGTGAGCTGTGACTTGCTAACTGTCTTCACGTAACTACTCCGGCATGCGAAACGGACAGCGGTGACGAACGGAGCGGGACGGAAGCTGTGGACAACAAATGGAGAGGCAAAGAGTGTTTTAATTTTTGTTGTTGTTTTGTACAAACTTTTTCCGTAAACATAGAGGTGAAAAAGGTTACGAAATGGTTCACTTGCTAGGTATACACAAAAGGAAGACAATGTATAGCCTGACATCCGTATCTATATTGAGAAGATATGTGTGGGTGGGGGTGGGGGTGGTGGGCTACACTTCAAAGGTTGAAGCGTGGGTGTTGACACAATACAATAAGTACACTTAGGGCGGCCTAGATAAATCAGCCGTAGGCGTTTACAGTACAGAGGCTGTCGCACAGGCCAGCCCTAGAGTTACCCGTGGGCGGTTTGATATATACCCAGCCAGCATCCCTGCGTCGATCCGACGTACATTTTCATAGGATTTCGTAATGTTGGTGGGATTACCGTAGGGCGGATTCACGGCATCAAATTGACGTGGGAGATGATGTTATGACACCGAATCTACGTAGGAACGATGTCATTCCTATGTGCAAAGTTGACGTCAATCCTCTTTGTGGGATTTTCACAGGCTTGCTGGCTGGATAAAGACTGACGCTGAAACTGTCTATATGATCAACGGGGCTAACAGCACCGGGCATAGGTTGATGCCCTCGAAAAGCAGAGATTTTCACCCAGCCTATATAATCACCACTGAGGCTATACTACAAAAGGCTGGCACTTAGCCCACAAAATCTGTCAAGGAATACTTTGTTTCACAACAGACCTATAGTAAACATAGTTGTGTCTAAATGTCCCTTGTGGCATAAGGTCCGTTAAGCAGGCATGGCGTCCGTAGACGTAAAGTCCTGTAAGCAAACTGTCCGTAGGCAAACTGTCTGTAGGCAAACTGTCCCAAGGCATACTGTCCCAGGGCATACTGTCCGTCGGCGAAATGTCCGTAAGCAAATTGTTCGTAGGGAAACAGTCCGTAGGCGAACTGTCCGTAAGCAAACTGTCCGTAGGCGAACTGTCCTTAAGAGAACTGTCCGTAAGAGAACTGTCCGTAAGACAACTGTCCGTAGGCGAACTGTCCGTAGGCGAACTGTCCGTAGGCGAACTGTCCGTAGGCGAACTGTCCGTAGGCGAACTGTCCGTAGGCGAACTGTCCGTAGGCGAACTGTCCGTAGGCGAACTGTCCATAGGCGAACTGTCCGTAGGCGAACTGTCCGTAGGCGAACTGTCCGTAGGCGAACTGTCCGTGGGCGAACTGTCCGTAGGCGAACTGTCCGTAGGCGAACTGTCCGTAGGCGAAATGTCCGTAGGCAAACTGTCCATAGGCAAACTGTCCATAGGCGAACTGTCCATAGGCGAACTGTCCGTAGGCGAACTGTCGTAGGCAAACTGTCCGGCAACGGAGGCAGATTACCTAATCTTTTAAGAAGAACAGACAGACAAGATGAGTAGAGAGAAGTTGAGACACACAGAAGGATAATAATAATATACTCACTGACAACGGACACCCTCCGATCTTTCTTGGGTTCAGTGGTGATGTTCTGTTTGGAATCCGTGGGAGTGACTGATGCACGAAGGAAGAAGAGAAAACAAACAAACAAGTAAAGAACCGTGTGTTGCCAAAGGCAAAATGATGTACATTACTGTAAACAACTGTATGGGGTATGGGTGGGGTTAGGGAGGAGGCACATTCCAGAGACCCCACGAGCAAAAGAAAAGAAAAGAAAAAAACAACAACATTGCACGTTGCGGCCCGTTCTATTCTGTGTTCTGTTTCCATTTCAGGATGACCCTAGATAGGACGAGCACACTTTATTCTATAACATAATGTTTAAAAAAGTTGCATTGTCCTAGATTGCGACATACGGGTCATTTCAGGTAAAACGAAGGAGCTTAAAAAAGTTTTTAGTACGTTTTGAAAAAGACTAAATTTCCAGACCAGAACTGTGGGCACGGGACAGTTTATGTCTCAGCCCTCTAGATTGTGTTACTCTAGTGCTGTTTTTTCTTCCATTAGTGGAATTCGACATCGATTTTCTTGGAATGTGTTATTTATACTTCTTAGAAATTTTGCATAGGCTTTTTCTTTATTTGTTATATTACTATTGTAGCCTGATTCCCCGAGTTTGCTTCTTTGCTTTTTTCAGAAAATAATAATTGGAACAAATTATTTTTAAAAAAGTAAAAAATTCTACAGTTTAACCTGTGTGAAACATTAAACTATGAGTTCATCATGAACAGATAAACAATCGGTGAAAGCTCAGAGAACAGCAATAGTTCATTATCATGTTGAATTAAGTAAAAGGGCAAAAACCTACCCTGATCCTCAGGTATGTCTATCATTTCCAGCATGCCCTCCCCTTCCTGCCCTCCCCGTTTCTTGACCAGAATCTCTGGGTACAGTCGTCTCAGTGTTTGTTCTATGGCGTCCATACTGGTGAAAGTAATGGGATTCTCCTGTGGAAAAAACAACAAGATCAGTTTGTTGTTTTTTTTTTTAGATTATTATTTTATCTTATTTTTTTATTTATGACTTCTTAGCCCCCCCCCCGGCGACTTTTTTTTTTTCTGCTTCCATGACAACTTTTGGCAGAAATTCAGCCGATCTAGCTAATAATGCTTAACATTTGTGATTGGACTTGGCGAAACCGCGTATAAGGTGACATTTGTATACATTTAAAAAAACTCTAAATAAGATATTTCTATGACTATTTCAAGCAAAATAGGCAGAAAAAATGGCTAATCTTTTATTGTTATGAAGAAATCTCAATTTCCATAGAAAAGCCCCCCCCCCCCTCCCCCCCTTTGGAGAGGTTTTCCCAGGAATTAATTTTTGGTCTTTCACCTTAAGCCCAATTTCACCAGATCTACTCACATTTAATGGTACAGCCCACAAAGGTTTAGAATTCAGACTGCAAATAAACACAATGATCTGTAACTTCTTAACTGGTCTGAAGCGGACGTTTAGATCTAACTGGTAAATTTCATCCCAGTCAGTCATAAATTACGCTTCTAAGATAGTTTACAACTCTACGCGCCAAATTGCACAGAGAACAAGATATTATGTGCTGCATTCCCGTGAGTTTGGGTTTGAGTTTTGGGTTAAGGGCGCGCCACTACGTTAATAGCCACTTTTCGTCTTGCACTTTCTTCTTCTTTTCTTCTTTTTTCAAGATTGATACGAGGAGTTTCAGCACTTAGAATTTAAAAAATCAAATTTAAAAATTCTACACGAAATTGTTTTATCTATACATTTTTTGAAAAATTAATGTCTTTTGTATAAATCTAGAATGAAATTTGCAAATGTGCTATTATACGGGTGTGAATGTTGGACAATGAACAAAGAAATAGAGAGGAAACTAGAAGCAGTAGAGATGTGGTTTATTAGAAGAATATTGAGAATATCATGGATGGAGAAAAAATCAAATGAGTCAGTATTGAAAGACTCTAATCTGAAAAAATCATGAATTAAAACAATAAGACAGAGGCAACTGAAACTTCTAGGACACATCTGTCACCTCAGGAGCCTCGACCATCTGGCAGTCGCAGGGAAGATCGGAGGCAGGAAAAGCAGGAGAAAAATTTTCACTGAAAGTCTTAATTCATGGACAACAAATAAACGTCACAACAACAACTCCTCCTTGAGGTTGGCTGATGACAGATCCGAGTGGAGAGTCATGATCACTAATGTCTGTTCCACACAGAGCAACTGATGATGATGATGTTAGTCATCTCTAAGCCAGAAGGGGACTAGATAGAATGCGTATCCACTTCGGACATTTTCTATAAATGATATTTCCTATAGTATTATGGTGACGCGTATCATAATTTATACACAATCTTACTCTTACTTCCTACAGAACCATCACAGATCTGAGCACAAATTCAAGAACTTTGTGTCAGTTACCACGTCATCTCAGTATGTCACGGTGACGTCAAACCTACCTTGCCTATGACGCAAACAGGTATAGAAATCACCAAATGATGACGTCGAATCTGCGATGTGCGCCTCTCTTCAGATGGAATGGAAGCCAAAAGATTCGACCATGTCAGAAAATCTGGCTCTTCCGCCCCATTAAAATCTGGCGAGATTGGATGGACTTGTCCATTGATGCCAGATAGTATATCCCTAGAGCTGCAAGGATGAAAACAACAATTGAAAAAAACGGTTAGAATTTATAATCTATCATAAATTTTTAAAACCACTTTCAAGCTACAGTTGACTACAGATTTTCTGGCGGGTACACGGGGCTCCACATTATTTTAGCGTACGGACGACAAACCATTGTCATCAGTTACAAGTTTGTTATTGCTGTTGTTTTCATATTTAATGAACTTTTATTTTGTATTGTAAAAGCGGGAAACGCGTTGAAATGACTCGCATAAAGTCGTTGATGAGAAATGAAGTAAAATAGTCTTGTACACCGCATCCGCTCCGCTGTTTTACGGAAAATGACGGATATCAAAGTAAAACACGCTTTGCCTCTGCATGCTTTTTCACAGCATCCGTTCCGCTCAGCTCCGCTCCTCACCGCTGTAGAGGCAAACAGTGTTTCACTTTGTCATTAGCGGAGAAGAGCGGATGCTGTGGACAAGATCAGTTAACCTTTTTATTAATTTTAGTTTTCTGTTGTTTTTTTTTCTCTCCCTCTCGATGAGCTGTCTTGGCCGTGGGGCAATTTTCCCGTCATCCGGTGGTATACAATGCTCTTGTTGAGTGGACGCTTCAGCGCGATGGCAAAGCGATGGCAAAGCGATGGCAAAGCGATGGCAAGCAGTATTCTGTCCCTGCCTCTCATTATGTGGTGATTTTTTTTTTCAGAAGTGTAAAAAGCCAAAGGTTGCCATCCTTTTCAACACCACTTTCTCACTATATCGAGGGGTATTTGCCTTATTATGGTAGGGGACATTTTGTCGATTATGAGTTTTTGTCCTGAAATGGTTTTCTCACTCCTAAATTCACTAGGTACAAGTGTTATTCCAATCGGTTAAAAAACTTTTCGAGATATGAGTTTATGACTTATGCTTTGTGCGTTTTAGCCTTATTGCCGACCAAACTTCAATCCTCATTTTCTCGAAAGGGGAAAAATGCACATACAACAATATGGCAAATACCCGTCGACATGGCCTTACAGACTGAATTCAGGGCAGCAAAACGACAATAAACTCTGTATATTGTCAGATATTCTAATGTAATGACGCCTGTGTTGTGAAGTTTTGCTCTCGAATTTCTTTAATGACATGCTTACAGTGCACCAGTGCGACAGCTTAGTCCGACGCCATTTTAATGGTTGGCTCACGCAATTATCATTATAAATGTTCAAATTTGGTACTTCTGTCACGACATAATACAGTTCGCAAGCCAAGATGAGTATGAACTTCACAATGGGTATGCCCCTAGGTGACTGATAAGTCCGATCCGGGCTCTGAAGTGTCGGCGTCACTGGGGACAATGGTGCAGCTGGTGCTGTCCTGGTGTAGGTGAGTTGACTGCCTTCTCCTTTCAATTTCCTAATACATTATACGTTTTCAATGTCTGACACCGCGTAACACCGTGCAACCAGTAAACTTCATCTATAAATGCACACCCAAGCAGTGTTTATAGTCACGCTGTGAAAAAAGACTGTGCAGCCAAAAAACAACCATTTCCAGGAGAAACAGAAAACGTTCATGTTGCGGACTTCTTTATTCTGTTTTGTCTCCATTTTGTGATCACCAGTAGAATGTGCAAATTTACAATTCAGTAAGTCAAAGTGAGAGCACATTTCGTGACTTCAGTTCTTGTTTGTTCCAATTCCACTTTCTGCACAACTGAGAAATCCGTTGCCAAACGTTTGTGGCCTTTGTAGTTAGGATAAATCGGGACCAGCTCGATTAGTGCCACAGCGCATTTTAAGCAAGTGTCAGAGTGTGCATTTGTTATGTCTCTTCTACAAACTAAAATATCTCCAGTTTTTCAGAAAATGCAAATGGAACAAACAAGAACTAAGGTTGCGATTTCATTTTATGAAATGTTAAAAAGCAAAATTTGACCTGGATTGGCAGACATGTTTAAGAAACATGGAAGTTCACCCGACTTTACAAAAGTAATGCCTTCCTCTGCATCTTGATTTGCACTATTTCATGCATCTTGCAAATGTATGGCTGCAGCGGAAAGTGTTGCTAAATAAAGTAACAAAATATGACAATGAGAAAACGAATTTTTAATTTTTTTTTTTTACAAAACAGTGACAAGAAAAGCTAGTGCTACATGGAATCAAACATCGCTAAAATTGAGCGTACATATGCTATGGATGACGCCGTCCTGGCATGAGACACAGTGAACTCTTAGCACCGCTGCCGGCAAAACGCTCGTGATGTCACGGATACTTACCGAGCACAAACATTTCCCATGATCTGGCTGTAGAAATGCACAAAACACACCCCAGTTCTTCCACAACTGCTTCACAATTCACAAACCCCGGGAGAGATATCACAATTTCACAATTCACCATCACATATTTGTAACATTGTACGTCCAGTCGTTAATGACCCTACGACACTCAGGGGACAAACTAAATTGGCAGTTTTGTTCATCGTTGGGCTGTAAAAACCGGCAAAGCCATCAGCTTTCCAGAGATGAGCACTTTGTTGAGGTTTCTAAGTCAAAGACAGCATCAAGTGCTAAATTTGTACAATGAAGACTTGCAGTTCAAAGACCTTTGTCAGGACACAGCAGATCCATCCTGACAGTATTACGGTTATGAAGAGTTATATTTCCTGTTTTCTAGATGTGTACACATGTTACTAACAGGCGCCGTCCACAGAATACCTATAAACACCATCCACAGACTACCTACAAACACATTACTGATGCAAGTCTGCATTTCTCACTTCGGTAATTTACAAATATGAGATTTTATGTTTATATTACACGCATGAAGACGCCGCTTCAACAGAACAGAACTTGGCACAGTCATGGTGAAATGATATACGTTTCCGGATATCATGAATGTGACACTCCTTTCACTGACCTGAATATGCCTCACTGTTTGACGCTATGATGTCTTCGTTTTCTGTTTTTGTACATTGTTTGTTTGTTCTTTTCGTTATTTGTGTGTACGAGGCTTGGACCCACACTGCGCTGAGTCAAATCTCTTTTATCTCTGTTCTGCACGAACTATGATGTTAAACAACTCGCACATAGATGAGATTGAAACAAATCTGCAAGCAGATATGAAGTGCACACCCACAATTTCCTGTATTTTCTTTGTAAATCCAAAAAGATCCTTTCATACTAAGCCTGGTCAGACACAGTCAGCTTCTGCTATTATTTCCTGGGCATACATTTTGCTGGCAGCAACTGGCTGTGACTTTCCATTATGATAACCCCTTATGTGTGTCCTACAGTTTTCGCAGATCAGTGTGAGTGTATGTGTGTGGGTAGGGGGGGGGGGGGCTATTTCCTTCACTCAGTTTTCCATAATTGTTTCCCAGTTTCTTTTCAAGTTGCCATTAAACGAAAGCAATTCTCATTAATTTAGAAACAAGAAAACTGTCACATGTCAGTGCTTTCGATAACAGGAATGTTGCACAATCATCAGGCTAAAATAATAATAATAATAATGGAGATCATTTATATAGAGCCTAATCCAAACAAGTTCGCTCTAGGCGCTTTACAGAAAGTTTTGTTCTCTCAATTTGCATCTCTCTCTCTCTTTCTTTCTCTCTCTCTGTCTCTCTCTCTCTCTCTCTCTCTCTCTCTCTCTCTCTCTCTGTCTCTCTCTCTCTCTCTCTACCTCTCTCTATCTCAGAGCAAACTGTAACGCAGCCTGTTAGGCGCAGTTCACACCTCACAACAGTTCACAACTGTATTTATAAAGTATTATAATAATATTTGAATATATATTTAATAATGAATAATAAATTTTTGGTGGTGGTGGGGGGTGGTGATAGGGATAAATCTTATCTATTAATTTCAATTTTGCCCGGGCAGCGGCATGTTCGGCCTTCTCTTTACGATTTCCAGCTGCCATGGTATCTCTAACGTGCACAACGAGTACACGGGCTCTCCGAATTTTTACGTCTTATCCGAAGATACTAGGTACTCGATCCTACTCACTCACTAATGGGGTACCGCAAGGAATTTACAATGAGCGAGGGTAAAAAAACAACAAAAAAACATGAAAGTTGTAGGCTTGATATGGAACAAAATAAAGAACCTAACTTATTTGGGTGTTTTATGACTGCAGATTTTTAAAACATTATTGATTTCACTCATGAGTTTGAGTTAGTTATTTAGAAGCCATCCATAAAGTGCATACGCTAGGAGAATCGGGGTGGGGAAATGGGGGTTGGGGGGGGGGTGGGGGAGCGTAAAAAAGAAGTCTACCTGAAAGGAAATGGGGTTTCTAAAGGGCGCACATTACGCTTTCAATTACGGTAATCAGTTAAAAAGTTTGGCTTTATTTATTATTTCCTTTCAACAACAACCACAACGAAAACATACGAAATTATTTATTGAAATGAAATCCAGACCATGAACCTTATGAAACGGTTATAATTCCTCGTGTGCAGTCACAGTGATGATCCTACCTTTAATTTTTGTTCTCTGAAAAGGTTACCGAATCCGGTTATTTCCAGAAGATAAAATCTAATCTTCAGCTTCAGCCTAACCGTAAGCCTCACCCCAACTCTGCCCCTGGTGAGGATTTCGAGACCTAATTTCTTGTTCGTTCCAGCTCCACCTTTTTGCACAAGTGAGAAATTCGACGTTAAACGTTTGCGGCTTTTGTAATAATGAAAAGGACTAAGAATAAATCGGAACAGCTTGATACGTGTCAGAACACATCTTAAACAAGTGTCAAAACGGACATTTGTTTTACCCCTTCTACAGGCTAAACATCTCCAGTTTTTTCAGAAAATGGAGACAAAACAAACAAGAACTGTAGTCGAGAGTTAACATTTAAATAGTACAAATATAGAAAACATACGGAATAACCGATTCCGGTAATCATGGCATTATCTTCTTTTCCTGCAGTACCATTAATTACTGAATTTCAATTGTTAATTAAGTACAGAATTTGTTTGGGGTTGAGTTTAACAGCGAGCCGGCACGAGCGGCCACTTGCGCCTCAATGTTTCAAAAGCTTACCAACCTACACGTGAGTTCTTTTTTAAAGAGCTGGATCTTCGAATTTCTAACACAGAGAAGCCAGTTTGTGGATATAAACAACACATTTTCCAAATTACTCACAACAAACACAGGAGCGCCACAAGGCTGCGTGCTGTCACCTGCCTTGTATACATTGTATACAAATGATTTCACTGTGACACACAACAACGTTTACCTTCTTAAATTTGCCGACGACTCTGCTATTTTAGGCCTTTTACCTAACTCTGGCCACGAATATTCTAACATTGTACAATCCTTTCATTGTTGGTGTAATAACAACTATCTTCTACTGAATGTTAAGAAAACAAAAGAGCTTGTTTTTGACTTTAGGAAAAATAACAACGATCCTGTTTGCCCTCTTACTATCAACAATGAAGAGGTTGAAATTGTCACAGAGGCCAAATATCTTGGCATTACTATTGATTCATTGCTTAACTGGCATGCGCATGTAACATATGTATACAAGAAAGCCAACCAGCGCATGTATTTCCTCAGAAAGCTCCGCTTTTTAAAAGTTAGCAAAAGCATTCTGAAAATATTTTACACCATGGCTATTCAGAGCGTTTTGATGTATGGAGTTGTCTGTTGGGGAGGAAACATCTTACAAAAAGATAAAAATAAGATCAATAATTTAATTAAAAAAGCATCCAAAATTTGTATCTGTGATCTGTCATATTTTGATGAGCTGTACACTGGTGCTTGTATTAAAAAAGCTAATATTATTATAAATGACCCCCAACATCCCCTGAACAAGGAATATATAAGATCTGTAAGAAGTTTAAGGCTGTTGTCAAGGAAAACTAAAACTGAGCGCTACTTTAAATCGTTTATTCCATCATCAACTAGGATGTTACAATAATGTCGTCATCTTGATCGTAATCTGTGCACAGTTGAATTATGTCCTGCGTGTCAGGTCAATGTGTTTTAGTTATGGAAGCATATTGTGTGCACTGTTAATTTTGTTAATTTAGTTAATTTATCAGTGTGTGTGTATATATGTGTGTGCGCGCTATGTATCATACTTTCTGCTTCTGTAACTGTATTGTTATGTATTCAATGATCAAAACAAATTTCCTTGTACAAGGACGAATAAAATTTATCTTATCTTATCTTATCTTATCTCTCTCACCATTTCGTGGTTAAAATAAGTACAGAATCTACCGAAAGACAGGAAAAGACAACCTTGAAGAGGAAAGGGGGGAATCGTGATCTGAATTATTACGGCCAAAAAAATCACTCCAGGGACTTCTCCAGCATGACGCTTAGTGACGAGTCCCACTTTCTCATACAATCCACGGTTTTGGCATCAGCTGAACGTCACAGTTTAAGCAGGATCTCAAAACAACCCGCACATGGACTCAACAAAATTGCGGAATTTTTTTTGCTTTATGAAGTTTCGTAATTTCTTTATATGTAATTGGTTTAGGTAAGAGTTAAAGCCCATTAAACATTCTATTAAATAACTAAAAAATACATAATTATGTTTTAATAATATTCAATTTTCTTTGTATGGCGTCACCATTTGGTACGAATCTTTCCGATATAATCTGGTTTAATTTTTGAACAGGAGAGCTTCAAGTTTTATATAGTTTGGGGAGTCTCCAAATCTACATCTGGGACGATTGCCAAAACAAACAATTATAGCATAGCGAAAAACTGACTTTGTAAACTAACGTGAATCAGATTTAAACACAATTTATTCCTGTTAAAAGCAAAATTAACAAAATTACTGCTCAAAATATCTATGTAACGTAAGTTGGCATTGTTGTCTGCACTCTTAAGAGCAATGGCGCACTTGGCCGCATCTTTTTTTTTTTTTTCGGTTTTTGGCTTGAGATGTGAAATGTGGAATCAAAACAGACGCAGATGAGACCCGATGCTGCGCACCAACAGCTTTGTAGTAACGACGCAGCTGCTTCCAAGTCAAATGAGATTAACTTAGAGTAATAAGTAATAAATAATATAGACTTTCAATGACTAAGGACATTTGTTGATGCTCAATGTGTAAGTTAAGTGCAACCAAAACAAGAACGTTCTCCACCCAGAAAGTCCCAGTCTTACCTCACGGACGCCATGCTGAGCCTTCCCTTCAATCCCATCTTCCCAGACTGCAACTGTTTCATCCAGTCACCCCACAGTTAAATATTACAACACTGAACATAAACGAAAGTAATTTATTTACCCACAAAGTGGGCGGTGAAAGTGCGTTACATCCAGAATTTAAGCATAACGCCCAAAGACTCAGCCAGCTGTGCTGCCATGTTACGGCAAAACACTGTATACGCCAAGCCGGGTCCATCATCATTACATAGAATGAAATTTGCTTTTCTCTCTCGGGGTTACACCTGTGTACGACCAATAGTTTCTTTTTATTCTGTTTAAACGATTATCATTTCATAAGAACTCACAAACAATCGCTAAATAAATATCAAATAAGAAATAATATGATGGAGCGTTAAAAACAAAGAAAACTGGGTACACTCTATCTCTAAAAATGTTATAATATACATTGTAGGTGTCTATTATATTTCTAGGAGGAAACTGTAAGATGATAATCGATGACGGAATTGAAAATTAAGAGATTGGAATAAGGGACGTTCCAGGAAAAGATGGACAGAATGTGTTAAGTAAAAAGTGAAAAAATCAACTTAACCATGGCAGATGCTATCCATCAGGCCTACACCCGAAAGCTGCATCTCTCTTCAACACTTAACGGCTCGAGAGGATAGCAAAAGGAAAAGGAAAGTAATAAGTAATGTTTTTGGGGAAGGAACCTGGTGCAAAAAGCTTGAAAAATAGTTTCTTTTGGTCTCTAAAAAATACGCCTGTAAATTGAAAAGAGAATAAAAGGCGGAGCAACGCTAAATGTTTTTGACGTCATCTGAAAAATGTGGTTTTTGATAAGTACCGCCGTTTGCCATAGTATGACCGTGTTCCTTCTAGGACCGTACATATCTTTCATCATAACTTTTCTTCTACATCGTTTCTTCAGACAAAAAGAAGAGTCCTTTATCAGCTCATTAACTTGCCTTGGGGAATCCGAGATTTTCTTCAATAAGATTTTTATGTTGAGCTGTAACCGCGCAAGCGCTTTCACTGGTAGAATTACTAATCGTAGTGCGTGTATTAAAATAAACTATTTAATTGTGGTGAATGAGGGAAATCGGTTGCAGTGTGATATACAAATACTTAGGAAATTTTTCTAATAAAAGCGCCTAGAGCAAACTCGTTTGGATTAGGCGCTATATAAATGATCTTCATTATCATTCTCTCCCCTTCTCCCTCTCCTCTCTCACTCTCCTTCTCTCTGACTGAGTTCAGTGTCGATATCTGTATGGTCAACATTTCCACCCAATCAGAAGGGCAGAAAGTGACCGAACCTTTTTCCCACTAAACACCAAACATTTTTGATATATTATTTATATTATTTCTACATATTCTCAAAATCACGGGAATGCCGTCGACTTTTTTTTACCCACATTGACAAAGGAAATTTCTACATTAAATCTGTACATAATATTTAACTCAGATCTAAAGGAATATGGCAAAAATTAATCACAAAGACAAATTAATTTGTTAAAATATATTTTTCACTCGTTCCCAAAGGGAAAAAAAAATGTGACCCAAAACTTGATCTACGAGTCGTCTCCCTAAAGTGACAAGGTTCTATCCTCACCTTTCGGCTGAACTGAGTTACACGCTTCTACAGAACTTCTCCATAGTGTATCAAAGTATCTGACGGATTCGGCGTGTCATTTACACGTATTACTAAAAAGAAAAAAAAGTCGTATGTCGAAAAGCTGAGAGTACATGAAACTTCAATCATCAATTTCTCAAAAATTGATGGAAGAAAGTTTAGAACCTTGTTACTCCAAGGGGACAAAATGACAAATAATTGATCTGTAGGTGAGCACTTTTACCTTCTGCGCCTTCTGTAGAGTGGAGCCATAGGATGTTACTCGCTCTAAGACCCAAGTGTTCTCTGTGGTCGTCAGAGATAACTGAAAGTTTCCAGGGAGTTTTACCTCGGGCTTTAAGGGTGAATTTATGCCCGCCCTGATCCTTCAATACTGGATCAAATATTTGGGTAAACACGGGTGGATAGTGATGTGAAATAGTAAACTGGTGATCAAATCTCGACATCTTTCTGTGACGGTATCTCTATTGACATAAACTTTTGAGATTCAATATTCGGAACATTCGTAAGGAGGCATAAATTGGCATTTTGTTCACTTCACTGTGGCGTGTTGCTTAATGTCCCCATCCCTCGCCAACCGAAATCGCCTCCCACTTTATCCCCAGCCCTCCTCTTCCACCAAAAGGGGCGGTACCGCACTATGCGGCCACATCTTTTATCGTGGATGTAGATAATAAAATTCACTTCACTGTGAGATGTTGTTTATCCCTATCCCTCGCCAACCAGTCCCCGTGCCAGTCTTCGCGCCCAATGTTCCATCAACCCCCGGTCTTTATCCCCCCCTCCCCCCAACCCCCCACCTTTTCCGCTTTCTCCTCCCCCCTCCCCGCCCCCAAAGGCCAGTGCAACAATTTGTGGGCAAATCTTATACCCTGAATGTATACTCGTAATTCAGAATCCCGTATGTCACTCAAAGTTTAGGTCACTCGTCTTCCGTTCGAGTGATACAATTTGCTGTTTCTCCGTTTCACGTCAGAAAACTTGTGTGCTCGAGCCCGCCTACGGGACGTACAACTGAAAAAGTTGGAATCAGAAGGGGTCTAGGTGCCACTGACACTTAGATCCCTTGTAATACTAACGTCAGTATAATATATGGAATTGGAAGGGGGCTAATTGCTAATGGCACCTAGACCCATTCTACTTCTAACCCCCTCAATTCTGTTCTGTTTCAGTTGAATCTTGAGTATTCCTGCCATTTCATTTCTAAATGTTTCGTGATTTATTGTAAGGTTTTTCATTGTTTGTTTCCAAGGCGGGACTTCACAAGATACATTTTTTGTTCCGTACGTCCTGACCATCCAGTCGTGGGTAATTACCCTATCCCTAACCTTGTCCATTGCCGCCTTAACATCATTAGGTGGCCCTGGACAAAGCAAAAGGATTTTCTTCCCCTTTCAAAAACCAATGTTAAATAGCATGCATAGGGCCCTTAAGCCCCTAGGGCCCCAGGGCAACTACCCAGTGTGCCCATGCTTTAAAGACGGCTCTGACCTTGTTTATTTCTAAAAGGTTTTGTTTCGTGAAGTCAAGGCGTATTTCTCTAAGCAAGATTTGTTCCCTGTTAAAAGTCAAGACGTATTTCTCTATGCAAGATTTGTTCCATGTTAAAAGTCAAGACGTATTTCTCTATGCAAGATTTGTTCCCTGTTAAAAGTCAAGACGTATTTCTCTATGCAAGATTTGTTCCCTGTTAAAAGTCAAGACGTATTTCTCTATGCAAGATCTGTTCCGTGTTAAAAGTCAAGACGTATTTCTCTATGCAAGATCTGTTCCGTGTTAAAAGTCAAGACGTATTTCCCTATGCAAGATCTGTTCCGTGTTAAAAGTCATGACGTATTTCTCTATGCAAGATCTATGCATTGGCATTCCAGGCTCTATGGGGTTAGCGGCATCAAGTACCATTTCACTTGCTTTTGAGTTGTGTGCATTCTACAGACAATATGACTTGATTCTAAACAACTTACCCTGGCAGATCACAGCCTGCCACTTAATTTTACGACATGTCCTGAACTCTGCTGCCATGTTATGGAAAGAAAAAATGGGCGCAAAAGACATAATTTTATAAAAGACACACACAAAAAAAAAGGTCGCGCGTTGTCCCTCACTGTATTTCCATTCTCTGTTTGACCACAGGAAACTACAAGACGCACAAAATCATAAGCCAAAGTGAAGGAGAGAGCATAATCAATAAATCATTTTTCAAAATGGTGTTTCAAAAGTAAATGTAACCCCGATCGGCGTGTGTCGTTTTTTCCCCGTAAACCAGTAGTACGCCTTTTTGTACAGTCATATTGGACCTACTGTATTCATCCAGTTTTCAGTTTGGAAACTACTGTCGTATACATATATGACCCACATAGAAAGACAGAACATATTTCATTCTATAGAATGGTGTTACAAAGTGAATTTGACCTTGATTGGCAAATACCGTCTTTATCCGTATTGCAGCAATCTGAATTTCTGTACAGTCAGATTGGAGGAACGGTATTCATGCAGTTTTGAATCCCCCATAATTTGCTCTGACTTAACACCGCGTGAATAATGAATCAAAACGCCCCGAGCCCGCCATAAAAGAAGCCGTAAAAATGCCGAGGATGTTTAAAGAAATTGACAGAAAGCGACGATTAGACCCGGAATGTTTGCCAGGGGCAAATTAACACCAACCTGCGAATAGCGGTTCAGATGTAGAGTCTACACCTCTATGTACTGGGCACAGGTTTAAGTAAAGCGGGTTTTAATGTAAGTTTTTTGCCCTATTCTTAATACGGATCTGGACAGGGTTAAATGCTTCAATTTTCTCTTCATTGGGCCACCGTAACACCGTTACTTCGACCGGTTTTTTGTTTCTTTTACACGGACGATGAGAATAACGGACAGATTAAAAAATAAAGTGCATTGCGTGGTATCTTGAGTGTACTGGCATTCTCACGCCGGACAAACTAATGCGAGATCTTTATGGAGATTCGTACATAATTATGGAACACATTGCAGAATCAATAGGATAAGAAACCAGAGATTACGTATGTATTGACAGAAATCATGTCTCCGTTTCGCTGAACTAGGTCACGGCGTAACTAAGAACTGGAAGGGACGATCTGTGCCGAAGACAGCTTGCGGATCTACCAACTGTGGTTTCTTCACATTTTTGAGTTGATTGAAACTAGTTAAAGCTGTGTGTAAGCTCTAACTTCCAGTGGGAATGTACAAACGGGTATTGTTTACCGCTGTGACCTACTTTCCGCTCCATGCCAACAGTGGTATCTCGCGGTGGAGAAGATTGACCAATAGCGCCCCCTCTCTTTACATACTTACTCTCTGATGAAACTAAAACACGACGGCAACAGGACAATATGTTACATGTGTGCGCCTGGCCCAGTGATTCAACTCTTAATAATTTCTAGAATGAAGACTAAGAGTAATCAATGACTGAAGAAATTACCACAAGTTACTGCAATCTTCATACGGGAATTCTTACCCACACGTGACAATCTGAACACAGTCTAAATGAGCCGAAGATGAACTTTGTTCGTTAGTAGTGGTGGACTTACTATGAAACTAATGAAGCTGAAGCTTCAGGGCCCATAATCCCGGAAGGGCCCCGAAGAAATGCTTTTTAATGAGTGAATTTTGGCCACTGTTCGTTATATTCGACTCTCAACGATTCCATGATCCGGTCTCGTCTTCAGCATCGTAACAGAGTCACGCTTTCTTCAAGTGTCATTCAGGTCACAGGGCTTCATTCACGCCGCAAGGTGTCACCAAGTGTGAAACGCACTTCATGCTTCAGTGTCTCGTGGCACCCGACACTTCTCAAGCTGTTCTTGTCTAAGCTTCGGAAAAAACTTTAAGGTCTCGCTCTCCGACCTGCAAATTCTTTTAACTAGCCCAAGTGTCTATTAATTTCACACCCAACAAGTTTTCACCGACACCCTCGCACAAAAGCCCGAGATAGAGTGGAAAAAAAATGTACGAACTTAAGGAATGACATTAAATGAAGTTACAGTAACAACAAACACAGGGGTAGATTAAAATGCGCATTTCACAGGCTGCTGAAGGAGCGCCCTCAACGCTGTTTTTAATGGGCTGATGATGGGAATATGATTTTATTTCACAGAAAGTGAAGTTTATGTCGCGTGACTTGAGCACTAATGAGGGATGAAATAAAATACGCGAGAGGACATTCGTGCTTACAAGATTTTAAAAATGATATAATGCAGGTATAATAATCATAATGGAGTACATTTATATAGTGCCTGTCTCCATAAAGTAGACCCAAAGCACTTTACAATGAAATAGTAACATCTCTCTCTCTCTCTCCTTTCCTCTCCTCTTCTCTCTCTCTCTCTCACTGTATCTCTGTATCCTTCATCCCCAGCCCCGCCCCGCAACCCCCGCTCTCTCGCTCTCTCTCTCTATCTCTCTCTGCCCCCTCTCTGTCTGTCTGTCTGTCTGTCTGTCTGTCTGTCTGTGTCTCTCTCTCTCTCTTACTCGCTTATACACTTACAAATCTCAATAATAACAACTGCATTCAGCAGGAATTTCAAGAGTAAAAACAGGACACCAAATTGTTACACCGCTATGAATAAAGTTGTTGATTTAGAATGATGCGTACAATAATGAACCTTCAACCACTGAACGTGTGTTGTTAATAAGGCAAAACTATTCATGACAGGAAAGACCACCCAAATTCAAATATGGGTCCATACTTCGGGAGACTCTCATGCCTTGCTCCAGAAACTTTGGAGAAGCATTTTTGAACCTGAGACTACATATTACAAGGACGGGTTTGTAGCATTTATATTACCCCATCCCCCGTTCATGGTACACACATCTAGCGCATCTTTACATAAACATAATATCATAACTCGATGACAGGCTTATTATATGGGATGTAAACATGGCATGGAACCTTAGTCAAATTTAGTGGGAAACCATCTAGTCGCTAAAATATGAAAGTGGGTGGTCAACAATTGAGATCTGAATACTGAAATAAAGTTACAAATATTTTACAAAGTAAATTAAATCTGAAAAAAGTAGTACCGCGGGGCGGAAATTCCGAGCAGCTGAATTTCTGACAGAGCCCAGCATCAATGCAGCTGAATTTCTGACAGAGCCCAGCATCAATTACACAACAACGATCATGATATATATGTCACATGTCACCGACCACTCTGTTTCTTGTCGCGAGATGTCATCAGCAGCATGACATCCTTCCCGAGTCCTGTGTCATGCACAGATTCACTCAGAACAATTTCCCCTGAACTGACACAACACCCTAAGGAGGAGGTGGAGTCTTGCATGTCATGAGAAAATCGCCATACAACCTATCCCCGCCTCTCCTCTTTCTTACTCCCGGACAAACAGAGAACATGAAAACCGTAAGACCATAACCAGGAAGACCCCTACACCTTGTAAATTAATGTTTTTATCCAGGGAAACCTGGGGGCAGGGCAGGGGCAGGAGGTAAAGAGGGTACTGCAGTGTTTCCACGAGTCACCATTCTGAATGACGTAGCTTCTACCAGTAAACCCAGTTTTTGCAATGTTCTCTCCATCCCTCCTTCCAACCTTGCACTTTGAATTTTCTCAGTACAGACCAATAAATGGCATCATTAGCCAACAAAGAAAAAAAAAAGCGTAGAGGGTGCTTCTTCAGCAACTTGAAAATGAAGATGCAACTACCTAGGACAGTGATCCTCCGAAAACTAATGCAGGTTAAGTTTAAGCGCGCACTAACCCATTGTGATTGGCTGATAACGAAAGATTATACACATGACAACATTCAAAAGTGGGCAGGACCAAGTTTCGTGACTAGACCAAAATCTCAAGACAGGTCAGCATTCTATGGACACTCCGGTGTGGTTCCACTGCGGTGTGTAAGCACCGATACCGGAGCCATTCCGGTTTGGGTGGATGCGCATTCTGGCCACGAGGTGACACACACCTGGTTAAACTTAACGTCTTCGCTCCCATAGGGTGTTAATTGCACGGAGACCTGTCAACACTATGCTATAAATCATATTCGCAGACAAGAGCCCACCCCCCCCCCCCACTCGTTCTTTCCCCCGTTCTTCCCCATCCCTCCCTGAATGTAACCACAATCATCCAATTGCAGCACGCGAGACAGAGATGTAAATTGTAACTAGATCACCTGCTGCCTGGGATGTGGTTAGTACAAGATGGCATTCCTATATTGTAGAACGACATCTAGCACTGAAAAAGGGTGGGTGCGACAAACATTATTCAGATAAAAAACATCCCTCGTAGGGCAATTACAGTTGCCACAGGCACGTGTGGACTGGTGGAGGGAGGGGAATATTTTGGGATATTTGTTATGTCATACGACTTAAATTTAAGAGTCCATGTCGCGGGTATAGAGCAAAATTGTTATATCTCCAGGTTTACGAATTGGGGTTCATAATGGCAATACTCTAATAATGACAAACTGCTTCTTGCAATTTTTTCGTCATTGCGCTATCTTTAACCAGTTCTAAGTTACAGAGAAGCAGTATTGTTGTATCTCCCTTAAATATGAGATCCTTGAGACCAACATTGTGGTATTTCCGAGTAAGCTTCCGCTATTCATATCATTGGAGATACAACAATTTTACGCTATACCCGCGATGTATCCTCGCTCGAACTACATCTTGCCAATATGTTACAAGAGGCCAAAAGGTGCAACCTCTCATGAAGACCTCTCTCTTTGGATTGCGACATTTCGTTTCTATACAATTCAGGTCCTGTTTCAGTCGATCATAATTTATGGAGAAAGGAATGAAAATACCACAGAATTGCTCAAGGGCCCCGAACGGCAGAAATGGGATCCAGTTTTGCCAGGAAGTCACTGAAATTGTAAATACTCCTTTAGCAAACATACTCAAAATATCCCAAGTGTTTGGCCGGGCAGTAAATAGACTACGGTTGTTCTTTTCTTGAAATAAAAAGGACATTAAAAGACACACCGTATGGTTTAAAGTAGACTTTCTCAGGGTGTGGCCCATGCCCCATCGGTGGGGGTGTGGCAGTATTTTGATGGGGCGTGGCACTTGAGAATGGGGCGTGGGGGGGTTTTCATAGAAATCTTAATTTCATAGTAAATGGTTTTAACTTAAGCGTATAGATAAACTGTTGTTTCTTTACGTTGTATTGGTGGTTTCCTTGTTTACCTGGAATTTAAAACATCGAACTAAACAGATGCACGACTTGAATGATTTTGAGCAAACGAACTTTGCCCTATCATGGTGGGGGCTCCTATCTGTGTGTGTGTGTGTGTGTGTGTGTGTGTGCGTGTGCGTGTGCGTGTGCGTGTGCGTGTGCGTGTGCGTGTGCGTGTGCGTGCGTGTGTGTGTGTGTGTGTGTGTGTGTGTTTTAAATTGAAGTGAGGCGCATTGTGCATGCAAACATCAAGATGATAGAACATAACAGAATAGAAGGAGACCGCACTAGAAGCCCCGAGATAGCAATGACAAAAGAAGTAAAAACGACACAGGAAGTACGTAAAGTTCAGTTTTTACCCTTTATTGTGTTAGCTTTTTATTTCTTTCCTGTATGTGACCGAATAGCGACAATGCTCAAAATTTAAATCCTTCAATTTGTTCAATGAAAGACTGTTCACGAATAAATAATTACATTATATAATTTTTAAAAAGTTCAACTTTTTATGAACACGAAGGACGCAGAATCATTATTGTTCGTCTTTACTTCTTCCTTAGAAACACTTGAACAGAACTGTCTACTGACTCTATGCATTAGTTGTGGCTGAAGGAAGCGACTCAGGTGTCTTGTCAATATTCTTACTTATTCGCACCAGCTGACCTGAGCATGACGCGGATGTTAGCGGGCGCTTCTTGTAAGGTCTGCTTCTGTCCCATCATTCTGTTACTATGCTCTGTCTATTGTCATACTTTTTCCTAACACAATGTCACCTTTATCGTGTCGATGAGGTAGTCAGAGAGAAGGAGGAGAGTCAGAGATAGACAGACAGACAGACAGAGATAAACAAACAGTCTGACAGGCAGACAGAGAGACACTTAGAGAAACAGATAATTATTATCTAAACGAGACAAGAATCAGAATAATTTTGCAACAACCGGAGAGACAAGAAGATTCTAGTACAGGATCTCAACAGATTCGAACACAATTCTAGCATGTTTAATTAATCAATCTCAAGTAGATACTAATAGAAACCAAGGGAAGAAAAAATATGCTAGAACAATGTTGATAGGGCCAGTAACTTTCAGGGATTTGGTGATGCCCGGGGGTGTGATTTTTTTCCGTACGAGCTTTACCAAATTCAGGAGCGGGGCAGCAACACACCCCCAAACACAGGATAGCTCCAACACATCCCAGCGATTTTCGGTGACGTTCAGAGTCATATCAGGCACAGTCCAGAGACTGCAGGACCCATGGCAGTGTTCGATAGGACGACAAATCCCTTAGCCGATGACCTGTGTTTGGGGGTCTGTTGCTGCCGAGCTCCTGAATTTGCAAAAGCCCGCATGGAAAAAAATCACGCTGCCCAGGCTAACTCCTTGACTGTAGGCCCCATGGCTCAAATACAGACCCCAGTACTGAGAAATGTAAGAAAGGAAGTCATTTTGAATACGTAAAGTCAGATGTAATAAATGTGTTATTCAAATTAAATATAAGGGAACTCTACAGCGCCCATAGATTCACCGCTGCTTTGTACAGTCTTAACCAGCATTAAGCACAGCATTTACAAGTAACAGGTTCTCCACTCTGGCCTCGCTTATAAAAACACGGATCCACATTCACACCAGCTTCCCGGACCGTCGGGCAGCTTGCACGACGAAGTTAACTACCATGCCGGTGCAGGCATGTTTCAAGTCTGGGATTTTTCTCATATTTTCGTGTCCTTGATCATATCAGGGGGTAGGATCGATTACCTAGTCTTCTCGGGCAAGGACGAAAAAACTCGGAGGGCCCGTGTGCACGTTGCGCACGATAAAAATACCTTGGCAGTTGGAAATCGAAAAGAGCAGGCCAAACAAGCCGCTGCCTGGGCAAAATCAAATAAAATTAATCAATACCACTCCACCCCCCTCCCCCCTCATCTCCAACCCCCCTAACCCCCCCCCCCTGAAAAAAAAACCGCCGACCAACGTTGCACTGTGGCGACGACGTGCCTGCTCCAGTTGTAACCGGGTGCAATGACGCAAAAGCAAATTTCCCAAATGGGATTTACGTAGTATACAAATACAAATAATTTCAGATTTCAAAAAAAACTTAATTTTAATTTCACTCTTTGATTGGATGCCCCTTGAAATGGATGCCCGTCACTCTGCGCCCCTTTCTGCATGCGCCTGGTTACGGCCTCTAAGCAGGATGTTTCCAAGCTGCAGTTAGTAACGGTCAATAAATCAGCAATCATGGGGAAGGGGAGGTACTACAGTGTAAAGGCTATTTAACTTCTGTCAGTCACCGCTACGGAACACTGCCGTTTTTATGAGAAAATGCCGTATACACCAAAAAGCATAATTTACCCCCCCCCCCTCCCCCCCAAAAAACAACTCATAGAGTCCCTCTCCATTTTGCATGTGCAGCGATCAAAAAACCTATAGGCCTATTGCTGATAGAGGCCATTTAAGTTGTCAGGACCGACACTTAACCATGGCGATGGTAGCATTGATTTTGATTCGTTAGCTGATTTGTACTGTGAGCACTTCAGGCGTCACGAACCAATCAGCGGCAAGCTAAAAAAAAAGTTCACTACAGTGAACAATGGCACGTGTGTTCACGCATGTGGGAGACGTTCGGTCAATTCTTTCACTTCCTTTCCTTTGTTTACACGTATGGTAGGGAATCTGTCCAGCTTGGATCCATCATTTCCACCCCTGACATAACAGTCAACTGCAATGCAACCAGCAGGCATTTTAACCCCTTAGATATATCTCGAAGTTACACTCGTCAGCTAATCCGCCCGCCATTTTAGGTGTCGGGAGTACAAAATAAAAACACCCTGTGACGTCATTCGCTATGGGCCTATTCAAGACACAGACAGACAGACAGGTAGACAGACAGGTAGACAGACAGACAGACAGACAGGTAGACAGACAGACAGACAGGTAGACAGACAGAATGATAGACAGTGAGACAGCGTGCGTGAGAAAGATAGTTAGGAGAGAGAATGGGGGGAGGGGGGAGGGGGGGGGAGAGAAACTATAATTCAGATGGACCGCATTTTTCATCCTATAAAATGACGTTAGAAAGCTATTTTGACCTAGATTGGCATATACCGGCTTTTTCCGTAAAATGGCAGAACAGTTGTGGTAAGTGCGAGAGGCCGGTGGATGGAGGGTTAAGGTATCAAGGATCAGCTTCCAGTCCAGCGATAAAAAGTGTCATTAGAAATTCTGAAGTGTGTCACGCTTGTAAGCAAGTCAAAAACGAAGTGTCACGCTGAACTGAATAACTTAATGCTAGAGAAGATATCATATTTATTTATGGTGTGGGAAGTCTGTGGGGGGTTTTCATAGAGTACGTAAATAGCGATACGCACAGTACACTAGGGCTTTTAAACTATCAAAACAGAGATCTCAGCTGAAAGAAAATGACGTGTCTCCCCAATATCACCCCCCCCCCCGCCCCACCCCCCGATTCCGCTCCCCCTCCCCCAAACCAAAAAAAAAAAAAAATTGCCTTCAAAGAACTAAGATATGAAGGCCAAAGTGTCCTATTGAGTGTGTTGAAAAAGCCCTATTGATGGCCCAAGAATGAGAGAAATACCAAGATATGAATGAGGAAAAAGCCAAATGGAAACAAACAGGAATGAAGGAACGAAACAAGACTAGAGGGGATAAATGAAGTTCTTGTTTGTTCTAGCTCCATCTCTTCTATATATCTATATAATAAAGCTACAACAAAACCCCTGATAATCCTATGGGCTCGGAAACTACACAACGCACCGACCCGAAATTTGGCACGAAGAATTATGGGATAGCGAACATTGTTCCTATCGCAATACACAAAACAAAACCGTTTGTTATTTCTGAGTTAATTGGTAAATGCGGTTATAATTAAAGACCAAATTCACGAGAGCGTTTGATCCGAAATTTACGATCAATAAGATACTGATGTATGTTTCTAATAATAGCCCACTTCCGCCTACACATGACGTTGTCACTTCCTGCGATGTGTTCACTAACAAACAAACTAACCAGTGCGCAAATCATTGCCATTTGATGGATGCTGACGGGATGCGCAGGATGTCAACGCGCAAAGGGAGAGCAGTAAAACGTATCTAAAAACAAACAAACAAACAAACAAAAATAAAATAAAGCTAAAGGAACAGGCAAAATGAAGCAGATCCATAATAATCACCCAGAACTGAAACTAATAAATCGCTTTATCCCGGGCAGGGCCGGGCAACTCAGATAGTTTCTGAAAAACTGGACATCTTTACGTATGTACAAGAGGGATAACAAAATGCACACGTTGATGCTTGTTTAAAACGTGTTGTGGCACTTATCGAGCTGTTTCACAGTGCCGATTTATTCCAACTCCTTATCATAATACTAAAACGTTTAAGGTCGTATTTCTCCAATGTGCAAAAAGTGGAGTCGGCACAAGCAAGAACTACTAAGGTGGCAATAATAAAAACATTCTGAATCCAAAGTTAGGACAATAAAACCCGGTCAGTACGCCGTGTGTGCACTCGCTATGTCATTAGTTAAATCACTTTACCGATTCACATGTTCACGGTCAGTGAGCAGAGAGAGCGGTCACCAATCACTTCATGTAACCAGTTATGTGTTATGTTATAACTCCGGCAAACAATTTATCATGGTGCACAATGCTCCTTGCTTACTCCAGGAAATCTTCGTTACACTCACCACTGTTCTCCTTAATGGGGCTGGAGATAGGGGTTATCATACTAAGCCTTGACCGTCACAGCCAGTTGCTGCCAGCAAGATGTTCAGCCAAGAAAGAGTGGCAGAAGCTGACTGTGTCTGACGGGGCTTGGTATGATAAGGTCTTCCTGGATTTACTAACAAAATATTATAGGAAATTATGGTGTGCACTTATTGTCTGCCAGCAACTGACTGTGTCTTTCAGGGTTTAGTATGATACCCCTTTACACAGAGAAACCGTTCACCAACGAGTAACGTACACTCTATTACGAATGTTCAAGAGATAAGGGGAAATAATGTTCGATCTGGTGCGGGGCACAGGGAACAAAAGGGATGCGATGAAAACAAAACAAAGCATGGAAACAAACCAATCAAAACAACTTTTCAATCTCGTCAAACTTTGGCCCAGTTTGGCTGGTGGAGGCACTGAGTCAAATTTGTTTCGTCTCGGTTTTTGGATGTGGGATGTGGACTGAGGAATTAAACGAGACGTCGCGGACTGGTGAGAATGATCTGTCCCTGCGAGCTGATTCCAAGCAAGTTCAGGTCTGAGCCAAAACCGACGCCAAAACAGTGCTCACTGCGCTACCATCGTTAGACCTGACTGGAATCTCAGCCCGAAGGGCTCGAGGTGCTCAACCCGAGGGGCTTGAAGTGCTCAACCCGAGGGGCTTGAAGACCCGAGGAACTTGAAATGCTCAACCCGAGGGGCTTGCAGTGCTCAACCCGAGGGGCTTGAAGACCCGAGGAGCTTGAAGTGCTCAACCCGAGGGGTTTGCAGTGCTCAGCCCGAGGAGCTTGAAGTGCTCAACCCGAGGGGCTTGAAATGCTCAACCACAGGGGCTTGAAGTGCTCAACCCGAGGGGCTTGAGGTGCTCAACCCAAAGAAAGTTCTTGTTAGGGGAGCGTAGCCTAATTACAAAACCAAATAGAGAAAATATTGAGTTGTGTTCAATGCTCGGGTATTGCTTTGTATGTAAAATTCTACGCTCTCCTAACAACAGCTACCCGAGAACGCAATTACCCGATGTGTCATCGCTGAATGAACAGAAGATATCGTGCTCTGAGCTCAAGAATGCGCCACTGGGAAAAAAACACTGAAACGCTTACATTCCAATGAGCCATTTTTGTGTGGTGTCGCTTTGTACAACAGTATCGCACAACGGACAATTGGTTTACTTACTCTTGAAATCATAGTCTCTCTCAAGTTTATAATTGGACAATTTTGATCTAATACTTGAGTTTTGAACAGAAAAAATGCGTATGTTTGACTACAGCACATACTTAACACTCTTGAAAGGTCCACCGAGCCGAATTTCCGAAAAAAAAATGACAGTGCAAAGACTTCAAGTCTTGAATTTTTTTTTCAAATAGAAACATATTTGTCATCTTACTCAAGCGGACCCCATGTCAACATCGAAGGCGTTGTCACGTATTGAGAGAAATCACGGAGCACTTCAATCCAGCTCAGAAAGTATACGGAACATCGTTTATATCAATTTCACTGATCAAAGAATACGTTAAACACTTCAAACTTCATGTAAAATTACTCCAGAATTACTCCTCGAAAATGCTATGTTAATTTAAAACTCCAGAATGATGCACATAAAAAACCCGTCACAAAAATTCATGTGTGTTAAGTGCAAGAACATTTTTTTCTCATATAATTTTCCATTGCTCGAAGGCAAAATATTGCTTGGCTAAATACTACAGACGTGTGTGTACACATTGTTTTGTGTTGAGTCCAAAGCAGCTATTTAAGTCTTTGGTTCAGAGGAGAATGAGATTTGATTTGCTTGAAAAGATCTTGACATTCAATAGAGAGTAACAAGAGTTGATTTAGCTTTGCTGCTTGCGTCTATAAACTCTCTGGAGCCCTACCCTAATCCACTCCAGCAGTGGCGCAGTGCCCAACCCTTGTCATTTGCTGCATTTCATACACTGGGTACTCTCTGCTCTCTTTCATAACATTGGGAAAATGTAAATACCAATAGCGTAGCGGTTCAAGTCAGCCGCATGGACCGATCACAGTAGTATCCCACAATGTCACAGTTTAGTGCTACAGGGACAAAACCAGTGGCGGACTTACATTTTTGGGGACTCTGAAGCTTGAACTGTCATGGGCCCCCTTCGTAACCAGCAACAATAGGGCAAATTCCAACATTCACTCATTTAAAAAAAGTTTCTTCAGGGCCCCTCCGGGATTAGAGATCCGGAAGCTTAAGCTTCATTAGTTTCATGGTAGATCCGCCACTGGAAAAAACTACATCTTTGACCCCGTAAGCCGCTCTGGGCGACTCACTCCAAAAAAACTCAGCTCAAACGACACAGTCGTGTAATTTACATCCAGGCACATTCTTCGTTAACTTTCCAATAGTTTGGCATGTTTCTATATCCCGTAAAGGGGTAGTGTGCTGTAGCTCTTTTCATTTATTCCCGCTCCTTTTCGATGGCGCCACGAGGTTGATGTCTGAGTACTTTGCTGTTATCTGACAATCCATATCGTAATTTAGTATTCAAATGGCCATACTTTTCTGTATCAGGGTTATCTTTTGGTTATGGCAAATGGATTAGTTTTTCATAACCATCTTGATGGCTCGTCTGAAACTGGGTAGACAGGGAATGGTAGCAGGAGGGTGAGGAGGGAAAGATGGATATTAAATCCACGCGTGCCCAAGACTAATTGATGGTTAATATTAGTGTCCTATGCTATGTCCACTGCCCATACAGGTCACGGGACGGAGCAACCCACAAGCCATTAGACAGTGTGCTGTATCTCATGTATGCTATCTCATGGTCGTTGGTGTCGTGAAGACTACCAAAGTGACAAAAGTGACTATCAAGGCCCGAAGTTGGTTTCAACGACATTAAATTGGGGGGGATGTCTTATTGTGTGGCCGATTCTCGCCCACGATGAACTAAGCGTATAACTAGAACCTCACGCAGAAATGACTAACGGAGACAACTATTTTGAGAAAAACAAGGGCGGAGCATATCGATGTGGTTACTTCACATTTGACAATATAAAATCTCGGAAGCATTTTGAACAATTTGCAGCAAACACGACGTGGACACGTCATTTCTTATTCATTCGTGCCACTCACAACGACAAGTTGAACCAAGCACTTGAACATCGGCAGCCAGCAGTCAAGCCGGTTTGCTGATCTATTCAGTATGAACAAAGATACTGGACACAATAAGATGAGACACTCCCTTCTTCGCGCCACTCAACAAAATCCTGCACACAGTTTGCGCTCTCAGGGGCGGGCTCCATGACTCATTGCCTGGGAAGAATGCTCGATATAATGATGAATTAGTGATGCGGATTTCTGA
The DNA here is from genome assembly GCA_963931925.1 of Onchidella celtica. Classification (NCBI taxonomy): domain Eukaryota; kingdom Metazoa; phylum Mollusca; class Gastropoda; order Systellommatophora; family Onchidiidae; genus Onchidella; species Onchidella celtica. The sequence goes on along the minus strand of OZ007579.1, from coordinate 40,061,136 downwards.
GTTGAATTGTGCCTACTGACTGGTACAATTTTATTGGAAATTGAAGTAACTATATAAGCGAGTTCTGGACCTTCAATCTTTCAACAACCTCAACTTCACTCGATGAAATGGAGAGCAATATGGTAAACTATCGTAACTCAGTTTTCACAAGTTTTTCAGGACCACCACAATTGTTTAGCTTATTCTGAACACTTCTGTGGCGCCGGCAGCGTACACCAATGTTACGCACCAAATTATGTGTTGATTTACTACAGGTGTAACCGACAGTTACAGGTGTGTGTGTGCTGCGCGCCGCTACGAACCCTAACTACAGTCAATAAATACGCATAGAAATCTTAGAATCGTATCTCTACCCAGGGCAATTCCATTTAAATATTGATTTTTTGATGCCTTTTGTCACGCTCATAGTCCTAAATCTTCTCTGTATGTGTGCGTGCCTGCGTGTGTATGTGCGCCTGTGTGTGTGTGTGTATGTATGTAAGTGTGTGTTTATTTTCGTCCCTGCTCGGTAGAGGGAATTGTTCTCAGTCGTGCATTTCCCACGACATAGGCACCAAAGTGTAAAAGTCGGGGGAAGTAGCTCATCTGTACTGCAAGGAAGATAAGAGTCAATTTCACGAGTCGTCTCGCTCGGAGGTGGGGTTTGGGGGGGGGGGGGGAGGTGAATGAATACAGCCTAGAATAAACAAAGTCAAGTACATACCCTACTAAGCCCGGAAAGGCACTATCAGCTGCTGGCAGACAAGAAGTGCACACCATAATCTATACTATATATATTTGTGGACTTGAGATTTTTCGTTGCAAAAGGCTTCTGAACCACTCAACACTCAGACTTCAAATTTTATATGGTGCATCAGAATGGATGTAAGGGTGCACAGTTTTTAATAGAAGTCTCAAATCGGTGTAGTTTTTTTTATTGGAAATTTATTGTTTCGCCAGCATTTAGATCTATTTCGAGTCATGGTTCGCCATTTTAAGGTTTCGTTGTCACTTCCTGCGATGTGTTCACTATCAAACACACTAACCCGTGCGCAAATCATGCTGTTGTACGGGATGCGCAGGGTGTCAACTCACAAAGGCAGAGCAGGAAGACTTATTTAAAACAAACAAACAAAAGTAAAATAAACAAATAGGAACAGGCCAGATGAAGCAGGTCCATAATAACCACCCAGAACTGAAACCAATATTCAAACCGATTTATCCTGGGCAGGGCCGGGGACCTCAGCTGGTAGTCTATAATTATTTTCTTAGTAAATCCAAGGAAGACACTATCATACTGAACCCGGTCAGACACAGTCAGCTTCTGCCATTATCTCTCAGGTGTAGAATTATCTTGTTGGCAGCAACTGGCTGTCACGAGGTTAGTTTGATACCCTCCCCTCACCCCACCCCACCCCACCCAGACCCCCTTTTAGGCTAGTTAAGTACTCATGACTTGAATTTCCTTTGAATCAACAGACTTAGCTTGTTTAAGTCTTACTAAATTGACAAAATATAATACAAAAACCACCGAAAAGCCTCACTTCGGGCCAGCATACCTTGGCGGACGTGCTGTGGTTTAAGAGTCCAAGTTTACGACTCTCATATTTTAAGTGCCGGCATTTGTTAAACATTCTACGATGTCTTCACTGATTTTGTTTATTTTAGATTTTGTTCATTTCTACCTTGTTACACTTTTTTCCTGATAAAGGTTAGTAAAATACCGAAAGCCCGCACCACGACCCGGCGGGACGCAGCGGGCAGTGCCTATTGTGCTAGTGTTAATCAAAGTTCATGGCTGGCGGGCCACCGGTCTGGCGCATACACCAGCCTAAGGGTAGCCACACAAAGGCCACCGAATTCGGTCACCGAGCCACTAGGCGCTTTAGGTGAGAAGAATTGCACTATATAATTTCAACAACTGCACACAGAGCCCACCTAGATTCGGTCCGTTTATGTATTGCAATTCTTCTCACCTAAAGCGCCTAGTGGCTCGGTGACCGAATTCGGTGGCTTTTGTGTGGCTACCCTTAGTCTGTTTGAGCCATGAGAGTGCAAATCAAAATTTGCTCGCCTGTGTCTGCGTTCGTAGTGACGCTGATGAGTCGTCACGGAACTTTTCCTTTGGCGGCTGAGGCTGCTGGGAACTGAAGATCTCTTCCGGATGCGAGTGACGGAATCCTTCCGCGGGATGGCGCGTGCTGTGTCCATGGTGTCCCATAGACTGGTGGAGGGTTCCAGCTGTTTGCACAGGTTGGGGGCCGAGCAGCTGGCGGGGATCCTGGCCCTAAGGGAAGATACATGACAGTGTACGGTAACATTCTGGGGTGTTATGAAACAAAAGAGAGTTCTTGTTAGGAGACCGTGGTACTTCATATAATAATAATAACAATAAATAGCACTTATAATAGCGCTTCAGCCTGCTAACCACCAGGCTCTAATGGCTTTACAACATTTACATCACATCATCGGCCCCTCTCCACCCCGACAGATCTAATCTCACCCCGCTATTTTCTTAACTAACCAACACAGGGCCGCTAGTCGGCCCATTATGGAATAGAACCTCCCCAGCCCTGTACCAGCAGATTTTCCAACCCCCACACTTCTTTCTCCCGAAACCTACTACTGCTATCTACCCCCTTCCCACTCCCCCATCTAGAGCCATCGGCAGACCACCATGGCCACTTCACAACCCACCCTGCTCCAAACAAGTAAATAAGTAAATAAATAAATATAATGCTGGTGCCATCGGCACACACAAGCCATGGCCATCCCCTCCTCCCCCACCCCCCCATTTTTTTTTCGTGTGTGGCAAACAGCCATGTCCACACACACACACCCCCCCCCTCACCCTCCCCCAACAAAACCCACTATAGTCTGTCTCCCCTGCCAATGGCAGGGGCGACAACAATTGAATAAATAAATAAAACTTATAATTGTAAACATTTACCGCCCTTGCTGTGGGGATAAATCCTTCTAAGTTATAAGGATCCCCCACTACCCCCCCCCTCACCCATGATAGGAATCTTTACTCTCTCCTGTTTGTTTGTTTTTTTTACGGGCGCAAACAAACAAGGAAAGCAGAAGATACCCATAAGGGAGCCCTTTTGACTGCTAGGAAAGCCACGAAGAAGACACCAAGAAAACACGAAAACACCAACAAGAAACAGGAGACACAAATGCCAACGGCAGCGACACCTCCCAAAATAAAGATCTCAATTCGATATCATCACTCACACAATATAAAAGCATATTCAGGAATAACAAAAGCTAGATGGACATTCAGGGTGTAAAAAGATGATTCTTCAGCTGATGTTTAAAAGTCATAAAAGTTTCAGTCTCTCTCAAAGGCAGAGACACAGAATTCCAAATCTGAGGCCATTGACAAGAAAAATGTTTTTCACTCATGGTGGAATTTCAAACTTTTTCGACTCAGCAGATGATCTAAGATGCCTTGGTGGTACATGAGGAGTCAAAAGATCACTTAAATACGTTGGTGCGTTTTACATTAATTTTGTGACATAGGGTAGCCAGCTCATTCGTTTTTCTATCGGTAGCCACTGCAAGCTCTGCAATAGGGATCGGGATTGAATGACGCAGTTACTATATTTAGATTTACGTCATGGGACATTCGAACTGTTTCACAGGAGCGTAGGATTGACGTTGTTTCCAAACATAGAAATGGCATCGTTCTTACGTAGATCCTCTGCTTAGTACATCGCACCCTACGTCGGTTTGATGTAGGGAACACGCCCCTACGGTAATCCTACCAACGTTACATACATTTTATGCAAAAGCGTTGGACCGACGTAGTTATTATGGCTGGGCAGTTACAAAATACATTCTACACCAAAAAAGGTTTTACTGAATCTGTACGTATAAATTTATATTTAACACTGTTGATCAGGCTGTGAGAAACAAGTTAAGGTAAAATACTCAAAAACCGCGCGCAAGGCGTGTAACGGTTATCGGAGTTGAGGAGTACATTTACGGACGGGACTAAACGGAATTAGCAGATTTGATACTAAGTTTGGGATTGGGATAGGTTAGCAAAATAACTTCTTTCCAGTTTGATCATTTTAATATCTTTTTTGCCGCCCTTGCCCCATTAAACTTTTTTTTTTTTTTTAATTTTTTTTTTCTGGAGATAACCGGATTCAGTAATCCTGCCCTTAATGTTTGTGCATACCGTAAACATGCCTGCTTAAGGAGGGTATCATAATTAAACCCGGAATGTCACAGCCAGTTGGTGCCAGCAAAATGTACACCCAGGCAAATACTGGCAGAAGCTGTGTCTGGCCGGGCTCAGGTATGGTAAGATCTTCCCGGATTTAGTAAGAAAATATAGTAATATGGTGTGCACTTTCTGTCTGCCAGCAGCTGAGTGTTCTGTTCCGGCCTAAGGGTAGCCACACAAAGGCCACCGAATTCGGTCACCGAGCCACTAGGCGCTTTAGGTGAGAAGAATTGCACTACATAAACGGACCGAATCTAGGTGGGCTCTGTGTGCAGTTGTTGAAATTATACAGTGCAATTCTTCTCACCTAAAGCGCCTAGTGGCTCGGTGACCGAATTCGGTGTCCTTTGTGTGGCTACCCTAAGGTATCATACTAAGCTAGGTCAGACGCAGTTTCCTGTATTTTCTTAGTAAATCCGAAAGACCCATTCATAATGAGCCCGGTCAGACACAGTCAGATTCTGTCACTATGCCTCTGTTGTACATTTTGCCGGCAGCACTTGACTGTGTCTGACCTGGCTTGGTGTGAGACTTCCATTAGTATGGAATGCCCTAGCGCAATTCAGAATAGTAGTATAGTCTTACCTGTTGATTTTTAAGTTGACCGGATCATTACCATCATTATAACAGTGGTAGTTAACAAATCCACATTCATCAGTATACTATACTATGACGCGAAATCACGAAAAACTACACACGCGCGTGTGTGTGTGTGTGTGTTCTTATCAGGGTTTGAACGATAATAATCCGGGCCGAGGACTGGCCGTGTGTAAAAAAACTGCGCGAGACGTGACAGAGACGATGAGTCAGTAAAAGTGTTCTCGTTAAGGGGCCACCCATGAAGGACCTGACCTCTTTTTTGGTGGTTTTTTGACCTTCCCACCCCTTTTCAACAACGCTTTTCATAGTTTGATGTCAAACCCACGACCCCCCGCCCCCCGCCCCCGCCTACCACATCCCACCACTCCCCTTGCAGGTTATGCGTGTATGGCCACTAAAGTGATGAATGGCCATTTCTTTTCTGGGAAAGATTTTCTAATGCCTCACAAGCCAGCATTGCTAGATTGCAACTTTTAAAGAACTCGGCGGTTGATCGCCGAGCAGCGCTCAGTATTAAAAAAAAAAAATCCCATGGACGACTAACTCGCCATGGGGGGGCTCCTTCCTTCGCCCTACCGCCCCCCCCCCCCAAACATTAAAAAAAAAGACATTGAAAGGCCCAGAGGCAATTATCATATGGACCCGCCATAAATCCAAACTCAAAGTCAAACTACTTTAAGGATGGCCCCCATGGGCTCTGTCGAGCTTCATTCATTCATTCATTCATTCATTCATCCTATCCACAAAGTCTCCGTGTATTTGTCAAGAGCCACGGGGTCAGGCGATAAGATTAAGACAAAGATGACACCAAGAGGACGGTGAAGGGCAGAATAATCATCATTTATAATGATAAACCTGAAAGAGTTCCGTGCGTCCCGTACCACCCAGGCAATCTCTAACCTTAATCTACCCCTGACCCTATCCTTGTCCCTAATCCTACACAAATTTTATCCTTCAATCCAACCCCCTTATTCCTTTCAACCAGAATACAAAGGAGAGGTGTTCCATTTCAGTCACACTGTATGGATATTAGAGGGACGAGACTTTAGGAGCTGGACGGTCGCAGGGGAGCAGCGCCCCGCCCCCCCCCTCCCACCCACCCCGCCCGGTGAGTTAGTCGCTGTCCCGAAGGTCTTTTGTTTCTCAGGGACATCAACAGTATGCAGAGATATCTTACACTAACTCAGTGTAAGATATATCTCTCTGGCAGTATGTTGTTGGGCCCACCTAGCCCCCCATGAGTTGGTCTTCTTGGTGGATGTTTTTATAGTAAACTAGCCGAGTACCTGTTCGATGAACAGGTTTGTGTAGGGGGGGGGGGGGGTAAAACTTAAGACGCCTGTGAACTAAGAAAGGCATTAATGCTGCATAGATAGCTTATAAGAGAGATGCAACAACAAAAGACACCACTTCAGACCGAAACATGGTCCAATGAGAACAAAAGCCGAGATGCGTAGGGTCATCCCCAAAACTCAGCGATAGGACAGTACACAGTGTGCAGTGGTGCGCACGGAAAATTTTCAGGAAGTGATGGTGTCATAAAAACCTACAGCATGTCAATGAGCCTAGTGGAAATTGGGGAAACAATAAATTTCCAATAAAGAAAATTACACCGATTTGAGACTTCTATTAAAAACTGTGCACTCTTACATCCATTCTGATGCACGATATAAAATTTGAAGTCTGAGTGTTGAGCGGTTCAGAAAACTTTTGCAACGAAAAATCTCAAGTCAACAAATATATATATAGTATAGATAGATGCACGGCTCGGCAGTTAACACCCTGAACATGAAATAAGCGCTCAACTAAACTTGTGTAACTTGGATGTTAACCTTTCAAATAATGGTTTACGGTTAGGGATAAGGACGGTGTTAGGGATAGGTGGAAGGTATTTTGACTGGTGGTCCGAACGTAAAGAATTCTTTCCGAAATTAAGAAGCTGAGTCGAACGTAACGACTTATCTGAATTATGTGTACCGGTGATAGGAATTGAACCTTCTGGGAGGAGTTCCAGTTGAGTGACATAATAGGGATACTACAAGGACGCCACTTTTGGAGCGTTCGTCAGTGGGGGTGGGGTGGGGGATTGGGAGAAGCAGCGAGTTAGTCCTCCAGACTGCTGTTTGGGAGGAGTTCCATGGAAGGAATATTACAAGGACGCGTCTTTAGGAGCATCTGAGTGCGGGGTTGGGGGGGGGGGGAGGGTTGCAGGGGGTCAGCGCCCCCTGGCAAGTTAGTCCCCTAGGTGAATGTTTTTAAAGTAAACTAGCTGAGTTACCCTGCCCTGCCCAGCAGAAATATTTTTTATTAGTTTCAGTTTTGGGTGGTTATCACGGGTCTGCGTCCCTTTGGCTGTTCCCTTAGGTTCATTTTTGCTGTAGTTGTTGTTGTTGATTGTATTAGACATGCCATTCTGCACTCCCTTTGCGCGTTTATGCCCGACGCACCCCGTCAGATCCTCATGAAATGGCAATAATTAATTGCTCACGGGTCAGTGTTTTTGATGGTGGACACATCGCAGGGAGTGATAACGTCATGTGTTCATGGAAAAGAATGGATTGCGGGAGAAATTAGCGACTCAGTGCAAACTCAAAAAAATACTTCCCCACTAATTCAAGTATCCGAATCTAAAAAAGAACGGCAAAAGGGATTAGTCCAAATTGTTTTTCTGTTTTGGTGCAAAATATCAGCAATATACGTTGCCAAGTAAAGTCTGCGGGCTTGTCTAAAGTTTGTATAGGCTGGCGCGAGTTTAAAAAAAAAAAAAATTATTATAGTAGTTGTGGGGCTCGGAGATTAAGGCACAGAATATGAATAGGTGTGAGTCTAAAGTTGTGCAGTTCGTAATAATATGATACTCCTAAGTGATGTGTTTATGGCAAATGCGGAGCTTGACCGGGAGGTCCTCCGCCCGTCCGCGCCAGTCAAGAAAGCACACCAAAGAGGGGACTTTTGAGCGGGCTTATCAAAAGGTTGGGTTTGGTATTTGTATGGGACAAAGAAAGAAGAAAGAAAGAACGAAAGCGCGGGTTAGGGGAGGTCTTCACCATATTATGTTTGTTAACTTTTTGGTAAGTGGCGCGGACGGGGGGAAGACCTTCCGCTCGGCGGTTAACACACAGAGCGAGCATGACGTAATATTATGTCTCCGACCAAAGTTGTGTAACCCATGCTACTCCTTCCAAATATAGAGCTCCCAAAATTAGACAATAAAGTAGAATTATTTAACAGTGTTGAATTTTACTCCTGCCCCTCACCCGAAAAGAAAAAACCCAAAACAAACAATATAAACACACATGTGCACAATTGTATGTACTTACCCTTGTTTGGCGAAATTTCTCGAACTTCTGTTCAAGTCTTCCTTCAGATCTTTCGTTTCCACACTAGCGACAAAAGTCTCCATTCTTTTTGAGGCTGTTTGAGATTCTTCTGTCACTTGATTGGTCAGAGCTAGTACGCTGGGCTTGGCCCCATTTTCTTTGACATGTGATGAGAAAGCGGGGGCGATAACAGTGATGGAGAGAATCGCCGTCAGAGAGCGCCGCGAGGCCTGGGGGTGGGACAACGCTTTAGGCCGGGGTTCAAATCCTGCATGCTTCAAGCGATGCAACATCAACCTGGCATGGTTAACTTTCTTGATGTCGCTCGAGTGTAGATCTGCGGCTGCCCGCAAGTACAGTCGCTGCACTATAGAAATGTCTTCAGTTTTATCGTCGGGGATGCTGCACTCAAAAACTCGGTCTGAACCTGGAGAAGAATTCACAGAAGAGCCCGTAAAAGTTCCCCGAGAGGGATGGAAGTGATCTAAGTCACTCTGACGCGGACGCCAAATTTGATCTGTGTATCGCGGATTCAGCTTAATCTGTGGCGGTTTGCGTCTGAACCTGTTGCGGGCGGTAGCTGGTGGTGCTACCACTGCTCGGGATGATGCATTGGCTGCAGCCGCTGTTAAAGTTGATGCCCCTAGCTGGAATACCCCAGGATCAAGGAGGATTTGTGAAGGCCGTGCCACAACATCACTCAACGGCTCAGCATCCACTGTCAATTCTGGGGGACTTCTGGAATTTCTTCTTTCACGTAAACTCTCTCCCGTCTCGACAACGTTATCGACAATCTTGGAAGACTCGCCAAAGTTGTCACCAGCGTCACCCACAAAAAACTTAACCGCGCTATTTTTGTCTGGATTTTCTCCACTACCAGACAAACCCACTCGTTGACCTACATGATGACTAGCAAGGGCGTCGCCATTGATATTGTTGGTGGGTTGATGATGAACATTGTCAGGCTCAGATCTCTTAAAGCTTGTCAGAGAAACCAGGTTATCACTCGGGTTATCATATCCGCCACTTCTACCACCCAGGGTTTTCACAGTCTTGCCGGTTTCCATATCCATTATCAAAACTTTTTGATAAGGGTTTAATTCACCAGTTATTTGACTCTCCGAAGTAGGGTCAGTTGTACATAACTTTCTGCTTGATTGCTCAAGGCCAGATATGTTGTTCTGATGACGCAAACTATTGTCTATCGGCGAAAATATGTACGTGGAAGATGTCACGTACACAGATCTCGCTCCGCGCTTCACTTTAGCAAATCGCGTAGGCAAAACTTCTGAAACTTTTGTTGACCTACGGTTTTCTGTCGTAGACAAGCCTAAACAACACTCGTGGCCCGGATCCAAGCCACACCAGTGTTCATTCACTTCTAAAAGTTCATCGATAATGCACAACAGCACATAGTCCAAAAATGAACAGCTTGAATCTAGACAGCCAAAACCGAGTTCCACGTCCAAATAACGAGAAATAGATCTTTGTTTTCCCAGTGTGTCAGTTCGGGTGGACAACTCGACTTGTTGACCGTGTGTGTTGCGTGCTCTGCCTGACTCACCAGCACAGCTATTCTGAGAGATTTCACGCTGAGATGAATTCTTGTCACTACAAAATCCTGCAGTTTTGACAGTACAGCCAGGAACGTTTTCAGAGACGTCTCCTTTCGGATCTAATATTGACTGACTGTGGCGAGAATTCCACTGGGCGCCGTTAAGAGACAAATCTGTTTTGGTTACTGAAAACAACTGTCCTTGTGAAATCAAATTTTTCTCTCTTTGGTTAAACTGCAGTTTCCCAGACTTCAGTACATTTCCTGTGTTGCAGGACAAATGTTGATCATAAATTTCTCTCACAAGTCCATCTTTCTCTTGCTTTCTTGTTAAGTAAAACTGAAAAATCTCAGGTAAATTATATGAGTCTTCAGTGACGAATCCGTGATTCTGTGACTCCCATGAAAGCTCGGGGTTTGTCCAGATTTTGTTTGGAGTTTTGCTGGAGGAAATCTGAGAAGGGGAGATCATGCAAGATTTAAGGCTTGGAATTAGAATTTCGTGATTACCTCCCTGCGGTGACAATGGTTGTACTGACAAAATGGAGTGAACGAATGGTGAGAGATATTCGCGTCGTTTGTGTGGCGCTTCCTCTTTGATTGGTTTCTCCTTTATCTTCGCACCTGAAACATGAAAGATTTCACTGGCCCAAGAGATTTCACGCTCGTTAGCGTCTTTTTTTGTTGAGTAACGCTCGAGCACTTCAAGACTCTGCTTTTCATGTAATGACGTCAGACTCGTCGCGTCCTGAGATATGACGTCATCACTGAACCTAACTCTGGATGTTTTCTTTTTTCTCACTGAGGTCTGAGGTCTGTCTTTGTCTAGGTATGTCTGCGAGCTTAGCTTTGGATGCGTCACGGAGAGACGATCTATGGAACGGTGTAACACTTTCTCTTTGGGCTTAAATGCGGCGTTACCAAAACAGGCAGTTTCTGAACACTGTGTGGGAAAACTAGTTTCTTTGGTATGGTTTTCTTCTTCAGCTCTTGTCCAGTTATCTGACAGGTCAGGCTGGGACCTGGGCCCAGATATCTCACTTTGACGTACCACTGTGATTCCCGCTGATATGTTGTTTATCTTGCAGTATTCCGCAGTGCAAGAATGAATTATTTCACTGGGATCGAAATCTTGACAATCAGAAGAGTTTATTCTGTCGGTGGACTTACCAGAGCTGGCAACTGGTGGATCCCTGCCTTCCCTGGCTGTGGTTTTACAATGCCTGGTCACTGTGCTTTCTGTTGGAGTCACTCCCTCCAGTGAAATGTTCTCAAACGCCGGAGTTTTTGCTTCTGCCCGAATATTAGACGATTGCTGTAGTTGCACAGAGTCGAGAGTTGCTTCTAAACACAACTCGGAACAGCTGAAGGATTCAGACGGAGCTGAAGTCGGCCTTCCTTCACAGAAAATGTCGCCAGAGAGCTCCGAGACCACTTTTATAGTGCGCTCACTCTCAGACGCAGCAACCTCCGTGTGGTCAAGTCGTGACCGATCGCTCACCGGAGGGTCGTGGCGCTGGGAATTCCAAGCTGTTTGTTTCACACCTTTTTCAAAATTTCCGGTGTCTTGCGCCATTCTGCACCTGTTTGGCGACCGGGAATCTGGCGGTCACTGGTTGTATCACGGAACCGGATGACAGACAAAACCTTTGTATTCTGAGGGAACTTCGCGTTGGTCAGCCTGATGTATCCAATCACTGCCCTGTTCTTTTCTTAGTGTCCTTCCTTCAGGTTCTGTCTGTAATGACACAAAAATAGGGTAATAATATGGAATGTTTACTGTTCGAGCCGACGTTGACAGACGAATAGTGCGATTTCTTTGCCAGTGGTTCTCAATGTGCGCCATATCGCCCCGTGGGTGAGACGATTTTGATATCTAGATGGTGAAAACGCATAAAAGGCTGAGAAAGGCGCGAAAGCGATTTGAGTGGGGGGGGGGGGGGCTATATGAATGCAAGGGGATTGGGGGGGGGGGGGGCAACTACACGGCAGCCACTGACTTGTTCAACATCACGCACAAATGGGTTCTCTGAACAGAAAAGGTCTATTTCATTTAGTGCATTATTTTGATAAAGAATATTTTCTGTTTTATGATGGATAATCAACACGCCTGGCTTTCAAAGACTTTACATCATCATAGTTTGTGTGTGGGTTGTCTTCTTGTGAAATATACCTGTTGGGTTTGAGTAGGGATCATGGGACCCCGGGGGGGGGGGGAGGGTGGTGTAGTGAGGGGATGGGGAGAGAGAGAAAAAAAAAGGGGCGGGAGGGGGGGTTTGAAAAAACATTTGGAGCCTAAGGGAGCAATAGCCTGAAAAAGGTTGAGAACCCAATTGCACAAGCCCTTGATGTCACAAGCCTGGAACACAAAGGCATGATCTTAAATTACGTATACCTGTAACTACCTACGTTCTGAAAGCTGGATTGAAAAGTACTTGTTATCACAAACTTCAGTCAAATAAAAGCACAGTCGAATTTTTTTTTTATTGGCAAAAGCACGACTAAATAAGCATTTAAATATTTTAATTCTTTGAAACATCTCTGCTTACCTATTTACAAACGTTAGATTAAATTTCCAAAAGGAACCCAACGCTCGTAATTCCAACCATTCAGAGTTAAAATACTATTATTTACGTTTACATACTGATTTCACGACCTCAGTCATTGTTTGTCCCAACTCCACTGTTTGCACAACTGAAAAATTCGAGCTTAAACGGTTGTAGCGTTAGTATTATGATAGAGAGTTTGAATAAATTGGAACTGTGAAATAACTTGATAAGTGCCACAATGCATTTTAAACAAGTGTCAAAGTGTGCATTATTTTGTTAAACCTCTTCTACCTACTAAAAGATCTCCAGTTTTTCAGAATATATCAGTCACAAAACTTACTGATGCGGTCAATTTGTTACTCCTTGACCATGCGCAAATCCTGATCTGGGCAAAGATCAAGTGTATTAAGACTGAATGTTCTTTCAAGAAATTTAAACCGATGAAGCTCTGAATACCAAATGTTCATAACATAAAGGTACCAAGGCCTCCAATGTAATCATGAAAGGCTTTTAACCGCTGAGCCCTAAATTTTACATAATACCGTATCACGCATAGAAAGACGTAAAGGTGTACTTGGACATGTTTTGAAAAGGTTTTGAAGTTCGCTATACATTGTGTATTATAAATATTTTCGTTGAGTTGAGCAGAAGAAAGTGTTCCGACATTTTGAGCGGGAATAAGAAGAGACATTTTCTTCGGGTGGAATTAAAAAGTTCTGCGCCTCATTTGACACACTAGTTATCGTATCTCAACTTTAAAAATCACAGCTGTGTCTTCCCCGAATCAGCGGGTCAACTAGTATAAATACAGTACGCCAAAAAGATAGTGAAAGGCGCAAAGTGGCAGTTACCGTGCAGACGAGCCGTAAAACCCAAGCCCAAACTCAAACGCTATTCTTGAACACAATTGTAACTTAAGTCATAGTGCAAATGGCGAGAAACTCCCCGCAGTGAGTTAGCTGAAACATTTGCCAGTAAGACTTGCACCCAAACATACAAACCTAGCCATTTTGCTGACTATAACTGATTAAACCGGTTAATTATTGTTCAACAAAGTAACGCAAGCGCCAATGAAATCTGCTTTCCAGAGATCCACTCGTATATATCGACAATGACAGGGTCTCCAGTTCAATACACGCTCCAAATGCTTAAAATTTGCCATGTTACCACTTTTCGTATTTTGAAAACTTCGTTGATCCCATTTGGGAAATTTGCATAAGTGTCACTGCATCCCAGTTACAACTGGAGTAGACACGTCGTGGCCACAGTGCAGGGCCAGCCAGGTTTTTTTTTAGTTGGGGGGGGGGAGGGGGGGGAGGGGATTTTTTGTTTTGTTTTGCCGGGGCAGCGGTCTTGTTAGGCCTGCTCTTCTAGACTTCTAACTGCCAAGGTATTATCCGCGTGTGCAACGAGCACACCGGCTATCCGAGTTTTTCGTCCTTCTCCCACAAGACTTGGTGCTCTATCATAGGATCAGGGGCAGGAACGTATGAGAAAAAGTCCCAAATTCCAAAATGCCTGACCAATCGGAAATCGAGCCGGCTACCTTCTGCATTAGTGGCGAACACCTTGCCTCTAGACCAGGGGTGGCCAGACTGGCTTAATGTAAGGGTCACAAGCGTCAAACTTCAGATGTTCGAGAGCCACAAGATATCAATAAAATTTACATAAATGTTTCTATTGTTACATCCAGGTTTTGTGACAAAAAATGTATATAAATCATGAGAAATACGTCTAGGCAACAATATTTACTCATGTGCGCAGTTAATATGTATTAATATCAGTAATCACAAAGTACACACATATATACCAAGTGTTTTCGAAAAAAGCAAAAACACCTCACCCAACATGTTTCCACGAGCAGCATGTTGAAGGTCAAATAAAACCCAAACAATACAAAGCAAACTGAAGAGAAGACAGAAAATACACAAATTTTCGGCTTTCGCCTTTTTCAAGTGAAAAAAACGAACAATAAAAGACTTAAAAATGTACACAACTATCAAAATAAAAGGAAACAGAGAAGCACATACAGCACAAAGAGGTATGCGACCAGTAGTAAGAAATTCACGAAATATCATAAAAACCACAGAAAAACTGTGGGGTCGCAGCAGATATTTCGTGAATTTCTTACTACTGGTCTCACGCGGGGTTTTGCAACATACAACCTTTTCTTTTTGCCCAATTTTGACTTTGCTTATAGCCCTGCTGCGACCCCACAGTTTTTCTGTGGTTTTTATGATATTTCGTGAAGGTCAAATAGCGGCTTGTGGCTCGCGAGCTGTGGTTTGGCCACCCCTGGTCTGGATCAACGTGCCACCTAATATTTCCACATGCAGCTTTTCGTTAAAAGCCCAGGATGAAGCTGAATAACACTTCTCTGGCAACAACAGGCGTAACAGGAAGTACTGGGTGGAGACAACTATGGTGTCTTCTTTAATTAAAATGAAACAACAAGATTTCAAGACCAGAGTTCTACTGAACTTTCTCTGTGTCCTCTGTTGACTTCGATCCACTTTGCCACCAGAAGAAATGGTTGTTACAGGGGTATAGGTTCCAATACTACAATAAAGGTCAAAATTTTCCATTACGTCTGACAAGTTTCGTGTCACTACTATTTTAAGTTTGTCTAAGTTCGTCCAGAATGTGAGCTGTCATTTCGTCGTTGTCTATTCCAGAATTTTGTTATAGAGGTGATCGACCCCAACTTTGTTTACGAACAGTTTCATTAACACTTCTACACACACCTGGCTGGGTCGTATCTATCTATCTATCTATCTATCTATCTATCTATCTATCTATCTATCTATCTATCTATCTATCTATCTAGCTATCTATAGATCTATCTATTTTTCTATCTGTCTATCTATCTATCTATCTAATCTATCTATAAATCTATCTATTTTTCTATCTATCTGTCTATCTATCTGTCTATCTGTCTGTCTATCTATCTGTCTATCTATCTATCTGTCTATCTATCTATCTGTCTATCTATCTATCTATCTATCTATCTATCTATCTATCTATCTATCTATCTATCTATCTATCTATCTATCTATCTATCTATCTATCTATCTATATGTCTGTCTGTCTGTCTGTCTGTCTGTCTGTCTATCTATCTATCTATCTATCTATATCTGACTGACGGACTGTCTATCTGTCTGTCTGTCTGTCTTGCCTGGCTATGTTTCCGTCCTTTACTAGTCTAACAGTCTCACCGTCTGAAAGGTGAATAACCTTAAGACTGAAAAAGCCTTGACTTGCTGATAAACATTACGAAACTGTAACCCCTCTTGTTTTTAACGCAATGTCAATTAAATCACGGCATGAGACATACACTATGAAATACTGATATCTACCGCCGTGTGACGCGCGCCAGTATAGACCTTAAACTGGGTTGATCATTGGATATGCTACAAACTATTGGTCCTAGCGCACAGTGGCCAGTTTCGATCTGCCATTTCTGTTGGATGGTGACGTCACACACTGATTTCTCTCTCCTCTCTCTCTCTCTCTCTCTCTCTCTCTCTTTCTATCTCTCTCTCTCTCTCTCTCTCTCAAATCTCTCTCTCACCCTCTCCTTTCTCTCCCTCTCTCTCTCTCTATACGCCTAACTAACTATCGCTCCCTCCCCCCTTTCTTTATCTACCCCCCTCCTTCTGTCTCTCTCTTCTCTTATCTCCTCCTCTTTCTATCTACCTATTATTCTCCCAGCCTCCACTCTCTCTCTCTTTATCTCTGTTCTTTTCCCCTTTCCCTTGTTCTTCTTCTTTTCTCTTTTCTCTCTTTCCCTCTTTCTCTCTCTCTTGCTCTCTCAATCTCTCTCTCACACGCACACACACATACACACACACACTCTCCCCCTCTCTTTTTCTCTCTGTCCCCTCTTTCTCTTTCTCTCGGTCTCAAACCCACACCACCATCCACCCCCATCGCTAACTTTCTGTCCGTGTCAGTCTACCTCTGTCTCTCTCTCTCTCTCTTCCTCCATCATATTTACTCACCCGTATACACAATCATCATTGAGTCACAAAAAGAATATCCATAGGTATATCTCCCCCTTCAGGCAACAAAATACATAGTCCACTTGGAGAAATCCTTGTTGAAGAAAACTAACCAACACACCCAACCCTCACATCCCCCAAAGGTTTCCTCTGTGTTCTGTGTATGTCCAGACACACGCGAACTGTCCCTAAGCTACTCAGACTATCTAATAACATGGGCGATTCCAACTTCGCGACGTTAAATCTGGTCTTATCTACGCAAACAAATATAAACAAGTCGTGTCTTCGCCCACATACTTCTTTCCTAAGCTCTCTTTGAGTGGTGGTTGTATTCGATGGCGTACCTTATTCAGAATGAAGACGTTTGCTCCAGTGTAGGCATTTAGGCGGGAGATGTATCGAGATAAGGAGTATTTGACAAGAATAGTAAAATGCTCTCTATGTGGGCGAAAAGTGCGATGTCTGCTAACACAGAGGAACAGAGAGATAAAGAGAGAGAGAGAGAGTGAGAGAGAGAGAGAGAGAGAGAGAAAGAGAGAGAGAGAGAAAGAGAGAGGGAAAGAGAAAAAGATAGAGATGGCAAGGCAGGCAATCAGAGACATAAATGTCATGATTCGGATGTTATTAAAACTCACGCAGAGAGTGAGTTGTTGTTTTACCAGGGCCATGAGAAATTGGCTGGTGGCCTTGAACGCCCCTCGCGAATTATAGTTGGTGAATAAATAAATGTAAAGTTAAACTGTTAGATGCACGCTTGTCGGTTTTAATGTTCGTGATTAATAAGTAATGGAGTAGGGGTGAAACAAGGTGGGGCTAGTTGACATTGTTAATTATGACTAGACAAGTTTTGCACGTTAACTGGCTGGTAGAATAGTGCAGACGTATTACTACAATTAAAATGGGGGGAGGTTTCGACCTATGAGATAGCTGAACTAATTGGGCCAGCGGACTAGCACGCTGGGTAGTTAGATAGTATAAAACATCGTGTAACGTTCAGATTTGGTGAATACAGACGAGCAGAAGCATCGTGTCGTGAAGTATCTCCGGTTGACCAGTACCTGAACTGTGTGCTTTGAAGACAAGAAGTCCTTGCTAACGGACTGACTGAGCTCTAGAAAGAAAGGTCTGAGTGGGCTGACCTTTGAAAGCCCACGCTGCGCTATATTGATGTTCGCGCCTACCAGTAGGCGTGACCAATGGTAATATATCTTATTTGTTCAAGCATAATAGAGATCGGAGATAGAGAGAGAACTACAGCCTCATAGAAGACTAAGGAAACCCCAGCTGGCACTCGACCACGAGTGTCCTGTATCATAGATCTATTGCCATAGTATGATTGGAATAATATAGCACATTGTTGATGAATTGAATAGTGATTGTGCATAAAATATAGTCTTTTGGCAACTGCTTAAATTACCTACAAGCCGAAGAGTGCTTCTGTAGGCTTTGAACGTACTGGGCTCTCCTAACATTCAAGCCCATATGATTTATGGAGAGTTTGCCTGGCGACTGGCCAGTGGCGACTCAACTGTCACTTTAAATTGATATCTAGTTTCGTATAATATACCTATTTGCTATTGATTGCAGTACCTCCATAGTTACATGAATATCATTGGTTAAGTTATTAATTAGAGTTTTTTTTTTGGTTTGAATATATACCCCTATTGTCTTTTGTTTTGTTATTAATATTTATGTAAACTATGGCCTGACCGGCCTGATATATATACGCTCTAGTTATTTAATACTTTTCTTGTGTGGTTGTGTCCGAGTGTGAGTTAGCTGCCTCTCGTGCAGTCGTAACATCCCCAAGACCCTAACTCTGCTCGTGACAATAAAGATGGACAGACAGAGAAAGAGAAGTTAGAATAGAAAGAGGAGGAGCGACAGGGGGGGCAGGGGGGAGAAAGAGGTAGAGCAAAGGATTGGGGGGAGAAGGAGAAAAATACAGAGGAAGAGGCTAAGAAAGATAGATAGATAGAGAGAGAGAGAGAGGACGAGAGAGCTAGAGAGTTAAAGCTGTCTTTGCAAAATCTAACACTTTCACACACATATAACCACACACTCACATACTCGCAATTTAAAAATAAAGCTAAGAATGCAAAAAAATACAAGTAGGAGAAACCAGACTTTTTCGACAAAAAGCCAAAATAAAAACAACCACAGCCAAATTTGTCTGTACGATTTCATTCAAGTGGTTGACATCGATTACTCTTGACATTTGCATTATTTATATATGCCCATGAAACTTGGGGTCACCATAATACCTTTCCAGATCACACTTGTCAAGAGACTGTACGTCACACATAATATGCAGGCAGTGGCGGATTGGCCACAAGGATAAGACACAGATCCATGGATAATCCACTTCTCTCTTTGACGTCAAATAGTAACAGAGGCGGACCTTGAAAAAAGACTCCTCATTGTAATGATCTGAGTCTTTTCCTATGTGTGTAGGCGCCCGACAAAATGAGGCACTTCGAGCATTTTGCTGGTATGGAGATATTGGTATCACCAGATGGGTTATTCAAAGCCCTTTCATTTGGGGAAAAAAACTTTGCTGTAATTTAATTAGAAGAAAAAATATGGCCTCTCAAAGACAGGAAGTGACACAACCACAGTTTTGAAAGAAACGCTTTTAAAGTTTCAGCTTTTAGTCAAAATTTTGTATTTTTTGTATTTGTATTTGTATAACTCTTTAATCCCATTTGGGAAATTTTGCCTTTGTGCCATTGCACCCCAGTTACAACTGGAGCAGGCACGTCGTCGCCACAGTGCAGCGCCGGTCGGCGTTTTTTTTTTTTTTTTTTTTTGTGGTGGGGGGATGAAGGGGAGTGGGTGGTAGGGATGAATTTTTATTTAATTTTGCCCGGGCAGCGGCCTGTTCGGCCTGCTCTTTACGATTTCCAACTGCCAAGGTATCTTTAACGTGCGCAACGTGCACACGGGCCCTCCGAATTTTTTCGTCCTTATCCGAGAAGACTAGGTACTCGATCCTACCCCTCAATAGGATCAGGGACATGAAAATATGAGAAAAATCCCAAACTTCCAACATGCCTGCACCGGCCGGGTTTAGAACCCGGGACCCTTGGCATGAGAGGCGAGCACCTTGCCTCTAGACCACCTTGCCTCTAGACCACCTTGTTGATGATCACTCGATTCGAATTCAATTATGAGGCATTAACCCTTTTCAAACAGAGTTATCATTTGGAAAAGGAACAGTAAAGCGGTCAAACTTTTCAAAAATACTGAAAACGCAAAATCGATAAAATTGATCCTATGATGCCTGTTAACAATTTTCTCGAATCTGGTAGTGTCGAAATCTGCTTCATTTTGTCGGGTGGCTACACATATGTGTGTGTATGTGTGTGTGTGTGACTTGACTTCGCAAACGAAGATCTAGGGAAGGTAAGTGTTTGTGCTTGAGAAGCCACGTCTGGTGTAGGCACGCGTTATCCTATAATTGCTTCCGAAATGACTAAATCTAGGTTTTCTTGTGTATAGATACAAAAAACAGCAACAGAAGCAGCAAAAACTAATCCAGCAATTAAAGAGAAAGAATGTCTCCATGTGTACGGGTTGGAGGGTTTGACGTTTTTGTTGCCATTTCCCTTTCTGTACACATGAAAATCCAACTCAACCCAGGTACATGCTGACTTTTAAAGTATGTCCTTTTTTTTTTCAGGATGGGCTGAGTCAGCTTCACTTTTTTTTTCAGGATGGGCTGAGTCAGCTTCACTTTTTTTTTCAGGATGGGCTGAGTCAGCTTCACTTTTTTTTCAGGATCGGCTGAGTCAGCTTCACTTTTTTTTTCAGGATGGGCTGATTCAGCTTCACTTTTTTTTTCAGGATGGGCTGAGTCAGCTTCACTTTTTTTTTCAGGATGGGCTGAGTCAGCTTCACTTTTTTTTTCAGGATGGGCTGAGTCAGCTTCACTTTTTTTTTCAGGATGGGCTGAGTCAGCTTCACTTTTTTTTTCAGGATGGGCTGAGTCACTTCACTTTTTTTTCAGGATGGGCTGAGTCAGCTTCACTTTTTTTTTCAGGATGGGCTGAGTCAGCTTCACTTTTTTTTTCAGGATGGGCTGAGTCAGCTTCACTTTTTTTTTTCAGGATGGGCTGAGTCAGCTTCACTTTTTTTTTTCAGGATGGGCTGAGTCAGCTTCACTTTTTTTTTCAGGATGGGCTGAGTCAGCTTCACTTTTTTTTTCAGGATGGGCTGAGTCAGCTTCACTTTTTTTTTCGAAAAGTGTCTGTTGCATTTATTTTAAATTTTTAATAGGCTCATATTTCGCAATAAATCTAACGCAGTTGATTGCATGATTTATTACACTGCAGCCTGGTTTTTGGTTTGTTTCTTTCCGTTCAGTAAAAAACATTGCTTGGAGAAAGGTAACATAAAAACACCGTATTTCTGTATTGCCAAAGTATGTAAAACACATTATCGTCACCGATCTACGGTGATGGCACATTATGTCATACTTGCGCAAAAAAAGTAACTGCATATCAGATAATATTTCAGAAAAAGAAATGCGTCAATAGGAAAATGTAATAACCAAAAATAATCACAGTGGTATAATCACTATATGACAGGAAAAGAAACCGGTTTTTTTTTAATGGCTCAAAAGTGTCAAAAATTACTTAATCTATTAACGTAGAGCGGTGACATTATTGTTATTTAAGGGGCTGGACCATGAAAATGTCATTGCAGTTCAAGACTCACCGGCGTCCATACAGAAACGTCATTAATTTTATTCAGACATTTTAATTAATTTCATTTATTACAGTATTCCGTGGGATTTTCAGTTTCCCCCCAAACGGTGGTGACTTTCCCACCCATTGTGGACATGCCACTGCCAGGTTGATCCATAAATAAATAAACATATTCCCATCAGTCATGACAAGGGGAGGTTAATATGCTGCCTGCTCTCGACAACCTTTTATCATTTTTCTCATAACCTGCAGCAGTTCAGTGTTCAGTGCAAAACAAGGCTATCCATTAGCCAACTTGTTCCCCATTATTATGGGCAAAAGTACAGTGGCTGCCATCGGAGAGAGAGAGTGTGTGTGTGTGGGGGTGGGGGTGGGAGAGATAAGGAGAGAGAGAGAGACAATCAGACAAATAGAGAGACAGACAGACAGAGACAGAGAGAGGGAGGGAGAGAGAAAATAAGAGAGAGACACAAGGATAGAGAGACAAGAGATAGATAGACAGGCGGATAGACAGACAGAGAGAGGAAGATAGAGAGGAGGAGGAGGGAGAAAAGCGACAGAGAGAGATAGAAAGAAAGAAAGAGAGGGAAAGACATGGGGAGAGAAAGAGAGTGAGGAGGGAGAGAAAAAAAGTAAGAGAGAGAGAGAGAGATGAAGAGAAAGGCTATCAGGGCCGGCCAGCACTAGCCGAGTTTGATCAGCAAATAAAATAAGTTTGACGATGACGTCACAGCATTGAGTTTCTATGAGCCCCAGCTCACCAGCCAAACTGATTGAATCTCATTGAAACTTCACTGTTGTGACGTCACCATCCAACTACTCGACTCATGACAACCAACCAGTGCGCGCTCGGCCTGAGGTTGATGGGTACGCTGGGTTAAGTCTGGTTCGTCTCGGTTTCAGAGTGAGACGTGTGGACTGTGGAGTCGTATGGGCCCCGGGGCACTGGCAAATATCAAAAGCGGTTTATCCCACTCTTTCAGCCGTATCAGAATTGTTTTGAGACAGCTTTGGGGGAGGAGGTGGGGGGATGAGGAGGAGAAGAGTTTTGAGTTTCCAGAAACCATGTCGACACGATTACGGCCATTATTATAACTGGGCTGCAATGGCACAAAGGCAAATTTCCCAAATGGGATTAAAGAGTTATTCAAATACAAATACAAAATATTGTGCCAGGAAAAAGCGACACGATAGACAGAATACAACGGAATGATAGAAGGACAGAGGGAGACCCGATCAGAATCGCCCACAACTAGCCGCATTTTTCATTGCCATAGTTAATCATGAAGTCAAGATGGAGATAGTTCTACAGTTACAGTGTGGATCACTTACCTTTGTTTTGCACACACTACACACTACTTCTGCAGGCCTTCTCCATTGTGTTTCAAAGTATCGAGTGGATTCGGTGTGTATCTTTGTAAGTATTACTAAAAAGAAAAACGTAGTTGTATGTTTAAAAACTATGAGCACACGAAACTCCCATCATCAAATTTCTCAAACATTGAGGGAAGGGAGTTAGAACCGTAAGTGTCTGGCGTTTCTGATAGATTTTTCCTCGGGCTGTCTTGAAACGAAGGTAAGCGAGTGGATGCTTGAACCCAATTCATTTAACTCGCTACATACTTCAGGGCCTTTGTCGTGTATACACCAGCACAGTAGGCCCTGCCCGCTGCGTCCCACTGGGTCGCTGTGTGGGCAGTGTCTATTGTGCTCGTGTGAAGCAAACTTTTTCGGGAGGCGTGCCATCGGCCTGGCGCCTACACCAGCCTTTTGTCTGTTTCACTCCTACCACTGTCTGTCTACATGACCATACTATTATGAACGTTTGTGTACTACCTTAATTTTTTTTTGACGACAAATTACCTGAACACATCCATTTGGGACGAAATTCAGTCTATAATATTTCGAGGCGTGCCTGCGTAAAGACCATATCGCCAGTTTTGTCAATTTTACAGAATAGCATTTAAAAGTTTGACATGAAGTATCAAATGTTTGTTACGACCTTTACATCTTCATCAATGATCATGGAATTCGCATCATGTGAAAATGTAGTACTTACCAAGGCGAAATAGAAGACGGAAAAAAAAAAATTTAAGAATTTTGGAGTTACGGTGTTTACACAGGCAACCCTCGATTTATTATTTCACTTACGGTTTTTTGGCACCAGCCAACTCGTGGGATCCTATTGAAACTAACTGTTGTGACGTCGCCATCCAACTAGAAGGTCTCTCAAGATCGGCCAGTGCGTTTCTAGGCTAGAAATCGATTGAAACATTTTGCATGATTGTGTATATGCGCGTGTGTATGCGCGCTCGAGGGCGCGTGTGTTTGTGTGTATGAGTGCTTGAGCGTTCTTTTTACTTTCTATGCATTTAGAGAGGAGAATTAATTTCTGGAATTGATTCAGAATTAATCGATCATTAATTTGTTTCATTTCATGCACTCAGTTATGTACTTTGGATATTACATATTTTTGTGATATGTGTGAAAAATGCCGGATTATAATTTTGTGGACCCCAGGGCTACCGATGCTGTGAGGCCCCCTGTAACCATTTATAAAAGCACGAATTTCCGATTCAGATAATCCAGTATCAGATGATCTTTTAAGTACCAATGTAGATTCACGTCCACTTTCAAAAGGGACATGTTGGTCAAAAGGCAAGCACCTTGCCTCTCATGCCGGAGGTACCGGGTTTGATCCCTGGTGTCAAGAGCAAGTTAAGTGTATAAATGCCGTGCTAGACCACGGGTTGAACTCAGAGTTTTTTTAAAAAAACTACCTAGTGAAGTGTCCTTGAGCTGTTCTCGTGAGCAACATGTTTTGAGTAATGTTTTTTTCGACAAAAACTGTAGATGGTTAAAAAGGAATATGTGTAGGTAAACCAGGGATGGCAGAGCAGCTCCAGTTCGTGATTTAATAGCATTGTTAGAGGGTGTGAGGTGGTTGTAATTGACTGTTGACATTCAGTGGTTCGTGAAAGCACGAATTGTGCTGAGTCAAGTTAATAAGATTTTGGATTTAATTGTTATTAACCTATTTAGAAGACGACCTTGTCTGTCTTAGTGCAAGGCCGTAACCGACTTACACAATAGGATAAATTAATACTGCGAGCTCAGCTCGCATGACCGCACCAATCAAATCTAGGGATTTGGACGGTAGTTGCAGGTGGCTAGACATTATAAAAGTCAGCCCATACCTATGTCCATTATCACATGCAGAAAAGTTTCCTTTTGCGAAGTGGTCGGCGTGTTCGAGCCAGATCGGAACAGAGACGCAATAGAGAAGACCATCTATTTGAGGAGCCTAGAAATGACGAGCTCCAGCTAATAGCTAACCGGACTTTGTCCACCATGCAACGCCTTTGTTGATAGTCCCTGGTTATTGATGGCCAGGGAAAAATGGTATGCATTGTAATTGTATGTCAGAATTCAGATGTTACCAGCAGTATGAGAGTCTGCTCCTAGAGTCACAGCCAGGCAGTGCCAGTATTAGAATATATGACAGGAGCCATTGCAATGGAGCTGGCGTGTGCTGAGACAGCGAAGACTATAATTTGTATTAAATATCCTATTAGTCATTAGTTATATTTGATCCAGTACTAGGACCTTTTAGTCCATTCTAAAATTGTATTCTCATGCAGTTACCCTGACGGTCATTTCATTTATATATGTTGTCTTATGCAGCTAACTCAATACATTATTGTGGCCCTACAGGTCTGACAAAACTAATTCATTTGAGTTGTTAATTAATTCCAGTAGGAAAGTTAGTGTGTTCGTCGAGTGTGTGTTTTCCTCTTGGATTGCAGTCGTTTGCTAGAAACCACATTCGCGACACCTGGTGAGCGCAGGCATGTCGGATTTTTTTTGGGGGGGGGGCGGGGGGGGGGGGGAGAGAAATCCCTGTTCCTGATCGAATGGTAGATAGGATCGAGCAGCTACTCTTCTCGGATAAGGACGGAAAACTCGGAGGACCTGTTTGCACGTTGCGCACGTTAAAGGTAACTTGGCAGTTAAAAGTCGAGGAGAACAAGCCCAAAAAAGCCGCTGCAAGGGCAAAATTCTATTTTAAAAAAGACCAAAAAAAAAACAATTAAGCCCTATCACAAAAACACATAGAAACAAAAACCAACAAAAATAAAAACAAGAAAAGTGAGATGTAAATGCCAGGCACAGCGAACCTCCTAAAAAAAAGACCTAAGACACTGAAGCATGACTGACCAACGTCCAGCTGCAGTAGGTAAGAAATAGTAACATTTTTTGTAGAAGACCAAAAGGATGGAACTGCTTCAGTGCAGCTTTCCGCAACACGAACACGTAGAAAGGTATCAGACTAAGCCTGGTCAAACACGGTCAGTTTCCGCCACTATTAAATTTATTTGGTGTACATTTTGCTGACAGCATCTGAATGTGTCTGACCGGGCTTAGTCTGATACTTTCCTTACCAAATGATGTGAATGTGCAGTACATGGAATGCAATGGGCAAGATGAGTGCAATAAAAATTAAAATACGGCTTTGATGTTTATAATGTCACTTAAGCCCCGGAGGCCCTCGGCTGACGGAAGTCCATAGGCTGCAGCCCCTAAAGCCCATACCTTAATCCGGCAGTGTGTACAAGAGTTGCACTGTAAACCTACCGTAATTTTTTTTTTTTCATGTGGCTCGTAAACTATTTCATTGATCTGTACTGTGTACTTTGAATTCCACAGTGTTAAAAGATTAAAAAGAGCTATGTGTTTTAATTTTTTTTTTTTTTTTTAATAAGACAAATCAAGTTCCTGTTTTGAGAGACCTTCGTGCAGTGGCGGACCTACATTATGTGGGACCCTGAAACTTGAATTGTTATGGAGGCCCTTCGCAACCAGCAACACTAGGGCAACATTAAAGATTCACTCATTAATGAACGTTTCTTCAGGCCCTCTCCGGGGTTAGGGGCCCTAAAGCTTAAGCCTCATTAGTTTCATAATAGATCCGAGACTGACTTGAAGTGGGGACAAGGTCTAGAGGCCGGTGCAGGCATGTTGGAAGTTTGGGATTTTTCTCATATTTTCGTATCCCTGATCCTATTGGGGAGGGGGGGGGGTAGGATCGAGTACCTTGGACGAAATATTTTGGAGGGCCCATGTGCACGTTACGCACGTTAAAGATACCTTGGCAGTTGGAAATCGAAAAGAGCACGCCGAACAGGCCACTGACCGGGCCAAATCAAATAAACTTCATCCCTACCACTCCCCCCCCTCCCCCAGCTCCCCCACCCCCACCCCCCCCCCCCCAAAACCAACAAAAAAAATGCCGACATGCGCTGCACTGTGCCGTCTGCTTGCCTGTTCCGCTTGTAACTTGGTGCAGTG
Source organism: Onchidella celtica (assembly GCA_963931925.1). NCBI lineage: Eukaryota > Metazoa > Mollusca > Gastropoda > Systellommatophora > Onchidiidae > Onchidella > Onchidella celtica. The sequence continues at coordinate 40,034,837 of OZ007579.1, read as the reverse complement.
ACACAAAGGCAAATTTCCCAAATGGGATTAAAGTAGTATACAAATACAAATACTAATACAAATGTAACTTTTCAACAAAGCTCTCCAAGCGTTTGATAATATCAGGGCTTCAAAACGTCCAAGTCCGGCACAGACTGCATGACGTACACGGAGGTAGTCCGAGACCAGGCCCTCAGATAAGATAACATAAGAATAACTGTCTCTGTTATCCCCTCGGGGAAATTTTCTTGCACAAAGCGTCCTTGCACAAAGCGTCCTTGCACATAGCGTCCTTGCACAAAGGGTCCTTGCACAAAGCACATACCTGTTTTACATAATCTTACTCATCATTATACAAACATTTATTATCACAACTCAGTATACTCCATAACAGGCATACGTGAAGTGACGTGTTAAGGATTCCCAGTGAAATATAGCATGCATCTGGCTAAAGTGTCTTGATCAGGCGAATTGACGATCGTTTTTCCAATATTGGGTAAGACAAATTTTGCATGAGTTGTGGTCCTATTCAGTGCAGGCATGTTGGAAATTGGATTTTTCTCATATTTTCAAGTCCCTGGTCCTATTGGGGGGTAGGATCGAGTACCTAGTCTTCTCGGATAAGGACGAAAAAATTCGGAGGGCCCGTGTGCACGTTGCGCACGTTAAAGATACCTTGGCAGTTGGAAACCGTAAAGAGCAGGCCGAAAGGCCGCTGCCCGGGCAAAATTGAAATTGAAATTAATAGATTAAAATTTATCCATATCATCCCCCCTCCCCCACCAGCAACAACAAAAATTTATTATTATTCATTATTAAATATATATTGTTATTAATAAATTCTCAAATATTATTTGAGTTGTGAGTTGTGAACTGATGTGAGTTGTGAACTGCTGTGAGTTGTGAACTGTTGTGAGTTGTGATCTGCGCCTAACAGGCTTCGTTACAATTTGCTTCGAGATAGAGAGAGAGAGTGAGTGAGACAGCGAGAGAGAAAGAAGCAGTGCAGTGTGTTTAGCGCCTCGCAGGCAGCTCCATTCTGCTCTGTGGTTGACATGAGATTGTGTGCATATTATGTACAATTAGAATGTGGGAGTGAATGCGTTTGTAAAGTAGTAAATAAGTTCTGTAAAGCGCTTAGAGCCTGTGGAACAGGGTTAAGCGCTATATAAATGCCATTTATTATTATTATTATTCAGATATTCATTCAAATTGAGTGTAGAACACGGTGTTAAGTGTTAAGTTTAAAATTTGCCATGTCCCATCTTTATCCGAAGTTTTAACTTGTTCTTCGTCTTTAAGCCTTTTGATTCCTTGAGGAAGATTGGGCCGCAACAACACTCCTCCAACACAAGCAGTTGTGGCTCGGTCCATGTCATTCGGGCTCCTTCACCTCAGCCGCGATACTCCTGCGCCAAGTCTGATTTGGTCGACCCACTTTCCGCTTTCCTTGTGGGTTCCAGTCCAGAGCCTGCCTGGTGATGTTGGATTCAGGCTTTCGTAAGGTGTGGCCGATCCATCCCTATTTCCGTTTCTTTATCTCAGCTTCAAGAAGTTTTAACTTAACACTAGTAAATTTAACAGAATACTTACACCGCGTCTTACGCTAATGTTGAATGACCGCGTGTATGGGGCCAAAACTCAAGGAAAATTTGAATTACCCAGTTTTGGAAAAATTATCTTTAACTGCAAAGAGCAAAGACGAACTTTTGTACCTTTCTTTGTTTGCTGTCATATGTATTATTCTGTAAACCTTAGGACACTTTAGTATCGACTGAATATTCATAAATAAGTCATAGAAAGTTATCCGAATGTTTGTGGGTTTATTTTTACTGTGTCCGGTTGACAGTTCAAATCATCTGTTTCGGGTTGGGGTCACCATGCCGTGGTTGGACTGGCTGTATATCTCACAGCGATGCCTGACTACAGTGGAGCCAGGTCTACTGGACCATCGAGAAAGAAGCCCAACGACCAATCTGAAAGAGGAGTGAATTCATGAGTGGGAATATGGCGGGAATATTTCATTGTGGTGCAACTTTGCCCTCCCCCCCCCCCCCGTCTTTTTTTTTTTGCTCAAGGCTACAGCTCAAATGACAGAAATGATGGATTGAATTTTCTTGAGTGTTGACTAATCTGCCCCAGTCTCCTTTGTATCAGCCTATTGTATTTATTCGTTTCAAGCAATCTTTTAAAAAAATATTGTAATATGAAGTTCTATGCCCCATCAAAATATTGCCACTCCCCACCGTTGGCGTGCTCCACTTCCTGAGAATCACTGATGTCAGTTATTAGAGGGAGGGAGAAAGAGAGAGAGAGAGAGAGAGAG
>OZ007579.1:39757532-40030032 GCA_963931925.1 Onchidella celtica | reverse complement strand
ATCTGGGGCGGCGAGCCATTGGTGTGGTGCCTACACCAGACTTGGTCTGTTTCACACCTAATGAAGATGTCGCCACTAACCAATAGCACAGTCCTTAGGAGCGCAGTCAGCACCAACACTTGGTTGAAGAATCTCCTGGAAAACTTGTTTGCACTTGAGAGGTTCCCCCGTGCCATTCTGAATCACCGTCACTGCAAGCCCTATTGTGGTCTCCATGGAATCTCCTGCAAAGATATAGCATGACGAATCATCCTGAATATGAGTACACTCGGTATCTATCTATCTATCTATCTATCTATCTATCTATCTATCTATCTATCTATCTATCTATCTATCTATCTATCTATCTATCTATCTATCTATCTATCTATCTGTCTGTTTGTTTGTCTGCACTCTGTCTGTCTGTCTGTCTATCTACCTATCTATCGATCGATTGTTCTGTCTGTCTGTCTGTCAATCTGTCAGTCTATCTATCTATATATCTATCTATTTATCTATCTATCTATCTATCTATCTATCTATCTATCTATCTATCTATCTATCTATCTATCTATCTATCTATCTATCTATCTATCTATCTATCTATCTATCCATCTATCTATGGCATTTCATCCCTCCGTCTATCTATTTATGTATCCGTCTGCCCGTCCATTTGTCAGCCAATCCGTTCGTCTGTCTGCTGATTGTATATATATCTTTCCGCCCGTCGTTCTCAGTGTCTCCCTCTCTATCTCTTTATCCAAACTTACCGCTCAGTAAGCAAGGGTTATCTATGGGTACAATGAATTCCTGCAGTTGGGGCTGAGACAGCAGAAGAGTCTGGACAAGCTTCTGCTGGATGGTCTCTGATCCAAACATCAGGTAGTTGTGGGCATAAGGAAACGGCCGCCCCAGGAAACTGATCTGTGGATCAGAAATCATCGTTGTTTGATAGGTAAATAGACAGACCGGCAGGCAGGCGGAAACACAGACAGACAGATAAACACACAGACAGGCACACAGGCAGGCAGATGGATAGATAGATAGATAGATAGATAGATAGATAGATAGATAGATAGATAGATAGATAGATAGATAGATAGATAGATAGATAGATAGATAGACAGATAGATAGATAGATAGATAGATAGACAGATAGATAGATAGATAGATAGATAGATAGATAGATAGATTAGATAGATTAGATAGATAGACATGGATAGATAAATAGATAGATAGATAGATAGATAGATAGATAGATAGATAGATAGATAGATAGATAGATAGATAGATAGATAGATAGATAGATAGATTGATAGATTGATAGATAGATAGATAGATAGATAGATAGATTAGATAGATAGACACGGATAGATAAATAGATTAATAGATAGATAGATAGATAAATAGTTAGGTAGACAGACAGACAGACAGACAGACAGACGGATAGATAGATAGATAGATAGATAGATAGATAGATAGATAGATAGATAGATAGATAGATAGATAGATAGACAGATAGACAGATAGATAGATAGATAGATAGATAGATAGATAGATAGATAGATAGATAGATAGATAGATAGATAGATAGATAGATAGATAGATAGATAGATACTGACTGTTGTGGTTTGTCACCACTGAAGTATTTAATGTTGATGTGCAGAAAGGGGAAAGGGGGGGATGCTGTTTGTAAATTTACACGGGAAGTAAAATCTTACAGACGGCTCTAAATAGTTTCAATCCTCCTTTAAATATCAAAGAACAACAATGTATAGATAGGCACACTGTCTTTGATGTGGACTGTCCCTTTCATTTCTTGTAACTGCAGCGACCTAGTTTTGCGATTTAGCAAAAATGATATCTGTCAATATTCCTTAGATAATGGACATAGTGAAATTCATGCTACAACAAAAGTGGAATTGGGCCGGACAAGTGGAATGATGAATGATAATAGATGGCCAAAACGATGCACTGAATGGCAACCACGGACAGGCAAAAGAACAGGAGGACGGCCAGGGAGGAGATGGCAGGATGGTATTAAAAAGGGAGGGAAGGGGGCGACATGGACGAGGAAGACATCAGACAGAAAAGAATGGACATTTTTGTCGGAGGATTACATCCTGCAGTGGATGGACAATGCCCAGGCGTGAAAGATACATACTCCGGTCATAACCAACCAATGCATTGACGTCACTTACCGGGTATTTGTCCCCAAGAAGACGTAGTTCAGGGGTCTCAAAAGCAATCTGCAGAGCTGCCGGGGTCAAATCCATCACACCGGTGTTCACAATGGTCTCGTTCCTTAATGTTAGACAAATTTCATCTGTTAAGCCGTGTTTTCGTGTGTAAGGAAACACAAACGGCAACAGAAACGTCAAATATCCATCATGCAATAAAAAGAGAGAGTGTTTACATGTGCACGGAAACGACGTTTAGGTACACATGACAACATTCTTACTATTTCACTACGTGAAGGGTTTTTGACGTTTCCGTTTCCGTACACATGAAAACTCAGCCTTACCAGAAAGTTTGTATGTATAGAAAGGTTTCACTATCGGTCGAATTGCATTGCGAGACACGGGAGGCTACGCGAAAACACTGTTAACATGGAGCGGAAAGTAGTTCGAAGCGGTAAATAATACCCGTTTGTACATTTCCACGGGGGCGTAAGAACTTACAAACTTCTCTAAATAGTTTCAATCAGTCCAAAAAATGTGAACAAACCACAGTAAACAGATATGCACACTATCTTTGGTGAAGACGATCTGTTTCCAATCTTGTTTACCACAGCGACCTAGTTTCACGATTAGGCGGAAGTGAGATCTTTCTATAAATACATACTCTCTGGCCTTACTCACTTATGCAATTCAGTAATTTACAACCTGGATTCAAAATAATAGAGAAAGACAATGTCGAAATTAGACAAAAAAGAAACAGTTGTACGTAGCAAAGCCTTGCGTAAGAAATAATGCCGAAACGATACAATGAAACGCAAACTAAAAGACAGAAAATGGCCGATATTTCGGCAGCAGTATTCTTCGAGGTGGGGGAGGGGGGGGGGGAGGGGAGGGGGGAGGGAAGCAATGAAAAAACAACAGAAAAAAATTTGGGTAATTGAACAAATAAAACAATTGAACAAAAAAAAAATTCGAATAGAATTATTTTTTTTTCTGCATACAACTTTTTCTTTTTGCAATATTTTGACATTGCCTATAGTATTGCCCCAGCCCCACAGTTTCTCTGTGGTTTTTATAATAATATTAAACAGTAGATTTTCTCAAAGAACAAATCTGCATATTATTATTTAGATCGGTGAACGAAAGAAGAAGAAGAAGATAATAATATTTAGTGAGAGAGACTGTTTCAGTCTGGGAAAACGTTAGTCTATAGGCAGGGCGCTAGCCTCCTGGGACACTGCAAGCACCGTGTTCGATTCCCCGTTGGTGCAGGCATGTGGGAAATTCAGGGTAAGTTCCTGTCCCTGATCCTGTGGTAGGTAGAGTCGAGCACCCAGTCTTCTTGGATAAGGAGCAAAAACTTGGGTGGCCCGTGTGCATGTTGCGCACGTGAAAGATATCCTGGCAGTTGGAAGTCGAGAAGAGCATCTCGAATAAATTAACAAAACTAATCCTACCACCACCACCACCCCATTCCCCCCTCTCTCCACCCTACTCTGGATGGGATCAAACAAGTATACAACCTAGAAATACAACAACAACAACAAAAAACAACAACCAAGAACAAAAAAAATATTTTTAAAAAGCAAAACCAAACCAAACCAAAAAACAACAACAAAAAATATAAATAAATAAAAGACACAGAGGTAAAAATGCCAAGTCAAAGATCCTCCAAAAACAAGGATCTCAATGCTGGTTTCAATTTCACTAAAGTGAGAGGTCCGGTTTAACAGTAAAGTCCACAAAACCGAGAACTACCGCCATACCACTAAAAAATAAACGCTTTTCATCCGCTTGCTTGAACCTCTAGAAGCAGCATGATATAACAAGACCTTAAACCTTACTTTGCAAAGAAATATCATATAAAATTTTCAAAATTATAGCCTAAATACATATTAGATATTCGATTTTTTTTTTTGGCTTCTCTCAACGGTCCAAAATCCATTCGGGGATTTTCCTACTGATCGTCACAGTGGCCAGCTGGTTCCATATCTGTGGGTTTCACCTGGCCTTGTCACACATTCTTCATTCATCCCGTCTATTATAATAATTATATCCCGCCTCAGTCATTTCTGGTTTCGCAATTGTGAAATATTTCTGTGATTAAATATCGCGGTTTGAGACCAACACCGCGAATACGACCCCAGTATACCTCATCTTATCTTCATCTCTTTGGCGGAAGTAGTTGACAGAAACCAGGGAATAGGCTGCTTCTTCCTGGCCCGTCAAGATCATCACTTGCGATGGATGATATGAGAAAGGCACCATGGTCTTGTCACTCAGCACAGCTCGGGCATCGATCAACAGGTTTTCTACAACCCGCCCTGGTAGAAGTCGCATACCTGCAAGTCAGAGAATCCACATAAACCGTTTGTTCAATTAAAGTGAGTTAAACTGTTTATGTAAACTATCTCCTCCACATTAGGTTCACGACTTACTTGGTCACTTGGCAATTGAATGTAAGTTTAGAATGAAAAACTATGATGGGAGGATGACTTGGAGATATTTTGTTGGGAAATGTTCCATTTAGAATCATGCCCTTTAAATGCAGCGAATTTGAGGCTAAACAAAAATGTGCATCAAAGACCTTTGGTAATAGTTTCATTGTATTACAATGAAATACTTAGTGGCTACAATTTCTAAACGTACATTGAACTGCTGATTTCCTGTGTTATCTAGGAAGAACTAACACGGCATGGAATCTTAATCAAAACATCTAGCTAGAAAACTGTTGGAAATAACATTTCCAAACCTGACCCTCTATTACAGTCTTTTATATAATTACCCAGAATTTGCCATAAAACGAGCACTAATTATACTTACCAGCCGATCAGAGCATTAAAAACCTTGCCAATTTGTAGCATGCAACATATCTAGACCTTAGTGACGTCAACAACGGTATTTAGATTCGATGCAAACACTAATAGAGTTTATTGTGACGCAAGAATCTCCTCGCAGGGTATGTGCAAAAATATTAGAATGGATAAGATGAGACAGACCGTGCTTTTAGAGTGCACAGATTTGGCACCGCCACGTAGCGGCAAACGCGCGGAGGTCATGAAAAGTGCTGTATTTTACAAAACCAAATATGGAAAATATTGAATTTTTTGACTATTCAGCTATCGCTATAGGCCTTGATTGACGTCACTTACTGTAGAATTATAACCTCAGTCGCTGTGAGAAAACTCTGGCTATCTTTTCTTTTGGTTTTTTTTAGTCGCAGTGGCTCTGTCACAATTTTTATCATAAATTGACCACTATATCAAGCATTCTTTTCATACTATGCGGCATGAGCCTCACTCCTGATCAGCGCGCAAATTGTCTGCACGGTTATTTTTTAGTGGTGTGAAGAAGACAGTGTCTCATCTTAGCGTTTCTAGGATCTTTGGTATATGTGACTAAGTTGACAAAATTTAATGTGTCTTATGGCACATGCAGTAGACGTACGCAGTTTTAAGATACGTATCCCACAATTGCGGTGCGGGCATTTCCATGCTGCATGCAGAAAACGTATCATGGAAATGAAATGTACGCTACTATTTCTGCAAAACGAGAGTATAAAAGACAGTATGTACGGTAATAAATACGTCACCGTTCCGTAATACAGTGATAACTAAAAAATTTGAAAATCGTTTTTTTTTTCTTTATATTATGTTCCGCTACATTCCAAGTTGCATCAAATGATCTTGGTTCTAGACTCCTGAGGTGAAAAATAATCGAATTGCGAACTGTGAAAAAAGTCATCGTTACTAGACAGTTGTGCTAAAATAATTTTTCTTTTTTCTTTTTTGCTTCTCCTGAAAAGTAGTGGTAAGAAACTCTTTAGGCGGGCCGAGACAGATGACGATCTTCAATGGATGTTTCGGACATTTACAGTTTTAGGGAACTGTGACCAATAATCGTGCTTCAAGGAAAACGATCCGAGAAACAGATCCAAGATCTACCAGAGGTGGCCATGAGAAAAAGAGGTGTGTAGATGTGCTGTGGTTCTGGAACTTTCTGCACGGCCACGGATACCATCCTGCCCAGGTAGGATCTGAGACCTGGTTTGTCATTTCTGTACTGCTCCACGCCAGGTCTGAATGTTTGATTATAGATGATCTCGCTGTCTGGGACAATGGAAAAGTTGGGAACCACTTGCTCTCTGGAGAGTGAAACAGGGAATCATTTAGTTTTTTAAATATATCAGTTTAGTTTAGTTTAGTTTAGTTTAGTTTGGTTTAGTTTAGTTTAGTTTGGTTTAGTTTGGTTTGGTTTGGTTTGGTTTGGTTTGGTTTGGTTTGGTTTGGGTTTGGTTTGGTTCGGTTTGGTTTGGTTTGGTTTGGTTTGGTTTGGTTTGGTTTGGTTTGGTTTGGTTTGGTTTGGGTTGGGCTGGTTTGGGTTGGGTTGGGTTGGGTTGGGTTGGATTGGGTTGGGTTGGGTTGGGTTTGGTTTGCTTTGGTTTGGTTTGGTTTGGTTTGGTTTAGTTTAGTTTAATTTTAGTAAGTTAGTTTTAGTTAGTCTTGGTTTAATTAGTTTAGTTTAGTTTAGTTTAGTTTAGTTTAGTTTAGTTTAGTTTAGTTTAGTTTAGTTTAGTTTAGTTTAGTTTAGTTTAGTTTAGTTTAGTTTAGTTTAGTTTAGTTTTAGTTAGTCTTGGTTTAGTTAGTTTAGTTTAGTTTAGTTTAGTTTAGTTTAGTTTAGTTTAGTTTAGTTTAGTTTTAGTTAGTTTAGTTTTAGTTAGTCTTGGTTTAGTTAGTTTAGTTTCAGGAATTCTAATTTTACGTTAGTTTAGTTTTAGTTTTAGTCTTGTTCTGGTTTTAGTTTTAGTTTCAATTTTAGTTTTAGTTTACTGTATTTTACTCCACTTCACCTTACTTTACTTTGACTTTGTCTTTGTCTGGTCTGGTCTGGCCTGTCCTTATTCTAGTCTGGTCTGGTCTGTCCTTAGTCTAGTCTGGTTTGGTCTAGTCGAATCTAGTTAAGTAATCACTTTACAGTGCCATCTTTGTTTATCAGCATGATAATGCAAACAAGTTGGTGGAGGACGATCGGGTAAAGCTTGCGACCATAGATATACACTAGTGATACACAGATACTTGGGCTGTGTCCCCCCAAAATGTCACGTGCCCCAAACTTGCTCAAAAGAAGGTCACCGTTCTGACGGAGGTCCGCTGAATAGGACATCACGCTGCCGTCTCTGTGACGTAAGAAACCTGCCCCCTCGAAAAATTACCAGTCCTAAGGAAATCTTACCCAAATTTACACTGGATTGACGTAGGGCCGTAGGCTGAGGTCTTACCAAAAGTAACCGATACGATAAGACTGGACAGACCCTTTGTCGCGCCTTCAAAGAGTCGTGCACACAGTTTACGCGCTGCTTAGGTGCGTTGCCCATGGCCAAAACAGTCAATAACATTCAGTATTTTCTCAATACAGCTGCTGATGTTATTACCAAATAAGCTGCTTCAATCAAGGCGTGCAGTCAAACTTAAACAGTCAGTAAAACATAGTAATTTCTCTCTACTTGGTTTGTAAAAACACACAATTATTTATGACTTCAGTAGGTTTTACTGCAATGTGGCGGTATGAACTCACTGCAATCAAAACGTCCCAGCTCTTCCTTCTTCTCCTAATTTTAGTATCTTAGTACTGAAGGAACCCGATAGGACACGTTGGTCTAGAAGCAAAGGTGCTCGTTTCTCACCCCGAAGGTATCTGGTTCGATTCCCCGTCGGTGCAATGAATTTTATGGGGGAAAATTCCTGTCCCTGACCTAATGGTAGGTAGGATCGAGTACCTTGTCTTCTCGGATAAGGACGAAGAACTCTGAGTGAGGACCTGTGTGCATGATACCCTTGCAGTTTTTGGAAGTCAAAGAAGAGTAGACCTAACAAAATTTAAAAAAACAATAAAGAATAAACGAAAGGTTTAAATGCAAAAGCAGATTATATCCGATTTTTCAAATTTGCAAAAATGAGACATTTTTTAAATTACAAATTGAATATCAAAGTTAAAACATAAACTTTGATGGTATATAAAAGATCATACACATAAGAATAAATAATTAAAAGCTGTGAAATCTAAGCCTTTGCATGTTTGAATAACACTTTATAGAAATTTCTATTTTGGTGCAAAACTAGTACTAGTTATATCCAACAAAACAATTACGCGCAAAAACAGACATATCCAAAAATACTTTTTCTATCCATTTTTAAAAAAATCTAAACAGAGTCAACCAATCACCAACAAGATACTGAGATACCATATAAGTCCTTAATTACAGTTTGTGTATGACTTATCAAGCACTAGAAATCTAGAAATTAGCCCACATCAGAGCCAGAATCCAAATCTGCAGTCTGAACCAAAGTACAGTAAAAATTTTCCCAACCAAGTCTAAGGGATCGATTTGAGAGCATATACGCAGAATAGAAAAGTTCCTTTGACTTCCCAGGCTTAGTGTTTTCATTTGTTGGTGCTGGGGCTGGGTCAGGTTGATGGGTGCACACAATTTGTGGCGTCTTATCGGCACCTGAATAACGATGCCTTTTCTCTACTGCTCGTTTACGACTTTCTGGGTTAGCTTTTCTTTTTCTGCCCCTATCACAAAATTTCACACATTGATCCAAGCCATCAAATGATTTTGAAGAGCCGAAAAATCAATGTCTGTATCACCACTGGAGGACGCCATGTTTTCAATGTTTACAGCTGGCAACGTTGTGTCACCTGATCCGATCCTAGGCTTGTGAATGGCCAGAACTGCTTCTGCACACTAGGCTGTATCGGGTTTTGCGTCAAACTGTTTTTAGATCCAGATAGAGAGCGCACGCATTTGTCGGACTAGGTAAAACCTGGCTAAGCCCAAAAATGGTCTATATCTGTTTTTGCATCTAAACCACCAATCCATGACTCAGAAACACGCAAAGACAAGGACAAGAAAATAAAAGCAAGGACAGTGAGATGTAAATGCCAAGAGCAGCGAACCTCCTACGTTAAAGACCTAGAGCAACTAACCCGATGATTTTGAGCGTGGTCCATTGATAACAAGCATCCAGAATGACCATGTAGTTGACCACACTAGGGGGTTGCGATGTGACCAAAACTGACATGGCACATAACCATAGGCATATGATCGGAAGTGACGTCATGCTGCTGTCTTATCGCTTCTCTCCTAAACCTGCTGTGGAAGAGATATTTTCGAGGAATACCTGCCATTGTTGTTGTATGCGACATTTTGCCAATTTTGACGTTTTGTCATGAAAGTGGTTCTCTTTCCTCCTAATTTCATTATGTATATTAGTGTTATTCCAATCAGTCAAAACTGTTTCAAGATAATTATGTGTTTGTGATGTAATGTTGCATGTATTTAGCCCTTTTGCCGACCAAACTTCAATCTTCATTTTCTCGACAAGGCAAAATGCACATATAACAATTATGGCAAAACCCCAACTTATTTGTTTGATGAATGACAGAGATCTTCTGTAGGCCGGTGGGGCACTGAGTCAAATCTGTCTTGTCTTTCTCGGTGTCACTGAGAGATGACCACTGTTGAGTTCAACGAGACCTCGCGCACTGGCTAAGGATGGCAGACCTATATTTTTGGGACCCCGAAGCTGGAACTGTTATTGGGACCCTGAAGTTTGAATTATTATGGGGCCCTGAAGGTCGAACTGTTATTGGGACCGACCCCAAAGGTAGATCTGTTATCGGGACCCTGAAGTTTGAATTAGTATGGGGTCCTGAAGATGGAACTGTTATTGGGATCCTTCGCAACCAGCAACAATAGGGCAACATCCAACATTCACTCATTCAAACAAATGTTTTCAAGACCCCCGGGACCAGCGAACCTCAAGCTTAAGTTTCATTAGTTTCATTCTAGATCCGCCACTATTGGTTTGATCGAAGAAACAATTCTGTCTCGTTAGTTCGAGGGCGTCAAAACTGTCTTGAGTTAGCTGGGGGTAAGAGAGACCTCGCGCAAAATGTCAAATAGACGGTAAAGAAACTAGACTCAGGGCACATCAGCCATAGTGTCTTTCGTATTTGGTTTTAGCCAGTCGATATAAGGATGTTAATGATGTGACATTAGCAGGGCAGTCTTAACATCACTATGGGGCCCTGGGCAGATTCTTTTGTAGTGCACGGGATTTTATGATCTTAGATCTTGTTTGTTCCAACTCTTTTTTTTTTGCACAACTCAGACATTCGACGTTGAACGCTTGAGGCTTTCGTATTATGATAAGGAACTAGAATAAATCGGAACTGTGAAACGTCTTGATAAGTGCCCCAATGCATTCTAAACAAGTGTCAAAGTGCGCATTTGTTATACCCCTTCTACATACTCAAAGATCTCCAGTATTTCAGTAAATAGATAGAACAAACAAAGACTAAGGTCTCGATAAGGATGTCCATTAATTCAATTATGTGACAATAGCCGGATTGTCTTAACATCATTGTGGATTCTGGGGCAGATTCTTTAGTAATGCACGGGATTTTAGTCCTTTTTTCAAAAACCAATGCTAATTTGCGTGCACGGGGCCCCCTAAATCCTTGGAGCCCATAGACAAGTGCCAGGTGTGCCAGTGCGATAAGACGGCTCTGGACTTTAGAGGTGGAGATGAATAAAAAATATTAGGTAGAACTTTAATGTTTTGGATTTAAATAACAATACATGATGAGCAAGCTGTCATCTGCCTTTTGTTTCTTATAGCTATTCTTATTTGTTCTGTTTCTCTCTCTGAAAAACTAGAGATCTTTTAGTATGTAGAATAGTTATTGCAAATGCACATTTTGACACTTGTTTTTTTTGTTTTTTTTTTCTTTTTTTCTTACAACTGTTTTTGTTTGTTCTATTTTCATTTGTGAGTGTGCATGGGAAAACCCGGCATAAGTAGGCAGAGCTGGTTTTGAGAAAAACGGCTTTGAAGTGAAAATATGGGTCCATCACAAACTTCCAACTTGGCTGTTGTTTAGGGGACCCTGGTGTTATGACCCAGTTGTTATGGATTCCCTGGAATCATAATGTTGTGTTGATGGGGTGTTGGTTCGACTGCATTTTTTTATAATCGAGAGTTTTATGATTTATTATTTATTCCATCTAAGACCTAACTTTCATACCATTCCAAATACTAAAAGACAATCTGATTAAAGTTCAATTCATCAGACCTGCAGGGTCACATTTATTTAAAATAAAGACACTAACAATCTCGACTAGATCTAATTAATTAATAAGGATAAACATCTGTGGCATCACATCCATAATTAATAATACTTCCTTCTAAGTCTAGCTCTATACTTTCTCTAATAACATTTAACTCTGGACTCACTAATTATCTGCTTAAACTAGATCTATTAGGTATATATATCTAAAAACTAGATTACTTATTGGATGACAATTACAGTCTCTGAATACATAATGTCATATGGGATATTCTGCCTACAATTCTAGTAGAGAACGAGCCCGTCAACGACAAGTGACGTCGGCCCAGTTAAGTACAGAGATCTAGATATCTAGATATATCTAGCTCTAGGATGGGCTGGCATTTCCCAGCCTCACCCAGATAATTCAATCACAGTTAGTCATACATTTCATACATTAGTTCTAGATGCAGCTCTAGATGGCAGTTTACTTTTGCATTCACTCCTGGTGGGTTCCTTCAAGACTCTCCTAACGGATAAATGTCGTACGTTTCATTCACTGTCGATGTCATCAAGAGATTCTATCTTCGATTACTTACGATTGGTCTGGCACTAAGGCCAGAAACAATATATCAAAGCGGTGTCATGTCAAGCTTATGAATATAAATGACAAGATCAACATCTAGTCATGTTGTATTGGTAAATATTACAATCATCCACTCAAGTAGGATGCAACTGACTCCTACACACAGGGAAGGCTATGCACGGAGTGAAGTCCCCCGGTCAGCTGCTCTCTCGACTCTCGGCTGCCTATATTATCAATACGCCTTAACGGTTAAGTGACGTAGACAAATAAATAGTTCTCACCCCCACGTTGAAAACGGGGTGTTAATCTTCATCGATAGCACATTATCTTTACATTTTAATATCAGTAGTATATATCTGATTATCTATAGCCCATTCACCATAACACCAGTGATATTCTATCTACTAGCATACTACTGTTTATCTACGCCTTCCTGTTGTTCAATAGTTCCCTCTTGCTTAAAATGACGTCATCAAAAAACACCGTCCTTATCTACAACTGACGTACTTCACATGTTATATTTATTCACCTCCTCTCTATAATTAATTCGGTTATTTCCCCTTGACCACTAACCTCACACCAATTACATTTGATTATGACACCTGGCATGTTACAGGGTAAACTGTAGATGAGCAGTGAACACTACCCATAGTGATCTCTATAACGGCTTTGTAATTAGACTGCGGTCTCCTAACAAGACCGAAAAACTTCCGACTTGGCTGTTTTTAGGGGACCGTGGCATGTTACAGGGTAAACTGTAGGTGAGCAGTGAACACTACTCACTATGATCTCCATAACGGCTTTGTAATTAGACTACGGTCTCCTAACAACAGTCACTCCAATATTACTTGGTCAATTAGCTATTACCACTTTAAGGGTTAAATGCCGTTTTCTCAAAATCTTTTTTTAGGGGGGTCACTGACTTCAATTTATCACAAATGTCTTGTCTTTTATTATATGTACAGAACTCAAAATCTCATGTTGCCGACTTATGCCGGGTTTTCCCATGCACACTCACATATTCTGAAGAAAAAAAAAAAAGAGATCTTTTAGTATGTAGAAGAGGTATTACAACTGCACACTTTGACACTTGCTTAAAATGCGTTGCGGCAGTCATCAAGCTGTTTCACAGTTTTGATTTAATATTCTAACGCCTTACGATAATACTGAAGCCGCTATTAACATGGGATTTCTCGGATGTGCAAAAAGTGGAGTTCTAACCAACAAGAACTTTACTAAGGTCGCAATATCTGCAGAAAGAAGCATGGCAATTTTTTTAAAAAATAAGTTGGGGAATTTATGAATAAACGACATCAGGTTTTAACTGAATGCTAAAAGCAATATCCACCTGCGCCCTCCCCCTCGACCCCTTCCTCCAACCCACCTTCGAGATCTTACCTAGAGTTGATGATCCTCAGTGGAAGATTCGCGAAGGATCGTGACTTCAACCGTTTTATAGACCAGCGTCTGACGTCATCACAAACAAGATGGACGCTCTTCATCGACCGCAAAGTGTCAGAATAAGTGTAGTGACATACTATGCCGCGTGCTGTCGCGGTTTGCCGTTCCCGCGCGCGGCAGCTGCAAACCGCGTAAGTTTGAACCTGACATACTATGAGCGGCAAACCTCCCTCCAGTGCGTTTTTCTCACAACCCTTGTCCCAGATAGCAGGCTGTTGCTCCACCATACTAATAATAACTTCCGCAGACATATTCGAAAAGTTCACAATATCTGAATATTATTTCTGAAAAAAAGAAACAGGACTGTGTGCGAGAAACGAAGTGCATCTGATGATTGCACTGCAATAAAAATCCCGCCGCGGCGAGCGGGATAGTATGTCACTAGCCATAGCCTAACATGTGTTGTCTCTGAAAACCGCTCCCGCGCGCGGTTGCGGTTCTCATTTTCCCGCCGACAGGCGCGGCAGAAAAAAATCAGACAGCGGCAACCGCTCCCGCGCGCGACGACAGTTTCTCTAGTATGTCAGGTCTCATAGGATAACACGTGTTGGCGGTTTTTTTTTTACCGCTCCCGCGTGCGGCAGCAGTTTGCCGCGTCTAGTATGTCACTACACTAAGAAGGCTGGTGTTAGGGGAGCATAGTATCTTATATAGAAAGCTACGGCTGGATAGTGAATACAGCTTAGTATTTTCCCTATGTGGCCTACCCCTAGGGCAAAAAAAAATTAGGGACCGTACGTAGCAGTAACAACAATCCTTTTAATTTTATTTCCCCCTTTTATGTGGTACATCCTACATGTCAATGACACCTTTTAATTTGTGCTGGAGTAATTAACAAGATCAATAAGCCCTGTCTGCTCACCACATTCATAATTATAGTTCACCAAACTGTTGTTTGCAACACCTGGATTGTTTATGGAACTTTGGCGGCCGTGTAAAATAAATTTTCCATCGTTGAAGTCTTTGCTTTCGCAGGGTCTTTGCCTTCGGCATTAAAAAAAAAATGTGCACCTCTCTTTCTTTGCATTTTATTTTACTATTCTTGTTTTTGTTGTTGTATTTGTAGACTTCTTTGATCCCATTTTTAGAGGTGGATGTGAGTTTAGGAATTATTATTATTATTTTTAACTGTGCCCTGGCAGCCGCTATGATTTGCGTGCTCTTCTTCGACATTCAACTGCCAAGGTATCTTTATAACGTGCCTGACGTACGCACGGGCCGTCCAGTTTTTCGTCTGTAACATAGAAGACTAGATGACCGACCGGGCACTGCCCGGAATAAACAATCATGTGCTCCCCCGCCCCCCCCCCCCCCCGCCCTTTCTCTCTCTCTCTCTCTCTCTCTTACAATAAAAGTAGTAATCTGCAGTCCTGCTTCAGAACTCATGCGCACCAGAACACTACGCACAAAACTGAACGCTTGATACGGTTACTTTTTATGACAAGCACGGTACTATATATATTACGAAAGAAACATGCAAATACACAGGTGTTACATAGCAATAAACATTGTTATTTTTTAAAAATACATGCTTGAAGTAAACAACTTTTAATCACAGCCATCATCTTCCTTATCTCAATTGCCACCTCCCTGCCAAATTTAAGGCCTGAAGATTGTATAGTTTGGCCAGTTAGCCATGCCAAAGGATAGGTACCATTAGCAAGACGTTAATCGTCCATAGTTTAGGGGTGAAACAGTCCCAAAGCTGGTGTGGGTGCCAGATCGGCGGCTCGATGCCCATGAATTTTGCTTCACACTGGTACAATACGCGTTGCCCACACCGCGACCCGGAGGGATGCAATGGGCAGTACCTATTGTACAAGTAAGGAGCAAAATTTATGGGCGGCGAGCAACCGGTCGGGGCCTACACTAGCGTTGATCTGTTTCACGCCTTACCTTAGAGTTTACCTAACATGAGGGTCAACATCTGGCCGGTTATTGAATATACACTGACAGTTTCTAATTGCTTTTATTGACGTTCAAAATATCACGTTAGACCCAACCTGCAACCACAGTCCCCCCCCCCCCCCAAAAAAAACCTTTTCGCGTCCGCCTTTTCCACCTATCCACCCACTCGATCTTTAAAGAAATGGCTTACCCCACCATAGCACCCCCACCCCTCCGACCAACTCAACCTTACCTCCCCCCTCCCCCTCCCCTCCCCCCCCCCCTTCCCCCCCCCCTTTTCTTTTTGCCTTCTGCTTTCGCTTTTCATAATTTATTATCTGTCAACCGGACCAGCTCACTGGATCCATAGTTTCATCATGGCTTGACTAAAGACTGTTGTTAGGGGACCGTAATCTAAACACAAAGCCAAAGAAGGAGAAAATACCGGCTGGTGTGTACTTTTTCAGCTGTAACTTGCCATGTAAAACACTACGCGCTTGACCAAATGTGGTTCGAACTGTGTCAAATTCACCAAGCCAGTCACATGGATCATTTTAATATTACTAGCTGAGTTATCCGGCCCTGCCCGGGAGAAATATCTTTATCTAGAAAACAACACGCACAATCGGCACACAGATTATGTAGATCTAGGTAGAAAACAACTCACAACTGGCACAGTAATACCCGCATGGCCCGTGCATAAGGCAGACGGCACAGAAACCCATGCCTTCTAACTTTGAAACGCAACCGGAAGTTTAAAGTCGAAACAAAACAGAGGCAGGAGGGAGGCCATCATTGTTGAGGAGAAAGCATTATTCGATGTTTTTATGCCTATTTTCCTTTATTACAAAATTACGATACTTCGCTTTCATGTCAAAGGAATAGACGTAGTAGCAAAAAGAATTATCTTTCACATGTAATTTTTTTCAGGTCTGGGCATTTCTTCCTCGCAGCACAGTGAATTTTTTTTCCTTTGCTGTTTTTTTTATATAGATAAAGAGGTCATTTTCCCTGTCTAGGCTTGATCTGGAGTTTGAGTCTGTGTCTGGAGAGAGCACATCGATACGATAACGGCCATATTGTTCTAAGAAGAAGCAAGACGGTACAGACAGACTCTAACGGAATGCCAAGTCTGGTAAAGACCCCGCCAGAAGCACTCATCAACTACCCGCGATGAAGTCTGAAGTCTGAAGCTAGGTTCTCATGTGTACGGAAACGGAAACGGCTAAAAATCCCTCATATAGTAAAAAGAAGGCGTGTTTTCCATGTGTACGGAAACGGCGTCGGGAAACATTCTTGCTATTTCACTACTAGAAGGGTTTTTTGACGTTTCCGTTGCCGTTTACGTAACATGAGAATCCAGCTTGAGTTTAGAGAAACCACACCGACACCGTAAACGCCATTCTGTTAAGAACAAGCAAGATAATAGACAGAATATAACAGAATGACAGAACCAAAGGAGACCCTACCACGATATCCCACTAACCACCGGTCTAGGTTGCAATTAGTATTTAATGTAATTGTAATCTGAACGCACCTTAATCCAGGGAACGATTACATGACAAGTATAATAAACTTTGAGGTCAGTGAACCTTAAGAATCATATTATAAAGGAAGTAAGGCGTCCCAATGCAATCATGAAAGGCTTTTAACACAGAGCCTTAAATTCTACAAAATATCACATAAGGATAGAAAGACGTAAAGGTGTGCGTGGGCATACTTTGAAAGGTCTTGCAGCTCGCTATACTTTTTATACTTTCGTTGATTTTGATCCACAAGTGAGGTAAACAGAAGAAAATGTTTCGACATTTTGGGCCGGAAAAAAAAAAAGACACATTTTCCTCGAGTAGAATTAAAAAGTATGACAGGAAATTTCGTTCCACGCCTACATATTGGTGATCAAAACTCAACTCTGAAAATCACAAGATCGGTGGTTTTAACGAGTCACTGTGCCAACTAGTATATATCATTATATATCTATGTTTAACATTAAAACAAAAAAAGCAAGTAGATAACGAATAGGCTCCCAGCCCACCGAATAGGCTTCACCAACTTTACCAAAAATTCCCAAATTCTGTGACCTTAACCTTGCTCTTAAGTGAGACAAATCTGAGCTTTACTCATGGCCAATTGTTTGCCTCACCTTCTCCACTCACCACTCTATTTGATGGCTGACCTACATTCAACTAGCTGGGTTTTCCCGAAAAACTTGTTTTCTACTATTAGATCTGTTCTGTGTCAGCTTTGACTTAGATTTGTTTTTCCCTTCCTTTGAATCAACAAGCGAGATAGTCTTGATTCAGACTCACTCGTGGGCGTGGTCCTGTTTAACTCTATATTCTACAAAACCATGGCAACACCGACAACAACCATACACCTACACATACATGTACACTCACATCGGTACAAAAAAATTTAAAAGATAAACAAAGCGAAATAAATCTCTACCAAATAGTTAGCCATACGGTCTCAGTACCATCTTTTATTGACCATCTTTCACATCAAAATGAATATGATCATTTGTGTACTGGTAAAACGTACAAAGCATTTGGCATTAAATCTGCTTAATTTATGAATTTCCTACTTCATGTCATGCTTAGATGAGGAAACTTGGCAAGAGTTTACTTGGGCAAGAAAAAGGCTTATTTAATGGATACATGAATCAGAGGTGTAGCTTCAAAGACACTAGATCTAGATACCACAAGATAGAACAGCGTGCAAGGGTTTTTGCGTGGGAGGCATGAACAATGGTGTATATTACAGGCCCGAAGAGAAAAAAAATACTTGATGTGTTTACTGTTCAGATTTTACTCTTAGCCTTGAAGTAGCTTATCTTTGTAATTAAAATTTCAATCATTGTGGGAAACTTCTGGCGGGGGGGGGGGGGGGGTAGTACTTTAGCAAAATCAAATGAAATCATATTACGACTTTACCATTTAATCATAAGTTTAATCACTAAATGAAACTACTGACCATTTGTACGCTGTATGTGTGTCTATGCGTATGTTTGTGTGTCCGGGGGTGGGGGGGGGGTGGGGGGCTGTGGTAGCATTGTAACAAAATCGTATGATTAATTTATCATTCTACCAAGCACTTTTTCCATGCAGTGCGTTTTGACGCCTTTGTCCAGCAGCACGAGCCGTGTGCCCGTTATTTCTAAATGCCTGAAGAGGACGCTGTTCCACCTTATCGTAACTATAATTTTTTTGATACGATACAGGTCACTTTTGGCATTGCTCAGAAGAGAAAAACTATGGTGACCCGTGCTTAACTCTTCCTTTCCTCACTGCTCTACGCTAATGGCATAAGTCATTTTTGACACTTTTGAGATATTAAGAAACAACTGTTTCTTTCCTGTCATTTGATGACTTTTGCTATTATGATTATTTTGGATTATTACATTTTCCTTCTCACGCATTTCCTTTCCTTTGCTATCGCCTGCTGGCCCATATGCTCAGAAATGCCATGAACCATCAGTTGCTCTTTTGGCATGAGTCTGACATAAAATTAAGCCATTTTCGTAGAGCAGTGAATCTGTAGTAGCTCATTGGCTGGCCATCTCCTCCCCCATCTGCTCCATGGCCGTCCGGACGTCCGTTATCCACAGTTTTATCCATTCTTCACGTTCTTTGTCCATCAAGTCATTGTCCTTGATGTATTTTTTGACGTCCGTGTAAGCGTCACTTTGGTTGACGTCACGCCACGTTTTCCACGTGGCGCCCGAGTCCGGCCGACCTTTCCTCTTACCAGATGACGTCACAACCGGGTCTCCTCTCTCCTTTTGTTCATGTCCATTTTTGCACTGATTTCTATTGGAATCAGAGGCATCAGATTCCAGACTCCGATTCTGTATGATATTTTCCTCCAGAATTTTAGCGAAGTCAATGCTTGGAGCAGGGGGTGTGGCACCCTGGTGATGTTTTAGTTCTCCACCCAGTTTGAGATGTCTGAGTTTGTCGGTGTATTGTTCTTCGTGCCATTTCCGAAACTGCTCAATTTTTCGTCTAATAGAAAACGGTTCTTCGAATGGTGCAATTTTGGGAACAGACTGGGTGCTTGATCGGCGTGACTGTGGTTTGACAATTTTGTCCTTGTTCTGTGACAGAGGATTGGTGGCCTCCCCTGGTACAGCTGGCTTATTCGCCCCCGGAGACACTGGTTTATTCCCCCCTGGGGACGCTGGCAGATGTATAGATTCATTCTCTGTTTGTATTTTCAGGATCTTTTTCTCGAATTTTACCTTTGCTTTGTCAGCGCCGTTGACCGGCGATGATCGAGAGGTCTCTAAGGTTTTGACAGGTTCTGGAGACGCTGAAATGTGTGGGTTGTTGCCGTTGTTGTTTATGTTGATGTTAGTTGCCGCCCGCGAGTTCCCGGCTTGGTGAGCGCTGCTCGCCGCGTTGACTAAACTCTGATTTGTTATTGGCGGGGTTTTAGGAGGACCTTCAAAAATTGTCTCTGGCCGCAGGTTGTTTGGATGTTTCATAATTCCCTCGGGACTTGACGCACCTCGCATGGCAAGTCTGGACAGCGCTTGGGGGTTCGGTGTCGAGCTGGAAAGTCCATTGGAATATGCAAAATGTCTCGGTGAGAGTTGATCTCCCTTTAGCCCTGACGCTCCATTTTGAGGTCCAGAAATGGGAGGTAATACAGTTGCTTCGTATGTTTTCGGGTCCGAAATGTCTTGGTTAGTAGACGACTCCTTGTGGTGGAGGATGGCTCGTGTCAAGGATTTGGAGAGAGAATTGGTTTTCTGGGGAGAAACAAATACAAACTTGATTAAGCCGCTTGTACCAATGTTAAGGTTAAGCTTAAGGTAAGAGTTCTTTGGCTGTGGACAGTTTCTCACCAGGCGCTGTATATCCATAACCTACACACGCTCTGGGGGAGCTTGGACATGGAGGGACCGCGGCGAGATTTTTTTCCGTACGAGCTTTAGCAAATTCAGGAGCGGGGCAGCAACAGACCCCCAAACACAGGTCATTGGCTAAGGGATTTCTCGTCCTATCGAACACTGCCATGGAGGGTGCTGCAATCTCTGGACTGTGCCTGATATGACCCTGAACGTCACCGAAAATCCCTGAGATGTGTTGGAGCTGTCCTGTGTTTGGGGGTCTATTGCTGCCCCGCTCCTGAATTGCTAAAGCTCGTAAGGAAAAAAATCACGCAACGCGGCAGGGTCTGGAGAGCGTGTGTACTCTTTTCATGTTAGTAGCTGCCCTTTGGGGACCGTATTTTTTTTCTTAGTAAGTCATACCTGAGCAGTGAACAAAACCCAGTATTATCTCTATTCGGCTTTGTAATTTGAATACGGTCCAATAACAACGGGACTTTTCAAATATAGAAACGAATGGAAACATTGGCTCTATTTTATGTTTTTTTGTCAGTCACAAAGCTATAGGGAACGGGATTTCATGAAACTGTTACTATATGTAAATTTACCGATGATGTCATGGGACATTCGAACTGTTCAACGCGGTGGTTAAGCACAGTTGTTATGGACTTTGTAAGGGCGATCCGAGGCACAAAGATCAACTTACTGCACATGAAGAGTATGTACAAAGTCCATAACTGCGCTTAACCGCCGCTTCGAACAGTTCGAATGTCCCATGGTGTAAATCTAAATACAGTAACTGTGTCATTCAACCCCGTTCCCTTTTGGATTATAATTATACAAATCGAAACTGGGTTATGAGGCGCACTGAATCAGATCTATTCTGTCAGGTTTTTGTGAAGTTAAAATGGGAGCTCGCGCCACGAGTGAGGCTGAGACAAGTTTCGTCGCCAGTTTATTTAATGACGCAAAAAACAGACTGACTCAATGCGTTACTGCCCTAGGAATTTCATGAAAATTTCGGTTTAAATGATATTAAAAATGATGACGAGGAAGAACAAAGAAAAGATGTCAAGAGAAGAAAAAAAATAAGTCAGTCATGAGAACGACAGCGGCGATGAAAAATGATAAAAATGATGAAGATATGAATGATGATAATGATAAAGAAGAATTTTAGTTTGTGTTTTAAGTCTGATTTTGGGTTTTTACGGTACGTCGGCACGATAACGGCCACTTTGCGCCCTTCACGGTCTATTTGGGGGCTTTATTTATGCTTCATATTCAGGGCTTGATCAGTTTAAATTTAACATTGGAACTATATAGTTTCGTATAAGCTTTGTAACATTGGTAAGGTTCTCAAAGTTGTTGGAAAGAAGAAAAAGAAGAAGAAAAACGATGACCTACATGCCGCATTCGCCCTCCTTTCTTTGGCGTGTTCTGTCCACGGCTAGTACCATTTGGATGATGGTGGTGGTGGACGTGGTGGTTGTTGCTGTGGCCGGCGCGGCTGCTGCTGCTGTGTCTGCTATGAGGTTGATGGTGTCCGAGCGTGTTGCGTGTCTGGGAAGGCAAAGTGGCTTCATCCATTGTGTGGCTCTTTACGAGTCCAGCCTGCTCTCCATTAGCCCTGCTGTAAACTCCACTGCTGTGTGGCTCCATGACGTCGGCGCCAGCCATGTTTCTCTTCACTTCACAAACTCTCAAAGTCTTTTCATTTTCAGTCCTGTTTCCCCAAGAATCCCCGGTATTTCTACATCATCAAATACCAGGTAGCTCTCCAGTGGGGAATTATTATTTTCAATATGAAATGTCTTGACAAAAAAAGTAGTTCCGTCCAACGTTTTAATCCAGATCGATTGAAATTTCTTCAGAAAAAAAAGTAGTCCCTCCTTACTTTTTAACCCTGATCGATTAAAATTAGTTGGGAAAGAAGTATTCCCTTTTCACGGACTATACAAGTACTTTGTCAGCATCTCGCAAATCATTCCGCTTTGCACACTCTTGGACTAT
The DNA here is from genome assembly GCA_963931925.1 of Onchidella celtica. Classification (NCBI taxonomy): domain Eukaryota; kingdom Metazoa; phylum Mollusca; class Gastropoda; order Systellommatophora; family Onchidiidae; genus Onchidella; species Onchidella celtica. Next base: position 40,007,981 of record OZ007579.1, on the reverse strand, counting down.
TTTTGCCATTTGGATTTTCTTGTGATCTGCGAGTATCCCATGAGTTTGTGAGTGTCGTTTGAGAAAGTCTTAGAGCATCATTATCCGTGACCTTCGGGAAGAACTGTAATCTGCAATATAAAATGAAATTATGAAAGTTAGACATCGTTTGCCGTGAAGAGGGAAAGGGGTAACGTTATACAAAACAGCGTCTGTTAATGCATTTAATCTGTCCATCAGAAAACAACAAATACAGGCGTACTATACGGTCAATAACATGGTGAGTGTTCATAATAAAACCTTGATGTTCTAAAACGTTTTAAAAAGCTATTTTGTACCAGCCATGCAATTGTTGCATTAGACGCATGGCCTATATACGATTTTTATGTAATCCGACGACTCGTTTAGTAGAAAATACCAAATAAAATCATAAAGTCAAATCTACTACAAATTTAGTACCGTGATTGAAAGGAGTAGGTACTTTTCCAGACCCACCGACCCAATAGCGACACGCTCATACTCAAATTATCTAAGTTAGGCATTCTTTGTGGTTATCGACTCCGCGAAGAACAATTACACAGTTTGAATTGAATAGAACACCTTTATTAAACAAGAAAGCTGATCCCCCCCCCCCCCCCAAAAGACCGAAAACCATACGGCCTGGGTCAAAACTGAGATAAACATACAGGGAACGGGCTTTAATGACAGAGTTACTACATGTATATTTAAATTTACCGATGGCCATGGGACATTCGAACTGTTCAAGGCGGTGGTTAAGCACAGTTGTTATGGACTTTGTAAGGGCCATTCGAGGCACAAAGATCAACTGCACATGAAAAGTGTGTACAAATTCCATAACTGTACTTAACCGCCGCCTTGAACAGTTCGAATGTCCCATGACGTAAATCTAAATATAGTAACTGTGTCATTCAATCCCGTTCCCTATAGGTCTAGACCTAATGATCTTTCTAGAATGCGAATTGCCACTAACCGAGAAACAGTTGTTGTTTTTTTTGTCTGTTTGTTTTATTCTCTCTTGTAAAGTGGGGGAGAATTAGTTGCACAATCTGCTTGAATGAGTGTGACAATATGTTTTTCTTGCGGTGGGGGCAACTCTCCCCACACCGTCCTAGGTTACGTACTTAATGGATGGCCCTAAACTGTTTATACCATGCGTCAAAGTTTCCGATCCTGCCAGAATAATTTTGTCTAGCACCCACTCCAGGAGATATCGCCACATAACATAATAATAAAAAAATTAAAAAATGACAGAAACGCTCGTAAATAATCCGGGCAAACAGGAAGTTATCGGCTACATTGTCCTTATCATACGCCGAGACTTACCGATAACCTGTTCAGTGAGTCATTGATCGTAGCCGTCCCTACACTCTCTCCACTCCCCTTTAGACCAATGATTCTCAAACTGGGGTGGGGGGGGGGGTGGGGGCACTTGGCTCTCAGTGGCGGCATTTCAGATATAAGGGAGGAATTTTATCCCCGGGTGGGGGGGGGGGGAGGGGGGGGTGCCGATTGTCAGGGATTTCAGTTCGAGGAGACTGGTGGTTTTTTGGTTTGGAGAAGACACATCAACACGGTAATAATAATATGGTCACAATGTGATGGGGAAAAGCAAGACAAGAGACAGAATATAGCAGAATGATAGGACAGTCTAAGGAGAGCCTACCAGAAACATTCACCAACAAGCTGCAGGCTCTGAGTATCAAACTTAAATTATGTACCCTAAAAAAAAAAAAACCCAACAAACCTGAAAGGTGCAAAATGGCCGTTATCATACAGACCAAACCGAAACCCAAACTCAGACTCAAATCCTACACTGGGTAATACTGGGTAATGGTGTACTCATGTGCACAAATACAACATTCAATTTATGATCCATCCAAATACAATTATATTTGTATCTTCTTGTTTCCATTGACTAGACCAGGGGTCACCAAACTACGGCCCCGGCCCGCGACGTCAGTTCATCCGGCCCGCCATGGTACTTGATTTTGTTTGATAAAACCAGGGATATCTAGAGCTCTAGAGTTTTTCTTCTGGCTTGCAAGTGTTGAACAGATAGCTTATGCGGCCCGTGCTGTTAAGTCTGTCAGTTATCCGGCCCTCTGTGAAAAAAGTTTGGTGACCCCTGCACTAGACGATGTTTCCAGCATTATCTGGGATAAACCTGTGAACACCCCCCCCCCCCTCTCTCTCTCTCTCTCCCTGTCTCTCTTCTCTTTCTCTCTCAAGCTTCCCACATTGAACAATCTTACTACAGATATCAAGCGCACCACAGCACTACGCGCTCATGTCTGGAAGGGAAATCGCGCGCAGCAACGAATTTTGAAGGCGTTTTAATACCTTTTCCAGTGCGGCGAATCACGGTGAATTACTCCCGCCACTATTTTTTTATATATAATAATAATAGTTCGTCCATCAGGTATGATGATGACCTTAACAACACCAGAGGAATAAAGAACAGAAATTGTTGAGAATTTCAACACATGGACAATAAAGAGAACTAAAGGACACAGAGGACAGAATGGAAAGACTGTTCTTTCACGACTTATGGCTTCTCATGTGACTGATAAGTCCTATTTTTGCCCTGCAGACCCTTCCGCATAAATGACAAGAGTGCTCCGTTGGTTCAGTACCACTGGGCCTTTTCTTGCGCCGTTCTCTTTTTTTGATAGCCTGCTGGACTCTGTCAGCTTCCCATGCTTTGCTGCCTCTGGTAAGGGCCGCCCTCCAATTTGCACGATCAAGCGAGAGCTTTTCTCACTCACTCACATCAATGGCAAAGGCCTTCAGTGATTGCTTGAGAGTGTCTTTGTAACGTCTCTTTGGGGCCCCAACATTCCTCGTTCCATTGGAGAGCTCAGAGAAGAAGATTTGCTTAGGGAGTCTGGAGTCGGGCATCCTGACAACATGTCCTGCCCAACGTAGCTGAATTTTTTTCAGGTGGCAGAAGATGCTCAATTCCTTGGCACGATTGAGGACCTCAGTGTCTGGAATTTTATCCTGCCATTTGATCCTTAGGATCTTTCTAAGGCAGGCCAGATGAAAGTGATTTAGCTTTCTGGCATGCGATTGGTACACTGTCCAGGTTTCAGCCCCATAGAGTAGGGTGGAAAGGACCACAGCATTGTACACTTTCAGCTTAGTGTCTGTGCGAATGCCGGCGACATCCCATACTCTCTTTCGAAGCCTGCCAAATGCAGAGCTGGCTTTACTGATTCTTGAGAGAATTTCAGTATCAACACGAGCCACGGAAGACAGTGTACTGCCAAGATAGGTGAAGTTCTCCGACACCTTCAGAAGACTGTCATGGACTTTGATATTTGGGGTCACAGGATACTTGTCGTCTGGAGTAGGCTGATGGAGCACTTCCGTCTTCTTTGTGCTTATTGTGAGGCCAAAGTTGTCACAGGCACTAGAGAACTTATCAACACAGTTTTGCATGCTATCCTCATCGTGTGCCAGAAGTGCACAATCATCAGCAAATAGTAGGTCACAGACTTGAGTACTTTTGGTTTTGGTTTTTGCCTGAAGTCTCCTGAGGTTGAATAGACTGCCATCAGTTCGGTACTTGATGCTTACCCCTTGAGGAGGAGAGCTAAAGGCTTCTTGTAGCATTGCAGAGAACATGATGCTGAACAGAGTTGGGGCTAAGACACAACCCTGTTTTACCCCATTTGTGACAGCAAAGGGCTCTGAAACACTGCCGTTGCTTTTTAACTGCAGCTTGCCTGCCATCATGAAACTGGCGCACTATTGTGATGAATTCGGGTGGACACCCAAACTTCGCCAAGATTTTCCAGAGGCCTTCACGACACACTGTGTCAAATGCTTTTGTGAGGTCAACAAATGTGATATACAGCGCTTTATTTTGTTCCATGCATTTTTCCTGAATCTGTCTGGCAGCAAAAATCATATCCGCCGTTCCCCTCTCTTTACGAAAGCCACATTGGCTCTCGGGAAGCAAGTCATTTGACGAGAGGTGATCAAGAAGGCGATTCAGAAGCATTCTTGCCAATATTTTGCCAGCAATTGAAAGTAGAGAGATTCCCCGATGGTTGTCACAGACTTGGCTGTCCCCTTTGTTTTTGTACAGATGGATGATTGAAGCATCTTTGAAGTCCTGTGGCAGCTTCCCTGCTTTCAACATATGATTGAACAACTCGGTCAACCTTTCAATAAGCTTTTCTCCACCGAAGGCATACACCTCAGCAGGAATTGAATCCACGCCTGGTGATTTGTTAAAGGACATCTGATTTGTGGCAGTTCGGGTCTCATTTGCTGTGAATGGCTTGGCAAGAGCTGCATTAATAGGAGTCTGAGGGAGGCGGTCAATGGACTCAGTATTTATATTTGATGGCCGATTTAGCACACCTCCGAAATGTTCTGCCCAACGCTGAATTATGGCATTCAATTCAACAATGCGTGTTGAACCATCTGACGCAAGAAGTGGCGTAGTGCCAGAGCGGGATGGTCCAAACACAGCTCGGAGGCTCTCAAAGAACTTTCTAGTGTTGTTTGTGTCGGCATATTTCTGAGTTTCTCTTACTCGCTTTTCAAGCCAGTCATTTTTCATTTTCCTCAGCTTCTTCTGGATTACACCCTTACATGCACGCAGTGCATCAGCTTTTGCTGTGGAAGAGGGGTCACTGCAGTGAGCTTGGATGAGACTATTTTTTTCTTTGATGAGCACTTTGATTTCATTATCATTATCATTGAACCAGTCCTGGTGCTTGCGGACAGGAAAACCAACTGTGCTGCTGGCGCAAGAGTGTACAGTCGTATTTAGGTCAGTCCAGCTCTGTTCAATGTTCTCAGGGTCAAAAGTCACGCAATCCAATTTTGAGGAGAGTTCTGATGAGAGCTCGCTCTGTTTCTCAGCTGAGCAGAGTTTTGAAACATTTAGGCGTTTAGGTGACGCTTTCCCTTGAGGGCGTCTATTGCGCCTCAATGTTAGTCTGAGCTTGCAAACAATGAGTCTGTGGTCAGTTCCACACTCGGCACCACACATCGCCTTTGTTACAAGGACATCCTTTCTGTCAGTCTTCCTCACAATGACATAGTCTATGAGATGCCAATGCTTTGAGCGGGGATGCATCCATGACGTTCTGTTTCTCACGGGGAGACTAAAATTTGTGTTGGTAATGAACAGGCCAAACTCAGCGCACAAAGTAAGTAAGCGCAACCCATTGTTATTGCATGAACCAACTCCATGAGGGCCCAAAACATTTGGCCACGCTGAGATTTCGGAGCCAACCCTAGCATTGAAGTCCCCCAAGAGAATCAGCTTATCAGCTGCCGGGACAGAGCATATGACAGATTCTAGATCAGAATAGAACTTGTCTTTGGCTTCATCTGGGTTTGTCATGGTGGGCGCATATGCGCTAATGAGGGTGGCTGACTGGCTTTTCCCAACTGGGATCCTGAGTGTCATTAGCCTGTCATTTATTTCAATTGGCATGGACTGCAAGTTTCTGACAAGGTCATTTTTAATTGCAAACCCAACACCATGCTGTCTCGGTTCGACTGCACCCTTGCCTTTCCAGAAGAAGGTGTATCCACCACTGAGCTCTTTGAGTTGGCCACTATCAGGGAGTCTGGTCTCACTGAGTGCCACTATGTCCAGGTTGTACCTGCTGAGCTCAATGGCAATAAGTGCAGTGCGTCTTTCCGGGTTGTTTGAGTTGTCCTGTAGTGTGCGTATATTCCAGGCTCCTAGCCTGAGTAAGCTGAATTTCTTTTTGTTTCGACCGCAAAAAGGGATCCCCACTGGTCGCGGTATACCAGTCAGGGTGATGTGAAGTGGGCTTTCTTTAGGGCACCTTTTCTAGCCCCTTCCTCAGTTGAGGTGAGCAGTGCTATCCTTAAATAAGGCTGCTCAGCTACTGTGGGTGCTGCCTCCCCACGCCTCCACTTCAATCGACGATGAAGCGACCATAGCCCACAGCCAACAACGTGTAGGTCTGTGCTAACAGCTTCCAGTCTATCCAAACCTGCTGCCACCGCACTCGCTCATCGCCGTTGGAATTTTGAGAGGAAAGAAGACGAGACAAAGATGAAAGAAGACGAGGTGAGTGTTAAGACTGGCGCAAAGAATTTGTTTTTAGTGAGAAAGAGCTGCGCAAACATCAGACTCACTCTCTCGCCTGGACACAACTTATCCAAGTGGCAAGACAGGGTCAAGACGACTGGAAATGTATCCAGGTGCAGGAGGATGCCAGAGGGACAGTCATATTGCCTGACCGGCTGCCTGTAGGCTACTCCACAGCCTCGCAGTCCCAACTGACTAGGGTGAAAGACCCAAACCAAAGAACACCAATACTGGTGGATGCTCTGTGTCACGATATCCAGGCCAGAGTGACGGTATATTGCCATCTGCCCTATCAATCAACCACTGGCCTGCTGCCGCCAGCTTCGAAGCTGCATCCGGGAAGTTTGCTCAATTCTTCGTCTGTGATTTAGGCAAACAAGCCTATGACCACACCGCTACCGGGGGCCAATATGAAGGACTCAAGTACTGAGGGTCACATTGTGCCCTAGCATGTGGCCGTTGGGTTAGATGAAACCTCCTCCGCCCTGGCCGTTTGCACCGACAGGTGCACGCCCACTGATACCATGCTAGCGTACCAGTTCATGAAACAGGTTGTACTGGATTACATGTTACCAGTAGCAGATTTTTCTGACCTGACAAGTATATAGTAAGATGACAATAACAATTTTAGATTCATAAATAGTTTCAGTAATTACCACTGTAAAAGTATAATAGTGAAGAATTTATTCGATGAAAATTCAAAATGGGAGAGGAATTGAGGAAACCTGGGATCACAATGGGAGGAATATGGCCTGGGGACTTTTAAGAACTACTGGGCTATGGTTTATGTCGTACAGTCATAAATCTCGACATGGTGACTGAACCATGGGATCGAACAAAAAAGGGGGGGGGTGGGGAGATATAGTCTGGGACTCTGACAACACTGGGCTGCAATTTGTGTCGCATCTTGATAAATCTCGACATGATGGCTGAACCTGGGGTTCCCAACAAAAACAAACAAAAAAAGGGAGGGGGAGGGGGGGGGTGGGAGTAGGTATAGTCTGGGACTCTGAGATCACTAGGCTACAATTTACGTCGTACATTGATAAACCTTGACATGATGGCTGAACCTGGGGATCGCAAGGGGAGGAATGTAGTATGGGACTTGATCAGAGCTCATACATGTATAACCATGTCCATCATCATTGTTAGCTTCACCAATAACGTGCGACCTTATTTCTTGTTTGTTCTGAAATACTGCAGATCTTTTAGTATGCACAAGAGGCATAAGAAATACACGTTGACACTTGTTTAAATTGCTTTGTGGCACTTATCAAGCCGTTTCACTGTTCCGATTTATTCTAACTCCTTAATATCATAATACTAAAACCGCAAAATGTTTAACGCCGAATTTCTCAGTTGCTCAGAAAAGTAGAGTTGGGACAAACGAGAACTCAGCTCGCCAGGAGTGTGATCTGGGACTCTGTGGACACCACTGTTATACACCCCGTCAATGTTATGACTACAGAGTGGCGCACATTTTACGTTCTCGTGCACGTCGATCGCTGGCGACTGGAACTTTGCACTGGATGTTTATAGATCAAGCTGGCATTTAACAAACCCCGACCTTTGTGTTGATTCTTACCCACTCTTTGCGCAAGGGGGTGGGGTGGGGGGGGGGGGGGGCATTGACAAAGCGAGTAAGGTTGATTTTGGCTATTTTTATGCCCCCCCCCCCCCACAACCCCGCCCGACCCTTTTGCTTGTACGCTTTTGTGCGCTTGGCCCCAGCCCCCCTCTCCAATTACCCCCCCCCCCCCGTCTCCCTCCTCCTTTGTACAAATCCCATGTATGGGCGCACAGCCATTAGAACATTGAATGTCCATGCTATGTCCTTGACACCTGAAAACTTGAAGTGACATTTTTGCCATAAGCTGTAGTTCAAAGTTCAAATAACTATTTGACTGTTTCATGAGAAACTTATAGAATTCAAAAAATGTTTCATGAATTAAAAAAAAAAAAAAAGTAAATAAAAAAAGTGTTTATTATTATTATTATTATCATCACTATCATTGTTATTGTTAGGATAACTGAAGAGCGTCCTTACACCCGCTCCCCCCCCCCCCCCCAGAAATCCCCTTCCCTCTTCAAATGCACACATTCCGTACTCTAAAAGCCACCCCCCCCCCAGCCCTCAATCGCCTCCAGGCGTACGTACTTGAGAGAAAACCCCTTGAGCACAAAATGTTTACACCTGACGTCGTCACAACACGGGAAGTGCTCGGCCCATTAGGCTACTAAAACCATTGCAAGCCGATAAGTCGCGTGGAGCACGTGGCGTTTTTGATGTTAATCTCTTGGTAGATCAATTTGTCCCGACTGTTTACATAAATTCAATATAAGAAATGGACTTTAAAAGCCCCCGACCCCCCCCCCCCCCCCAAGTTTTCAGATTAAGCTAAGACATCAACGGGACCCTTTCTAGCAAGTCATGATTTCCAATAATTATTAGGGGAATTTCTACATTTATCATTATATTATGAAGGAGGTAAGGACTCCAATAAAAGGCTTTTTTAACCGCTGAGTCTTAAATTCTACAACATATCATGTCAGGCAAGGAACGACGTCAGTGTGTACTTGGGCATAATATTTTAAACAGTGTTGAAGTTGACCAGTGGCGGACTAGGTCTAAAAATACTGGTTGCCAGGAGACAAAGGGGGCCCACCCACCAATACAATTCTATCATTTAATTTTTGAAATGAATAAAGTAAATTTTCAAAAAATATGTAAATGGAAACAAAAAGATGTAATTAGAATTCATATAGTTTACTTGTAAGTTGTACTGCACATTATACACATTTACAGATAGTTCAAAAGTACAAGAGTATATTTCAAGCAGTCCACTATATTAAGATCAAGCAGCCTACTATATTAAGAGCATTCGTTTGAGCTCACTAGATGTTTGCGCGAATCTGTCTGTCACGAGTGGAGTGAGCGATAGTTAATAATTACGGGGGGAAAGGAGGAGAGTAAAATTAACGCATGTAGACAAGTAAGTTAAGCGTGCATGTTGTGAGTAGTGGGGGGTCTGAATGAGGCGAAAGCGCTGTATTACTATCACTGCAAGTTAGAAGGTCCTACTGAACGGACGCTAGTAAGAGCCCAGCGGGCGAACATAAGGGGAGCAGTCGGAAGACGGATGAGAGTGTTTTTCCAGTGATGACTGGTAGGTAGAACGTTGATTGATAATTATGATTGATGTATTATATTCGTCTATTACCATGATGTAAATAAGCATATGTGAGGAATGTGGAAGTCCTTGATATTGGATATAGCAATGTGCGCCATGAGCGATAGATGAAAGTGAGTTCATGGATTTGTAGCACGAGTGAGTATTGTGTACTCCGATGGAGGTGTGTTACCGTAAGATGTTTCGTGAGTGAAAGGTGAACTATTGTGTGTACGCTTCATGGGTTGTAAGGAGAGGTGGAGTGAATAGAAATGGTAGGGTATTATACCAATGTAATGTTATTCTTGTAGGTGTCGGGGACGGGCCGAAGAGCCACCTCGATGAGCACAGGGGATAGGCCAGCATAGGGCCGGAGGTCACACATAGGCCAGAAGTGAGGCTGTCGGTGCAGGACAGTAGAGGCACATAAAGTCGTGGCAGTCAGGCCACGGACAGGGACGTAGATATAAGCGTGACTGTGATAATGTACTATTGCCATGTTGATGGGCTATTGAAATGATAATGTGTTATTGCCCTGCGGAGGTGCTAGTGGAATGCTAAGGTGTATGACAATAGGAAGGTGATGTTGAGAGACTGCGGTGCCAGTGAATTATTAATGTGCTATTAAGACCCTGAGGGGAGAGGCTGAGGCCGAAGTGCCTTTAGGAAGTAACTACCGGGTTGTGGATCCGAGGAAGAGTGCATGTGAGAATAAGGCCGTTGTACGGCAGTTAATTTCAATAATATAATGTATGTAATTGCGCTATTATCTGTATGATTATGTTTAAATAAATGTGTGAGTCTGATGGGTTGTTCTGTTAAGTGTTAAACTTGTTTGTTCGTGATTGTTGTCCTGTCATAAATTATTACATCTCCCAGTCTGGGATTTGTGACACTGGGGGCTCGTCCGTTGTGACACGTCCATTTTCGTAATATTTAGTTGTAGTTAGTTAGTAGGTATTTTTCAGTGGGCATTTGTTACTTTAGTTTTGTCCACGTAATACTTATCTTGTGGTAGGAATTTGTGTTGTCTTTGTTCGTGGGATGAATGGAAATTTCATGATGGTATAATTTATGTATATTTATGAATAGGTATTGATGCATGTATTTTGATGAATATGTATTAATGTGTACTTAAATTTCTGCAGAGAGTGTGTGTGCCAGCCTGTAGAGGTCAAGCAGCCAGAGCTCCGAGACAAGGGGAGAGGTTATAGTCAGAAAAGTTAAGTAAAAGTCAAAATTTTTGTGCCCTGGATTGTGGGCTGTTCCTTTAATCTGTCTTTTTCCCTGTTTTTGCTGTTTTTGTTGTCGTTATAGATTATACGGGCGGAGGCGCGGGTTTGCTGTGTTGAACATAGTTTATCCTTTTCAAAAGGTGTGGGAAACTTGGAACTTCGTTCATCACAGTGAACAGTTCTATAGGGACCTGTATTTTTGTTTAGTTGTAGCGTCGATATCTTCTCTGTTCTGCAGGAAGACGTATTCTCTTGTCCCTCTTTCTTCCCTATCTGGAGATACGTTCTTTTTTTTTCAGACTCTGTTCTTGTTCGTACCTTGTAGTGTAATCGGCGTAGTTAGGTTGCATTTTTTTCCATTATATTTTCTTTTTTAGGTCTTTGTCCTAGTCTCGTTCGTTGTCGTTGACGTACTTGTGGTCCTTCTACTGAATTTCCTTATTCTTGTCTTTTCTACTCTTTTTTATTATTAATAGTGCTATACATTTAATGAATATAGAATTAGTTAGGAAGTAGGTAAATTTCTGAATTGTATTTGAGACAATTGGGTATTGTTATATCTGGTGTGATCTCAGGTCTCTGGTCGTGTCGTTAGTGATCATACCGACAGGTTAGCCGTTTTCATAATATACACCGTAACCATAAATCTGTGAAATGGCGGAATTCCAACAACTAATGAAGTTGGGTAAGGAACTTGGCCTGGAGGGAGAGGAGCTACGCGGCTGGATTAAAGAACAGCAGGCGGATTTGCGCGATGAGCGTGCTAAGGATAGAGAGCGAGAAAAAGAGGCTCAAGAGCGACAGAGGGAAGAGGAAAGAGAGGCTAAGGCTCAGGAGCAGGAGAGGGAGTTTAAGTTAAAGGAGTTAGAGGCTCAGCAACAGGAGAGAGAGGCTAAGGATAAGGAGCAGGAAAGAGAGTTTAAGTTAAAGGAGTTAGAAGCTCAGCAACAGGAGAGACAGGATAAGGAGCAGGAAAGGGAGAAAAGGTTAAAGGAGATAGAGGGGCAAGTAAAGATCGCAGAATTGGAAATCAAAAAGAATGCGCCAACAGAAACAGTTGAGCGGCAGGTACACAATTGTCATGGTTTGAGTACTATAAATGCCGTGCTGGGTCACGACTTGCAAGGAGTTGATTTTTCACGGTCTCGTTGATTATAACCAGCGTAATTTGTCCTTGAACTGCTCTCGTGAACAGTTTGTTTTTGAAACACTTTTTCTTAGAGATGGAAAGAAAGTGGGACGAGATAGAATAAATGGATAAGTTAGGAGTGACAGTGCAATTCTCGACCCCGTGATTTTGATGAACACTTAGAAGGGAAGAGAAGGGGTGAATAAGGATAGATAGTTTAAGACGCTTAGTCGCGTTCAGAAATTCGTACATAAAATGTAGAAAGCACGAGGGTTTAAAGATTTCAGTAATTGTTTTGACATTTTAAATTGACCTTGTCTGTTTTTAGTACAAGGCCGTGACCAACTCCCACGTAGAATATATTAATACTGCGAGATGAGCTCGCATGGATGCACCAATCAAATCTAGGGATTTGGACGGTAGTTTGCAGGTGGCTGCACAGTATAAAAGTGTAGCCATACCTATGTCCATTACTCCATACAGAAAATTCCAATCTGTGCAGGCGTCGGCACGATTCTGCCTGAAGAATCATAAGACTGTTGATTCATGTCTAGTCCACTATAGACATTGAGATGAAGCCATATGCTTGAATGAGATATGCCCACTGCTATTGTCTACTGTTCCCTGGTTTTTCTAATACCAGGGACCAAGTGTAAGTGTTTGTCCTTTGATGATTCAACAATGAACGAGGAACTGAACATAATTTATCCAGTAGGACAGGATTGCCGCATATGCTAGGAGTGCTACCCAAGAATGCAAGACAAAGATTTATATTGACTTGCCACTAGTATGAATGTTTGGCATACACATCTGTGAATTGGGATTGATTTGTCTGGATGAGGCTGGGGATTGCCAGCCCATCCTAGAGTAGATCCAATAGACTTAACTACGTCAGTTTATATTGACGAGCTTGATCCATTATAAGCGGTAGGCACAAATAGCTGAGAGGACACCGTCGCCAGAGACATTAGTATATTGCTTGATAGATAGTAGGCAGACTATATCTGAGAGATATATAACTAGTACTTAAATTGTTAGTGAGTCAGAATGATCATAACCTTATAGGAATCTAGAGAAGACTTCTAGTGACATATTATTGAATTTTCATTTGATGCTGCTGATGTTGTCTTTTAGTATGTAATAGATCTAGACAAAATTGTTAGGAAATTTAATGTAATTAAATTTGTGGCTCTGCAGGTCTGTTTATGAAACTTATTCAGATTGTTCTTAGTGTGTGGCATGGTACGAAAGAGTAAATAGTAAATACCTCTCGATTTAAAATGCAGTCATAATTCCATCATTGAGAAGACCCTCTTCACAACAGCTAGAGGGCACTACCACCCAGTACCAGATTTGTAACAACAATAAAGGTGGCGTTAGGATTAAGCTTCCTACGTTCGACGACCGGAAGGACGACATAGACGCCTTCCTTTACAGGTTCGAACTGAACGCACAATTGCAATGGGGGGGAAATAAGGAATTATGGTCCACGTACCTGGCGTCTCTATTGCAGGGGCGAGCGTTAACCTACTTTAAAGAGCTACAGCCCGAAGATGTGCAAGATTACGATAAGCTGAAGGCTTTGCTGCTTCGCCGATTTGCGCGTACCGAGGAATATTTCCGGGAGCAGTTTAGGCGAGCACGTGCGGATACCAGGGAGGACTTTGCTGCCTTCGTCGCGAGATTGACGGAATATTTCGCGAACTGGGTAGACTTGGCGCATGTTGGCGCGGATTTTACTAAATTAAAAGACCTAATGATCCGTGACCAGCTGTACGCGTCGTGCCATAAAGATCTGGTGGCTTTCCTGAAAGAAAACGAACCCGCGACGGTGCAGGAGGCGTCTAAGTTGGCGGAAGCATACCGTACGGCACATCCGTCCAAACCTGTGGCGAGGGCGTACGTCCAAGATGCTGGGTACGTCGCCGTTGTCGAGGGGTCGCCGACAGGACATAAAGACAGGTCGCGTCAGCGTGGTGCCTATAGTGGGCAAGCCCAGGGGCAGCGTAGGGGCTATCACCAATCACCGGCATATGGATCCGGTAAGTTTGACCGAGCAGGAGGGCTAGGTCGCGGTAATGGCCGGGGGCGATTTGTGACCTTTGCCGATGACCGACGGCATAGGGACTTTAGTTCCGGTCGCGATGGGTCACGGGGACCCAGGCCTAGTCCAGCACAGGGAGCGGAGTGTTGGACTTGCGGACGCGTGGGTCACTTTTCACGCGAGTGTAGGGCCGCGAAGTGTTGGAACTGCGGAAGAGCAGATCACATCAGCGTGAATTGCCCTGCAGGTAGGATAGCGGCGAACGTGGACAGTAACTCCAGTCCATGTTCCCCTAATAAATTTCATCATGCGGCTGCGTGTGTTACATCGGACAACGGAGGCGGACAGTATTCTAAGTGTCCCAGTTGTGAGAAGTTATTATCTTCCGGTGTTTTACCTTGTGGGAGAAAGATCCCCGTTATAAATTCATGTCATACAGGAGGTGGTCTTAGGGTTTATCCGGGGTTTGTTGGGGACGAACCGGTCTCGGTTTTACGAGATACAGGATCTACCGTTGTGGGAGTGCATAGGGACTGCATTCGGGATTCACAGCTTACAGGTGAGACTGTCCCGTGCATCCAATTTTCGGGGGCCATTGAGAAATTACCCGTGGCAAGAATAGTGATAGATACACCTTTCCTTAGCGGAGAAGTCGAAGCAGTCGTTGGTTGTTTTCCAGGCGCCCAGCTCATCATTGGGAATGTATCACGGGTAGTTTCCCCTTCCGAGGAGAATGTGCAGGCATGGTCGCAATCAAAAGGTATTGACTTTTGTGCCGCGGTCGAAACACGTCGACAGGTAGCTGATAAGGATAAGATTAGACCTTTGGCGACACCATCGGTCAACCAAGATATCACGCCAGAGCGCTTGGCGAGATTACAAAGGGAGGACCCATCATTGAGTCCATGTTTTGAGGAGGCGCGAACGGAGAAAACGAGGAGGTATAAGAACGGGTCATCTTCCTTTTTTGTCCAGGGGGGCATTCTGTTCCGTATGTACGTCACAGTGGCTTCCGTTCAAAAGCAGGTCGTCGTGCCACGGTCGTTAATTGCTACAGTATTGCGTCTGGCCCATGATGTTCCATTAGCGGGTCATATGGGAAGTGCTAGAACCAAGGAGAGAGTTCTGAAAGATTTTTATTGGCCATCGATACATAGAGATGTACGGCTGTATTGTAAGACGTGCAGTGCGTGCCAAAAGACGACGCATAAGGGTCGTACACCCCAGGCTCCTCTTCAAAAGATCCCACGGTTTCGGAACCGTTTAAAAAGGTTTCGATAGACCTTGTTGATTTAAGAGAAAGATTATCTTCAGCGCGCACTATAGCAGAAGAAGCGTCTAGTATCGCTTCAGCAAGAGCAAAGAACTATAAAGATAGAGGGTCCAAACTGAGAATTTTTAAGCCAGGAGACAAGGTCCTATTGTTGTTACCTACGGACCATAATAAGTTATTGATGAAAGGTCCTTATGTTATTGAGCGAGTTGTTTCGAATATAGATTACGCTATCCACATTGATGGATCAAGTAAAGGTTTTCCATGTTGATATGCTGCAGAGGTTTCATGAGAGACCAGAGTATCTGTATTCTCATACTGGTATTAAAGGACATACCTAATGTCGTGTCATTCCTAGACGATATAGCATGTCATACGTCGACATGGTCTGATCATATTCAGACACTAACAGTAATTTTTTAAACGATTACGTCATTTTGGGTTAACTGCTAAACCCGTAAAGATGGATTTGGCATGTCCAGAGATAGTGTTCTTAGGACATATCGTGGGTAGAGGTGTTCAGAGACCTGAAGTAACAAAAATTGACAAATTAGTAGGGTTGCAAATCCCTAAAACAAAGAAACAAGTCAGAAGCTTAGTGGGAATTTTAAATTATTACAGAAAGTTCATTCCAAATTTTTCCTCCTTGTCATCTTCTCTTACTGACCTTACTAAGAAGGGACAACCCGATAAGGTCCAGTGGACGTCTGAGTGTCAGACAGCATTTGATAATTTGGTGACAGCATTATCATCGTCACCCATTCTGATATTACCCGATTTTCGATCTAATTTTATCCTCAGAACGGATGCGTCGGACTCTGGTGTCGGCGCTTGTCTTCTACAGGAGAAGAACGAATGTCTCCATCCTGTATGTTATGTCAGTAGGAAGTTATTGCAGAGAGAAAGAAAATATTCTGTGATAGAGCAGGAGTGTCTTGCCATTGTGTGGTCCGTCCAGAAATTAGGACGTTATCTCATGGGACGGGAATTTTGTATCCAGACAGACCACAAGCCACTAACGTTTTTGTCGAAGAATCGTTCGTCCAGCCCACGCTTGTCTAGATGGGCATTGGCTTTGCAGCCGTATACCTTCGTTATTCAACCAATTCCAGGAACCAGCAATCATATCGCCGACTACCTTAGTCGAGCCTAGGGGAAGAGTTCAGGAGCTTATACATCGGAGGACAGGAACATTGACAGGATCTGTGTGAATGAGTCGACTTTAAAATATTGACATTATAAATATGATATGAAGAATGGTTGATAGGTTGATTGGTTTTTGATTCTGTATTAGGTATTGTGTTTAGTTAGCTATTGATGATGTGATACATATATGCATAATGCAGGGCATATTGATCCCCATGTTTTCCCCATGATTCCGGTATTTTATGTGCTAGGGGCATTGGTAGGTCATTTTTATGTAGGTATTGCTCACGCTCACTCGTTGACAGTCATCTTGATGCGATTTGAAATTAATTGCATTAATTTTTTTGGGGTGGGGGATGATGTCACGAGTGGAGTGAGCGATAGTTAATAATTACGGGGGGAAAGGAGGAGAGTAAAATTAACGCACGTAGACAAGTAAGTTAAGCGTGCATGTTGTGAGTAGTGGGGGGTCTGAATGAGGCGAAAGCGCTGTATTACTATCACTGCAAGTTAGAAGGTCCTACTGAACGGACGCTAGTAAGAGCCCAGCGGGCGAACATAAGGGGAGCAGTCGGAAGACGGATGAGAGTGTTTTTCCAGTGATGACTGGTAGGTAGAACGTTGATTGATAATTATGATTGATGTATTATATTCGTCTATTACCATGATGTAAATAAGCATATGTGAGGAATGTGGAAGTCCTTGATATTGGATATAGCAATGTGCGCCATGAGCGATAGATGAAAGTGAGTTCATGGATTTGTAGCACGGGTGAGTATTGTGTACTCCGATGGAGGTGTGTTGCCGTAAGATGTTTGGTGAGTGAAAGGTGAACTATTGTGTGTACGCTTCATGGGTTGTAAGGAGAGGTGGAGTGAATAGAAATGGTAGGGTATTATACCAATGTAATGTTATTCTTGTAGGTGTCGGGGACGGGCCGAAGAGCCACCTCGATGAGCACAGGGGATAGGCCAGCATAGGGCCGGAGGCCACACATAGGCCAGAAGTGAGGCTGTCGGTGCAGGACAGTAGAGGCACATAAAGTCGTGGCAGTCAGGCCACGGACAGGGACGTAGATATGAGCGTGACTGTGATAATGTACTATTGCCATGTTGATGGGCTATTGAAATGATAATGTGTTATTGCCCTGCGGAGGTGCTAGTGGAATGCTAAGGTGTATGACAATAGGAAGGTGATGTTGAGAGACTGCGGTGCCAGTGAATTATTAATGTGCTATTAAGACCCTGAGGGGAGAGGCTGAGGCCGAAGTGCCTTTAGGAAGTAACTACCGGGTTGTGGATCCGAGGAAGAGTGCATGTGAGAATAAGGCCGTTGTACGGCAGTTAATTTCAATAATATAATGTATGTAATTGCGCTATTATCTGTATGATTATGTTTAAATAAATGTGTGAGTCTGATGGGTTGTTCTGTTAAGTGTTAAACTTGTTTGTTCGTGATTGTTGTCCTGTCATAATTTATTACATCTCCCAGTCTGGGATTTGTGACACTGTCAATAATTGTTTCTGCATCCAATTCATCTAGCAATTCCTTTTCAATGGATAGCAGCATGTATGATTCCAAGTTCTCCACAGACAGCGAATTTCTTAACCTTGTCTTAATGATCTTCAGCTTTGAAAATGTCCTCTCACATTGGACTTGAGTAACTGATAGTGTGCAGGTGACTTTAAGTTCATAAAGGTTATCATATGCCTTGTCGTGAAATCTGTTCGATGCCAGAATTTTAAGTACACACAATGGGCAAGTGCAAATTTTACAGTTGTTGCAACTAGGTTCTCACCATCATTAAGCAACAGCTTTAATACATCAAAATTTGAAGCAAAAGAAGCCAATTCCAATTTTACTTGATCTTTGCTGATTTGTGGAAACGGCTTAATAATACCTTCCAATGCTTCATCTTCAAGGCCCTGCTTAGCAATAGTTTTAAACTTTGCTGGGTCCAAACAGGATAAATCTTTATACAACTGTTTGTGTTGTACAAATCGTGATTCTAATGACTGGATAATGCGATCCATTATTAGGCTAAACACGTTTACCCGAAAATTAGCTAGAGAATCCGAGAAATTTCTTTCATCATCAGTGAGCTCATCTGCCATTCCTTTCTTCTTTCTCTGCCTCTTAACTGGCAGTGCTGTTTCCAAAGGATCAATTTCCAATGTTTGATTTGCATTCATATTCATCTGTGAAATCTGGTCATTACATTTATTTACAAATTCCAAAGCCTTGCTTTGAACGTTATCAAATGTTCTTGTCTGTTCCTTCAGCTTTGTTTTAGCTACGTTATCAAATGTTCTTGTCTGTTCCTTCACCTTTGTTTTAGCTGAATCTAACAAACTCCATGCGGTAAACATATCCAAACCACTTGTCTGTAGATAACTTGACAACGGGGCTGTAGTTTCAAATATCTACAAGTATATAAATGCCGTCAATATAATGGTTTCAAACTTTGAAAGACTTTGATGTAAAACATATGCTTCATGTTTTGTATTTGCATCAAACTTGTCTAAATCTTGTATGATCATTGATAAGCATGTCAAGAGATCTACAAAAGTACTAGCAGTTGCTTCAGTAAAGCGCCCAAATATAGTTGCTGTTGCATTGGATTTGCCTGACCATCTAGTCTCGCCTATTAGTTTTAATCGTTTCACTTTTTTTTCTTGTCCTAGATGTTTCCCAAACACTTCATGCTTTTTATTGAAATATTACATACTTCGACCACTTTGTTCTTGTCTCTGACACTTTATGCATATCGTCTTAGAGGTATTTTATAAAAATATGTTTTATATATACAAGAAAACACGTATAAATACCGGGAGGAATCAGAATCTTACCTCTTTGAAGAAGAAATGTTGATATTCTAAGGTTAGAAAAGGTATAATAATATTGTTCTTCAAAGAAAATGTAATATTTGAAGCTAGCTGGAGATATTTCAAGGTAAACTATGGTAAAGACCTTAAGACCTGCTAAATATAAAAGGAATAGTTTCTCATGACATTTTAAGATTTATATTGTAGACAATAGTAATATTATCATAACCCCGTAACAGAATTGAAGATATAATAGAACTTTTATAATATTTTCATGCTAATCATTTTTTTCTAATATTTACTTTTTTTTTTTCATTTATATTTTAAATATATTGTCTAATGTCTAAGGGGGGGGGGGCACTTCCTCAGGGGCCCACTTGCCATTGGGCAAGCTGACAACCTGGCCAGTCCGCCACTGAAGTTGACTATATTATATCGATAGAGAAATAAAGTAATTGTCGTCGCCTAGCAATGTGCATCAATAACAAAAATGCTTGTATACTTCCCGTCAAGTTACAGCACAGATAATACTGATTATACACCACCATCGACGCATTTTTGAATCTCACCATGAAAGGTATAATGGTGTAAGGCTCAATGTCTGCTAAAAATAGTACCAGTTCTCCGCGACAAGGGTCTAGTACCATTCGATCTCTCCACCAACTATTTGGACCATAAAATTTAAGTGCATTTTCAACACCTGGGGCCCTTCAGACTTCTGATTACATGACTGAGAGATCCGCCTGTGACATAATACACGGGTTGTAATTTCACTCGACACTTATGTGTGGGGGGAGGGGGGGGGAGGGAGACACGTTGTTCCAGAGGCCAGGTGCTCGCCTCTCATTCCGAAGGTACCGGGTTCGATTCTCGGTCGCAGCAGGCATTTTGAATTTGGGGGGCTGGGGGGGGGGGGAATTCCTGGCCCTGATCCTGTGGTAGGTAGGATCGAGAAACTGGTCTTCTCGAACAAGGACGATAAACTTGGAGGGCACAACTGCACATTGCGCACGTTAAAGATACCTTAGCGGTTGAAAGTCTAGAAGAGCAGACCGAACAAGGCCGCTGCCGGGGAATATTCTAAAAAAAACCAACAACAACAACCTAATCCTTACAACAAAAACTCACAGAAACAAAAAAACCAACAGCAACAACAACAAGCTAATCCTTACAACAAAAACTCACAGAAACAAAAAAACCAACAACAACAACAACAAGCTAATCCTTACAACAAAAACTCACAGAAACAAAAAAACCAACAACAACAACAACAAGCTAATCCTTACAACAAAAACTCACAGAAACAAAAAAACCAACAACAACAACAACAAGCTAATCCTTACAACAAAAACTCACAGAAACAAAAAGACCAACAACAACAACAACAAGCTAATCCTTACAACAAAAACTCACAGAAACAAAAAAACCAACAACAACAACAACAAGCTAATCCTTACAACAAAAACTCACAGAAACAAAAAAACCACCAACAACAACAACAACCTAATCCTTACAACAAAAACTCACAGAAACAAAAAAACCAACAACAACAACAACAAGCTAATCCTTACAACAAAAACTCACAGAAACAAAAAAACCAACAACAACAACAACAACCTAATCCTTACAACAAAAACTCACAGAAACAAAAAACCAAGGAAACTAAAGACGAGGCAAGTGAGATGTAAATGCCAAGGGCAGAGAAACCTCCTACAATAAAGACCTAAAACACTCGACTCTCGTATCATCCAGGCATTGCAGGCCTGGGTTTGTGGTACAGGGTCTTCAGAGATCGTGACCTTAGTTCTGGTTTGTTTTATCTCCATTTTCTGAACAGCCGGAGATCTTTTAGGGGTCTTGTCCACAGCATCCGCTCCGCTATTTTTACGGGAAAATGGCGAATGAAAAATTCTCATTGCCTTTATAGCGGTGAGGAGCGGAGCGGAGCGGAACGGATGCTGTGGACAAGTATACAAAGGCCAGGGGTGTTTTACTTTTTCATACGTCATTTTGCGTAAAAATAGCGGAGTGAGGTGGATGCTGTGGACACGACCACTTAGTATGTAGAACAGGTATAACAAATGCACACTTTGACAATATTGTTTAATGTGTTGTGGCACTTATCAAGCTGTTTGACAGTTCCGATGTATTCTCACGTTTTATCCTAATACAAAAGCCCCAAACATTGAACGTCGAATTGCTCAGTCGTGCAAAAAAGGTGGAGTTGGAACCAAGAAGAATTAGGATCTTTAGAAAATGTTTTCGTCATTCACAACACGAAATGGAATAACGTTTTCATTGTAATCAATATGTGCATAAAAGCCGGCGCTTAAAAGACGTTTGTCACGTAGAACACACAGGATGATCCATATCCAGTATTGTTGATCTTTGATATGGTGGGAAATGCCTACCTAGACATCTTCATAACACACACACACACACACACAATATATATATTATATACATGTGCACACTAAAAAGAAAAAAAAAGACGTAACTATCGGGTATATTTTGGGCTTCAAGTCCCCCCCCCCCCCCAAACCCGCCGGAAAAAAACAACAACTTGTTGGAGCACGTAGCCAGTAAGAAAGCTTCTCCCTCCTTCGAGATGGCTGAGAAGGGGGGAGGCAGGAGGTGTAGAGGTATGTACTTTATAGATGGTCCCTAACACAGATCACTCCATGCCAGCTACAGGCAGTTTTACAATCATGTAGATCACTAATGTCTTCTCTTCGTTTGGAAATATAAATACTGATAAAAAGATAGTTATTATTTTCAGACCCACACCCATAAGTGTACACAATACCATAGAAAACTGTTTAGTCACGTAAACTTGCTAACTCATACGGGGAATGGGAGAGACAAAGAGAGAGAGAGAGAGAGAGAAAGAGAGAAAGAGAAGGGGCGTGTAAAAGAGATTGAGAGGGAAGAAAGAGAGTGGCAGACAAGCTACAAAAAGAGTGTATATGTATGAGAGAGAGAGAGAAGGGGAAAAGAGACAGAAACAGAGATCAAAAAGAGTGTGGGAAAGAGGGAATGAAAAAAGGAGAGAGGGAGAGAGAGAGAGAGAGAGAGAGAGAGAGAGAGAGAGGGAGAAAGAAAGTGGTAGGAAGACAGAGAAGACAAAAAAAATGAGAAGGAGGAGAGAGATAGAGTGAGCGTGTGAAAGAGAAAGAGAGAGAGAGAGAGGTAGAGTGTTACAGAGAGAGAGAGAGAGAGAGAGAGAGAGAGAGTGAAAGAGACAGAGAGACAAACAACATTAATGACTTAAAAACAAACCTACATTTTGAATTCCTTTATCTATCACTGATACTCCCAAACCAGAAAGAACACTTGCACTCGTAACTGTCAACGTGCAACACACAAGACATGGTGTATCTCCCTATGGCCATGGGCAGAGAGGCCATGGGTTTTTGCGTGTATATGCTGTGTACACAACTGATCGCCTAGTGGTACACTGGAATACATGCCGCCAATGTTGAACTCGGTACCACGGAAGGAGGCCGAGGAGAGGGTAGGGGAAGGGAGGGGGCGCGCCTCTGGTTGTATTTCATTCTAATCACCGGTTATTTCCCAGACGATTATCGGAGTTATTGGCGTCCAGATCTGCCGATAACACATGTTTGCTTACGGTGGCGTACCGTGGGCCGGAGCTACAGGGGCGGTTGCCTCCGGGCATAAAATTCTTAGGGGCGTAAGATTTGAAAAGTAAAAAATGACAAAGAAGTAAAATTAATTAATAAAAAAAAACAGTGCGCCTTTAAAATAACACTGAGTATACTATCATCCGAGAATATCGAGATGAACTTTTCCTTCTCCCACTATTATGTCCACAAATTCCATGTGTATGAATACGGCGAGTACTACCCATTTTCGTTCAATCATGCAGGGGCGTGGTGCGAATTGTTGCATTGATACCCGCATCTTCCGCGCCCAAGACGGCGGACGGAATATAACGAATTGCTTCGTCTCGGCATCCTGTGTGTATTATTAGAATAAGTATTTTCTTGAAATACCATGTTCGTACTTGTGTTGGGGGTTAATTCTGGACTGGTGGAAGGGACTCAGAGAGTGCTGACAATTCACGAGCGGGGGGGGGGGGGTCGCAATGCTTGTCTTACCCCGGGGCCTGACAAATCATACTACGCCACTGCTTGCTTAGCTCCAGCACTGCTGGTACAGACAGATTTTCAGAGCCAGAATATTATACCTGGATCAGATCCTGGGGGGGGGGGGGGGAGGGGGGTCGCAATGCCTGTCTTGCCCCGGGGGCTGACAAATCATACTACGCCACTGCTTGCTTAGCTCCAGCACTGCTGGTACAGACAGACTTTCAGAGCCAGAATATTATACCTGGATCAGATCCTTGGGGGGGGGGGGGGTCGCAATGCCTGTCTTACCCCGGGGGCTGACAAATCGTACTATGCCACTGCTTGCTTAGCTCCAGCACTGCTGGTACAGACAGATTTTCAGAGCCAGAATATTATACCTGGATCAGATCCTGGTGGGGGGGGGGGGTCGCAATGCCTGTCTTGCCCCGGGGGCTGACAAATCATACTACGCCACTGCTTGCTTAGCTCCAGCACTGCTGGTACAGGCAGACTTTCAGAGCCAGAATATTATTCCTGGATCAGATCCGAAAAACGCCACTCATGAATTCACTCGGTCAAAAGTGCCAATCGATGGGATTTTTAAAAAAAATATTTTTTTAATTTTAAATTTTTAAATATGTTGTAGGGGCCCAACTGATTTATTGTTCCAATCTTAACTTGTGTAAAACATACAATGTATCTTTTCTTTTTTCAACAAACTTACTGGTTTCTTAGGGGTCATTAATAAAGTGCATATGCTCGATTTTGGAATATAATTTCTTTGAAAGTTTTATATTCACTCCCAAGACGTCCTCCAGAATTAAACCATTGTTTCTGCAACAAACATTAAATCAACCAAATGAACGTGAAAACACTTTAATTATGCCGCTAAGAACAAATTCTCACATAATCAGAATTTTTCCCACAAGCAGAATTGGACGGCGGAGACTTCAGGGTTAACTGATTATGTAGCTCCCTACTATAGGCAAAGGGCCAAAACCACCAGTGGTCAGCTTTCCGGGGATTATCGTCCTTTATCTGACATATAATCAGTCATTGGTAAGTGACCTGCCGCTGCTGTAGACAGGCGGGACGACGAGAGAGAGGGGTGGGGGGGGAGACAGACAGACTAGAGAGACAGAGAGTGACAAAAAGTGTGAGAGAGAGAGAGAGCAAGAAAGAGAGAAGGGGAGGAACGCAGACAGGGAGTGACAAGAATTGTATGTGAGAGAGAGAGTCACAGAGAGAGAGAGAGAGAGAGAGAGAGAGAAAGAGAGAGAGAGAGAGAGAGCAAGAAAGAGAGAAGGGGAGGAACGCAGACAGGGAGTGACAAGAATTGTATGTGAGAGAGAGACACAGAGAGAGAGAGAGAGAGAGAGAGAGAGAGAGAGAGAGAGAGACACACACACAGAGCACAGAGAGAGAGAGAGAGACACAGAGAGAGAGAGAGACACACACACACACAGAGAGACACACACAGAGAGAGACACACACACAGAGAGAGAGAGAGAGAGAGAGAGAGAGAGAGAGAGAGAGAGAGAGAGAGAGAGAGAGAGACTGTACAACAGAGAAATTCGACGTTAAACTTTTGTGGTTTTGGCATTATGGTAAGGATGTAGAAGAAATCAGAACTGTGAAACAGCTTGATAAATGCCGCAACGCACTTTAAACAAGTGTCAAAGTGTCAAAGTGTCAAAGTGTATGTTTGTTATATCTCCTCTATGAATTGAAAGAATTTCCGTTTTTTTTTTTTTTTCAGAAATTGGAGATGACCGTCGGAGGCCTCACCTGGCTAAGTTCGTGCTTTTGTCACCTTTTGTCGCTAATTATTTTAAGTTTTACACTCACCAAAATTTCTGAGAAACATTACATTTTGGGGAATTATCGTCACCGTCCTGACACAATTCACCAGACCGATGTCATTTTAAACTATTTTTAAAGTAGGGCATAACAGCCCAGCTAAAATAAGGTTAGTTTGTTTTGTTTCTTGAAAAGCTTGCAGATTTTGTATCGAGCCTTCAAAGTCTGAATTTTGACATGAAACAACTTTTGGGGCTGATCACAAGATTTGCAAAGTAGTAATACTTTTTCACGCTTTCTGAAATATGGTAAAAGTGAATCAATCATAAGTGTTGTGGCCGTGACATACTGTACAAACATACCTCACTACTGAACGCCCTCCCTGGTGAATGCAGATCCGTATCTTGAGACTCCCTCTATCGCCACATGAGATTCCGTCACATAACGATCATAATGAGAATCATAGACTAAGACCCGTCACTGGCACCTAAATACGGTACACACAAAAACAACGCTTTAACAATGCTTCCAGCTGATCACAGTAAAAACTGCCGCCAGTCAAGACCGAACTATTTCGTCTCCAATTGCAGCTGTCACTGAAAAGTCTTAAGGTGGATAAAGCAACATGTCCAAGTGGACTCCAGAAAGAAAATCTTTGATTGGCACCAGAGATTGAGTGTTCTGTCTTTGCCAAAATCTTTGCTCTCACCGTATGCTACACTGGCTCTAAAGACCCTAGGCTAGAGTGGCTTACACATAAGTAGTTTAAGCTACTAGACGACTGAAATTACCGTAATGGGAGACTCCTGTCATTCCAAGCAAGTCTTCTTTTCTTAGATCTGAAATGGTAGTATTTACCTGGAGTATCAAACAAATTAATCTCTCTTCTGAAAGAGGCTAAAGCTGGGTTTTCCTGTGTACGGAAACAGAAAAAGTCAAAAACGCTTCACGTGGTGAAATAGAAAGAACGATTTCATTTCCGTAAACATGGAAACACTCCTTCTTTTTACCTCTTGATGGATTTTGACGTATACGTTGCCTTTTCCGTTTCCGCACACATAAAAACCCAGCTTAACATCTACAGCTTGATTTTAAAACTTTTATAATCATTTACTAAACTCTTTACAGATCTATACAAATCAATTTTTCAGAATGTTACCAATGTAAGAAAAGTGTACGAAACCATTCAATTCTATTTATGAAATGTAAATTGATGAAGCTTTGAATACCAAACATAAATGAACTATGCAAATATGCCGAGAAAGGAACAAAGCGGCCATTATCGTGCCAACGGATAGTAAAACTCAAACAAACAGTAAGACTAAATATAGAAGTGGTCATACCCGTGCGTAATGTGATACTATATATTATCATGGTTATTATAACTATAATTATTCATTTTGTATTAAACACTAAAACAGCAGTAAGAGACTTGAACAGAGACTTCGAAAACTGTGATTTCAAATTTAGAAAAGATGTCTCGTCCTTGTTAAATCAGATGTGTGTGTTGTTTTTTTTTGGGGGGGGGGGGGGAGAGAAAATGCGCCCCAGAGATTAAATTACAGGGAGATCCATCCTAATAAAGTAGCCAGATTGTCGTGACCTTAATTCTTGTTTGTTCTATCTCCACTTTGGGAAAAAACTGGAGATCTTTTAGTATGTAGAATATGTATAACAAATGCACATTTCGACACCTGTTTAAAATGTGTTTTAGCTTTTATTAAGCTATTTCACAGTGCCGGTTTATTCTAACTCCTTATCATAATGCCAAAGCCACATAATTATGTTTAACATGGAATTTCTCTATTGTGCAAAAAGCGGAGTTGGAACAAACAAGAACTAAGATCGCATTGTGGAACTAAACACGTGGCCCAGTATAAAGACCACTCAAGTGTAATCTTATCTACAGTTAAGAGAAAGGTACTAAGGCGATTTGGCCAATGAATGGCCGGCTATGCTCTGGTTAACCTCAATGCTCGTCAAAGGTTTACAGTAAAATTATGGTCATTAATGGTCAGACCGATCAATCGCCCGAGGCAGAAAAAAACAACTCAGCTGACGTGACATACGCTGTTTGACCAATGAATCAACAGTTCGCGTCCATGGGATCGAACCAGGTCCGGGTTCTAATCTGTTTATACACTGACGCCCCAGTCCGTTTTGTGATACAGCTCTCAAAATGCCCATGATTATCTGTGTTCCGATCCTTGATTTAATGATTGTGTTATACGAGTCCTCAGTTATGCGTGTCACGGCGTCACAGCGTCACATCTATGTGCTCCTTGGCGTGTCTGCAAATAAATATAGGATTAAGGCCGTTTTCAATAGCCCGGAGTTTTAATGCGTTTTACTTACGTATTGGGGACCGAAAGTGCAATGATTGTGCTGTACGAGTCCTCAGTTTTGCATGTCGCAGAGTGACATCTGTGTGCTCCTTGGCACGTCTGAAAATATAGCATTAAGACCCTTTTCCATGGCCCAAGGTTTTGATGGGTTTTACTTACCTATTAGGGACCGAAACTGCAAGTGCAGAAGACGTGTGTAGCTATTAAAATACGATTTCTACTATATTATTGTTGGCTACGCTCCTACATTATTGTAAACTTGACTCAGCGCGCTAAACCGATGCGCTTATCCATCTGCTTTGTATTACGTTGAACAACTGACACCATGCTGATAAATGTTTCACATTGATAACACACGTTTGTACATGTAGAAAAACTTGCTATGGAAATGAAGAGTGTGCACGGATTTCGGCAACAGAAACTTGATTAATACATTTCAAGCAATACCGCCTTTAGACATCTCCATCTTCATTTTCTGAAAAAACTGGAGATCTTTTAGTGTATTAAAAGAGGTATAACAAATGTACACTTTGACTCTTGCTTAAAATGCGTCGTGCCACTTTTCAAACTGTTTCACAGTTCCGATTTATTTTAACTCCTCGTCATAATACTAAAGTCACACACCTTTAAGGTGGAACTTCTCAGTTGTGCAAAAAGTGCAGCTGAAACTAACAAGAACTAACGTTGCTACTTGCCAAAATTGGACACGAAGATTAATTAACATTGTATTAATACATATTTAAAGGGTGCATACGTTTTTTAGATACCCTGGTATGTCGTGACCCTAGTTCTTGGGCTATTGATCGGGGACCGTGGTATTTATAGTATACAAGTCATGTAGTAAGCTCTAGATGAACAGTTAATACAACACAGACAACAGAACTCTAAATCTTCTCTATTCTGCTTTGTAATTCGACTGCTGTTGGTTTTCTCGTGGGGTCATCGGATAAAATTATGAATGTTAAAAAAAGAGCCCTCACCCACCTCCCACCCCACCTCACCTTCACCACTACCTCACACCCCCCACACCCCCCAACCCCCCGCACTCCACCGGCTTTGTTCCCCCAAGCAACGAAATCATGTCTAAAGATTCAATCCCACGCCACTCTGCAATGACGTCATCTCCAACATATTGAATACCAGGAAGGATTTGGTAAATTAAAGTGGACGGATTATGGAATCACTTTCAACATTATCGCAATATCAGCCATGCCTGGTGAGACTTTTATTAAAGTGTCGAATATTGAGCCTGCAGGTCAGGAAGTTCATAAGGGCCTGACATTTCCTTACGTCCATTATTTCGTCTCCTTACTAGGACAAGGTTCTAACTCCCTTCCATCAATTTCTGAGAAGTTGATGATTGAAATTTCATGTGCTCGTAGCTTTTAGTGAAACGACTTTTTTCATTTTTAGTTAATACTTACAAATTGCACACTGAATCCGCATGATACTTTGACACACAATGGAGACGGCCCATAGAAGTAGTGTGTAAGTGTGTAGTGTGTAATATAGTTTAAAAAATGAAGATAGAACCTTATCACTCTAAGGTGACGATTTTGTACTGCCATCCTACGTGTTTGGTAACTGACATAGATACCAGGTCAGAATAGCGAAGGTGAGGGCCAGAAAAACACGCAGAGAGAAGGGGAGGAAGGGAAAGAGGAAGAGAGAGAGAGAGACAGACAGACAGACAGACCAAGAGGAGAAGCAGAGAGAAAGGGAGGGACACTGAGAAAGACAGACAGAGGGGGAGAGGAGGGAGGGAGATAGAGGGGAGGAGGGGAAGCAGAGAGAAACTGAAGGACATTGAGAAGAGAGATGGAGACGGCAGAGAGAGAGAGAGAGGGGTGGGAGACGCATACAGACAGAGACGGAGTTGGAGGGGGAAGAGGGAGAGGAGATAAACAGACAGACATACAAAGAGAGGGGCGGCCGGAATGAGAGGGGCTCTGAGAAGGAGGGAGATGGACACAGAGCAGGAGGAAATGGAGACAAAGAAGGAGTAGAGAGAGAAGGGAAACAGAAAGACGGAGAGGCGGGGAGGGAAAGAGAAAACAGAGAGAGAGGGAGGTGTATTTAAAAGTTTAAAAAGCAAAGTGGGGGGGGGGGGGGGTGGGGGGGAAGAAGAGAAAAAAACATCAGAAGATTACCTAAACGTCGCTGCAGGATTCTAAACGGCTAACTCGGTTTTTGTAAATTGTACAGGAGAGTAGAGAAACTGAAAAGCAAGGCTATTATACACATTTTGGAGCTGGGAATCGGTACTGATACTAAAAATATTTCCGATTACATATCCAGGGCTTATTTTATTTATAAGATGTGTCATGTGATGTCACTCTTAATTCCGGAAAAAAAAACAACATCACACTGCATTTTCAGAGTTAGCCGTTCAGAATCCTGCAGCGACGCTATGAATCCAACAGTTTGCACGGGTGTAGCCTACCTGTTCTCTGACTTCAAAAGCGGTCGGTAGGATTGATCTCACAACTTTGTGAGAGCTCGTTCTCAGTGACCGCCCGGGGTGGGGGAGGAGTTTTTGTATTTTTTTTATTGTTAAAGCAGTAGAGACGGGGCTGGAAAGACAAACTGCATCGTTCCAGAACGAGCCTCTGACGTAGATTTCGAAAAAGCAAATCGGAAGCGGGTCGCCAGCGGGTCATCCGGATAACTGGATTGTTCCGTTTAATTGGATTTTCAAATCTAAATCTGGACTCTCGGCCAGCACTACTGCACCGAAGTGCACCGCCCAAATACCGACAGATGACGCCATTGAGCTATTTGTAGATCGGTGGTGAGCGGTAGAGAATCGGATTCCTAAAAAGTGTGGAATATTTATCACAAATTTCTTAAAGGCCTGTGTCCACTATTACGATATCAGAATTCTGATTTCCCCTCAAAACTTTGCAGAAAGTCCGTTGCGTTTACACAATTACAAAATCAGAACGAAACTGCGTGCTTTCTGCTTTCTGTTCTGATTTCCCCTCCGAATTCGAAAATAGAACTGTTTCTATTTTCTGTTCTGATTTCGGAATCCTTGACCCAGCTTTAAAATGGCGCTGAGGCTAACAGTGACGGAGAACTTCATCTATTTGTTCGAATATGAACCAGTCTTATGGGACACAAAATCTTCTAATTATCAGAATAAAGATGCCAGGAATGCGGCCCTGGAACGTATTGCAAGAGCTCTTGGGCTAGAAGAAAACGGTAAGTTCATACATCAATCATGAATTAGGCAGCACCTATCTGTGTCAGTTTTCTGACTGTCTTAGTTTTCGGGAGTGACTTTGGTTGTGTTAGAATTGTCATTACAGTATTGTATTTGTGAGTATGACTGATTGCCTAAGTATGAATTATGCATTATTCTTCAGTGAAGAGTGTAATTAAGTGCTTTTTAAAATGGTTTTGACCCCGTATCATGTCTAGTAGTAGTAGTAGTACTAGTAGAGACGAGCACTAGATCTAGATCTAGTTACTGGATAGATCTACTATCATCTAGCAGGAATACACGAGTGTTGGACAATCATTCTCGTAACTACCTACTTCGTGTGACTTGTGCTGTGCTACGATCCCACTGCTTTGCTGATACAGTATAGCTCCATCCAGTAAACAAAAGCATGAACAACTATTGGGGCTCTTTCAGCAGATCACCAGATGGACAGATTGACCATCCACCGCCCCAGGAGAAGGAGTTCATGTATTTATAAACGTCTATCCCATCCAAGGCTGGGTTATTCCATCAAGTAATGCTTTTCTTAAAAGTGTAGGAATGAAGATGCAACTGCTTTAAGTTTTTAAACTTTTCAATAAATAACTCGGCACATAAACCTCATTATATTCTTGTGTATTATCGTTACAGGAGATGCTGTCAAGTCAATAAAAGAGCGAATAAAGCAACTTCGCAGTACATTTACAAAAGAGCTGAGGGCTGTTCGTGACAGCAAAAGAAGTGGAGCCGGAACTGCCGATGTTCATGTGCCGAAGTGGAGGTGGTTCAGCAAACTGCATTTTCTTGAGCCACATGTGTCAATCAGGAGCGGTCTAAATAATTTAAATGTATTGTAAGTAGCATTGATCCAGAATGTTTTTTGCTCCACCTGAATGGTGCGTGCTTTCGATGTCGTCAGCGCTAATGTGATGTTCAGCAAATCCATTGTTTATTTGTGATACCAAATCTTTATTAACGTGGTTCTAGCTAGAACAATACCAATTTGTGTGATGAATTTACTAAGATTAAACTTAAACGACACTTCTCTGTCGTATGTATTTCA
This sequence comes from Onchidella celtica, assembly GCA_963931925.1. NCBI lineage: Eukaryota > Metazoa > Mollusca > Gastropoda > Systellommatophora > Onchidiidae > Onchidella > Onchidella celtica. The sequence goes on along the minus strand of OZ007579.1, from coordinate 39,976,567 downwards.
TTTTTCACTGAGAGATTTTAGTTCATATTTAACTGAAACAAAGGAGTGAAATAAATTCTAATTTGTTTATTGGAGCTATCATATAGTTGAACATGAAACCCCCAAATGTGTGGCTTTTGAAAAAAAAAATCAATGAGGTATCTTTAGTTTTCTCTTTTAATTTTTTTCTTTGGGCCTTTGTTTTCAAAACGTGTAATGAAAGTTGCTAATTCTGACAGACTTTATTTTTATTTTGGTTATTGTGGTTAAGTTAGTACGTCATGTATGTTATCAAATTTAATGAGTTTGGGAACTGGATATAAACTATGTTATCTAGATCTAGTCCCATGGTCTGGATGTGTGTCATTATTGTCATGTATTGGTATTTAATGTATTGTAATTTAACGCTGTGATTTTGGTAAACAGTAATCTGGACCCTTGATATAAATAATTTTTGGAGATTCACAAACAACAACCAACTTTGTACAAATTAGTATAGTTTTTTATACATTATACAGAACTTAATACAGGACATAGAGTGGCAAAAGATTAAAATAGAAAAATAGAAATAACTCACTGTCTTGGCACAATTTGTTAAGAATATGAAGTTCACCATTTTATTACTTGAAAAAAAACAATTTAAAGCAAAAAAAAACAAAAACACTTGACTTTTTGGCATGCTTACATTTGCACACACAAGGCAATTTAGCAGTCCCGAAAAGATATAGTAGACATGTAAATGTGGGCAGAAGAAAATTTATTTATTCTTTGAGGGAAGGTTAAACTGCCATTGCACACTGCCAACACTGTTGATATAATTGGAAAAAATCTCTCTCACACCTCTTGCATCAGAACCCTCCTGTTTCTACGTTGACTTTGTATGCATCTTAAATTATTATCATTAAGCTTATGGTCTATTCCTGTTGAATAAGCCATATCCATTTCCTTCATCAGATAATTATGAAGGGCAAGGGCTGCCAATGTTACATTTGTTGCCTTTTCAGGGCCCAGTAAAATGGTCGTTTGAAAGACTGCAAACCGCTGCACCATGATGCCAAATGCATTTTCTGCGCAGCAGTGCGCTCTTGATAGCCTGTAGTCAAAGATGCGTCTCCTTTCTCTTTCCTGTTGTGGTACATCATACCTCACGGGAAAAGGTCTCAGCAAATAGGGTTTAAGTGGGAATGCATCATCACCCACAATTACAAACGGTGACGGACAGTCAGTCCCTGGGAGGGGCTTGGCAGGAGGAACATGTAGGGTCCCAGTTTCCAGTCGTTTGAAGAGTGGTGAGTCCCTGAAGGCGCCAGCATCCCCCGATCTGCCATTGGCCCCCACATCCACATAAATAAATTTATAACTGCTGTCAACCAGTGCCAACAGAATAATACTACGAAAATGTTTGTAATTATAGAAGACAGAACCTTGTCCTGTTGGTGCCTTCAGAGCAATAAGTTTCCCTTCAATGGCCCCTAAACAGTTGGGAAAGTTCCACCTCCTCTCAAAGCCTTCAGCAATTCTCTGCCAGTCTTCTTCTGTCCGCGGAGTCTGTGGATAAAGAATATACACTGTATAGTGTAGTAAATTGTATTTTTATTGTTGTGGGTGTGTTTTGTTTGTTTGTTTTTTTTCAAAGCTAACCATATTAGATCTACAATGTATTATTTCATTCAAGCCAAACATTAAGAATGGATGACTTTCTATTTCCAGCCCCCTGCACAAAATCCCACCACGTCAAGCTATCCAAGACACACAATCGACACTACAAGACAGTCTGTCTTTGAATTTGGGAGAGAGTGAACCCTCACCTGTGGAGTCATCCCCACTCCTTTATGAAGGGGACATAAGTGTCTACGATAACCATCACCAATGAGGAGGGGCGTATTTTAAATATGGAGACGAACTGGTGAGGGAGCAGCTACTCCAGGCAAGACAAGAGAAAGGCAGCGGGAGCCTTCTCCCGACTGAAATTTTAAATCTGGAGACGACTGGTGAGGGAGCAGCTACTCCAGGCAAGACAAGAGAAAGGCAGCGGGAGCCTTCTCCCGACTGAAATTTTAAATCTGGAGACGACTGGTGAGGGAGCAGCTACTCCAGGCAAGACAAGAGAAAGGCAGCGGGAGCCTTCTCCCGACTGAAATTTTAAATATGGAGACGACTGGTGAGGGAGCAGCTACTCCAGGCAAGACAAGAAAAAGGCAGCGGGAGCCTTCTCCCGACTGAAATTTTAAATCTGGAGACGACTGGTGAGGGAGCAGCTACTCCAGGCAAGACAAGAAAAAGGCAGCGGGAGCCTTCTCCCGACTGAAATTTTAAATCTGGAGACGACTGGTGAGGGAGCAGCTACTCCAGGCAAGACAAGAAAAAGGCAGCGGGAGCCTTCTCCCGACTGAAATTTTAAATCTGGAGACGACTGGTGAGGGAGCAGCTACTCCAGGCAAGACAAGAGAAAGGCAGCGGGAGCCTTCTCCCGACTGAAATTTTAAATATGGAGACGACTGGTGAGGGAGCAGCTACTCCAGGCAAGACAAGAAAAAGGCAGCGGGAGCCTTCTCCCGACTGAAATTTTAAATCTGGAGACGACTGGTGAGGGAGCAGCTACTCCAGGCAAGACAAGAAAAAGGCAGCGGGAGCCTTCTCCCGACTGAAATTTTAAATCTGGAGACGACTGGTGAGGGAGCAGCTACTCCAGGCAAGACAAGAAAAAGGCAGCGGGAGCCTTCTCCCGACTGAAATTTTAAATATGGAGACGACTGGTGAGGGAGCAGCTACTCCAGGCAAGACAAGAAAAAGGCAGCGGGAGCCTTCTCCCGACTGAAATTTTAAATCTGGAGACGACTGGTGAGGGAGCAGCTACTCCAGGCAAGACAAGAGAAAGGCAGCGGGAGCCTTCTCCCGACTGAAATTTTAAATATGGAGACGACTGGTGAGGGAGCAGCTACTCCAGGCAAGACAAGAAAAAGGCAGCGGGAGCCTTCTCCCGACTGAAATTTTAAATCTGGAGACGACTGGTGAGGGAGCAGCTACTCCAGGCAAGACAAGAAAAAGGCAGCGGGAGCCTTCTCCCGACTGAAATTTTAAATCTGGAGACGACTGGTGAGGGAGCAGCTACTCCAGGAAAGACAAGAGAAAGGCAGCGGGAGCCTTCTCCCGACTGAAATTTTAAATATGGAGACGACTGGTGAGGGAGCAGCTACTCCAGGCAAGACAAGAAAAAGGCAGCGGGAGCCTTCTCCCGACTGAAATTTTAAATCTGGAGACGACTGGTGAGGGAGCAGCTACTCCAGGCAAGACAAGAAAAAGGCAGCGGGAGCCTTCTCCCGACTGAAATTTTAAATCTGGAGACGACTGGTGAGGGAGCAGCTACTCCAGGCAAGACAAGAAAAAGGCAGCGGGAGCCTTCTCCCGACTGAAATTTTAAATCTGGAGACGACTGGTGAGGGAGCAGCTACTCCAGGCAAGACAAGAGAAAGGCAGCGGGAGCCTTCTCCCGACTGAAATTTTAAATCTGGAGACGACTGGTGAGGGAGCAGCTACTCCAGGCAAGACAAGAAAAAGGCAGCGGGAGCCTTCTCCCGACTGAAATTTTAAATCTGGAGACGACTGGTGAGGGAGCAGCTAGTCCAGGCAAGACAAGAAAAAGGCAGCGGGAGCCTTCTCCCGACTGAAATTTTAAATCTGGAGACGACTGGTGAGGGAGCAGCTACTCCAGGCAAGACAAGAAAAGGGCAGCGGGAGCCTTCTCCCGACTGAAATTTTAAATCTGGAGACGACTGGTGAGGGAGCAGCTACTCCAGGCAAGACAAGAAAAAGGCAGCGGGAGCCTTCTCCCGACTGAAATTTTAAATATGGAGACGACTGGTGAGGGAGCAGCTACTCCAGGCAAGACAAGAAAAAGGCAGCGGGAGCCTTCTCCAGCCTGAAATTTTAAAGATATTTACCAGAAAAGGCAGCATAGGGCACAGAATAAGTCCTCCAGACATTATCATTTTGCAATGGACATGTGTGTCCAACTTGATGCCATGGACCAACGAAAGGCCATGGCATTAAGAAGAGAAATTACAAAGCTTCTGCTAGACTACACAGCTGATGATGCTGAGCAATAAAATTAAAAATTGAACATTGACAAGATTGCTATTTGAGTCATTTTGTTTCCTAGCTACATTTGTTTGTTGTTGTTTCTTTTTTTGCAATTTTCTCTGCCAGTCTCCTTTCCTTTCTTTTTCTTACCTTTCTCAATTTTGATGTTGATGGTCTGTGAGTGTGAGTATCATGTGACAAGACACACTGTTATTGTTAGTAGTATTATTTGGCATACATGTTATCTCTTGGGAATATTATGGTAAATGGTAGCTTACAATAAAGTGAAACTGATGTCATTTTCCCTCTACCATTGCATTTTATACAATATATAAAAAAAAATAACATTCAATAAACTAAAAACATTATTATAGCAAGGCTTATTGACAAACATAATTATTTCCAGTAGAAGTGCTAAAAAGTATTACTTGATACTACTGAGAGTGTATTTTCTGATAATTTTATTTCTAAAAAGTAAAAGATATGCCCTTCACATCAGAACCACATACCGGAAGATACTTCTCTTTTAGGACATAAAAGATTGCAATACATATTTCATGCACTATCCTGGAAATTGTACATGGAGGAATCCTGTATAAATATTGCAGATTCCAAAACTTGCTGCCTGCAGAAAAACAACAACAGAAACATGCATGAAACTGAAGCAATAATCAGATATTTTGCAACAACAATTTATGATTATGACTATACTCTTAATGTCATATCATTATTTACACGAACAAATTAACAAACAGGGACTAAATCAAACTGCATTCGGCAGCCACATACATTGAGTGTTTACCTGAGGCCAAAAAACTCAGAGTCAGTGCCAATCGCTCTCCAGGGGGTATTGCTTCCCTCATATGCGTATTCTGTCACTTGATGAGAGGTGTTACAAGTTCCGAAAGCACTTCAAAATGGCACAGATCCATCCTCAGAAACGAGGTGTATGTGGGGGGGTCTTCAGCAGCCAATTCCTTTAAAAGATTGGTGTAAGCACCAGAGTTTTCACGATGCTGAATCCATGGACGAACCTATACACTGCGTCTTCTTTTTTTCTTCTTTTGCCGTGATTCGATATGTTTAAGGGCTAGCAGAGTCTCAAATAAATCGTCATCATCACTGTCATAACTGTAAGCGGACGCCATTTTGGTTAGTAGGAAATGCCACAGCTGTTAGTGTTATTCTGATCAGAATTCTGACATCATAATAGTGGACACACACCTCCGAAATCAGAACAGAAATCAGAAAGTTCAGATTCTGCATCTGACTTTCTGATTTCTTCTCCCGCAGAATTCTGATATCGTAATAGTGGACACAGGCCTTAACCAGTGCATTACGTATTGCTCTGTGATTTTTCATGGTCAGGCTTGAAAACTGAATTTTTCTTTGTGTGAATGATAATAAAATGATAGTGGATCTTAGTGGTATTTTCATGTATAGTAAATTTACGGCAGATAATGGTGGGAAAAAGACCGGGGGGGGAGGGGTTGAAAAATGATGATTGTTGCTGGCATTTATCAGCCAAGTTACATTTTATTGTAAATTATTATAAATAAATAAATCTATTATATACTTCAGTAACTTACAACCTTTGGCATGAGTCACTGACCGAACTATACACTCTTCAGGCCTTAAATTTGACAGGAAGGTGGCAATTGAGATAAGGAAGATGATGGCTATAATTAAAAATTATTTACTTCAAGCGTGTATTTTTAAAAAATAACAATGTTTATTGCTATGTAACATCTGTATTTTTTGCATGTTTGTTTCGTAATATTATATAGTACCGTGCATGTCACAAAAAGTAACCGTATCAAGCTTTCAGTTTGCAGTGTTCTGTGCGCATGAGTTCTGAAACAAGAATGTAGTCTATTATTAAGAGAAAGAGAGAGAGAGAGAGGGGGGGGGGGCACATAACTGTTTATTTCGGGCAATGCCCGGTAGGTCATCTAGTATAATATAAGTATATAAAATTGTCCTAGGCAGCGAGGAACTGAAAGAGGGAGTGACCGAGTTCGTTCTCTCTATCTTCTTTTTTTTCTTTTTCTTTTTTAAATACTATGGACCCTTTTCATTGACCGTCCTCCTTACCACGTGATTTGCAAACAAAATGGCGGCGTGCCCCACTTGTAGGGCGGAAGCGGTGGACAACATTCGAACGATGCCATCCTCTTGTTGGGCACCCAACAGTACAAACCCGTTACATGCTGGTTCTGGCATAAAAATGCATCTTTGCTTAGACTGTGCACATATTCAGATGCCATCACTAAGAAGGCAAGTGGAGGTTTTTGCCCTACACCGTGCTTTTCGAAGCCGTGCGGCTCCCCGCAAACAACCGCAACGCGGAAGTGAAAAGGGTCTGTACGAGACTTCCTTCGTGTGAATGATTTGAATTGGCGCCATGGCCATTAGGTCTACAGCAAATTTAAACTTGAAACTTGGGAAGGCAATCCAGCCCAACATTGTTAAATTAGCTTTTCTGTCCAATTACTTTTCAGACTTTCCAATGCAATCGACCACCTGTCTGCTGGAAAAGCCACAGGAAGTGACAACATTCCTGCAGAGGTATTAAAAGACCTAAAAGGCCCACTATTACCACACCTGTATAATCTGTTACTGCAGTGTTGGAAAGAAGGCGTGATACCACATGATATGAGAGACGCCAAAATTGTCACACTTTACAAGAACAAAGGAGACAAAGGCGACTGCAACAACTATCGAGGCATATCCCTCCTCAGCATTACTGGAAAGGCTTTTGCTCGCGTCATCCTCTGCCGCCTTCAACAACTGGCGGAAAAAGTCTTACCAGAAACACAATGTGGCTTTCGAAGCAAACGATCAACTATTGACATGATATTTGCACTTCGGCAAATCCAAGAAAAATGTAAAGAACAAAACAGGCCGCTTATAACATGCTTTGTGGACCTAACAAAGGCTTTCGACACCGTAAGCCGATCTGACCTGTATGCAGTCCTTAAATCCATAGGCTGTCCACCAACATTGCTAAAACTTATTGCATCCTTCCACACTGACATGAGGGCATGTGTCAACTTTGAGGGCTGCACATCCAATTCATTTGCTGTAAACAGCGGTGTGAAGCAGGGATGTGTTCTTGCTCTTACCTTATTTGGTATATATTTTGCAGCCCTACTCAAGAATGCCTTTGGTCAATGTTCAGGTGGAGTACTTATTAACACCAGAGTGGACGGCTCCATTTTTAACGTTGCCAGACTAAAAGCAAAATCTCGTACAGAGCATATTATGTTACAAGAGCTCCTCTTCGCAGATGATGCTGCAATCGTGGCCCACGATGAAACCACGCTCCAGGCTCTCATCAATAGCCTTGCCAAAGCCTGTGACAAATTCATGCTAAAGATCAGTGTCTCAAAAACTGTAGTTTTGACACAAGGCTTGAGAAACTCCAACCCAATCATGCTGAATGGCTCTCCTCTGGAGCAAGTGGGAAAATTCTGCTACCTAGGCTCAACCATCAGTGGTAGCACAGACATAACAACTGAAATAAATGCCAGAATAGGAAAGGCGGCCACAGCTTTTGGCAAACTCTCAAAAAGGGTGTGGAACAATAGCAAGCTGACCATCAAAACAAAGGTACTCGTGTACCAAACTTGCGTCCTAAGCACCCTGCTGTATGGCTCAGAGACATGGACCACCTACTCCAAACATGAAAGATCCCTCAACTCCTTCCACCTGCGCTGCCTACGCAAAATTCTCAAGATCAAGTGGCAAGACAGGATCTCAAATATCGAAGTTCTGAGCCGAGCCAACATTCCATCAACTCAGGCTCTCCTAGGCAAAAAAAGACTGCGGTGGCTTGGACATCTCCACCGTATGGAAAATGATCGCATCCCCAGACAAATTCTCTACGGGGAACTTGCTACTGGCAACCGACCCAGAGGTAGGCCACATCTGCGATTCAAAGACACTTGCAAGGTCACGATGAAAGCATTCAACATCGACCCCAATGAATGGGAGAACCTTGCAAGTGATCGAAGCAGATGGAGACAAAAATTGCGCAGTGGCACGCTCGCAATAGACTTCAAGGCAAAAGAAACATACCTGACAAAACGACAGAGGCGGAATGAAAACACTCGCCAAAGTGAACCCAAAAGACTGACCTGCAATCACTGCCATCGCACTCTCGGGTCAAACATTGGTAGAATAAGCCACGAGAGAAGCTGTCAGTCAAAGTGAAAGTGAATATTCTAGCTGCTAAGACCGTCTGTAAAGACGCTAAAGGCCATATATACTTTTCAGACTAATTCATTTACCGACTGGCTCGTAAAAATCTGGCTACCCAGCCAGGAACCTAATAAAACTCGGACGCATAGGATTACCGTCAAATAGTGATCAAAGGAATTGCTGGTTATAATCTTGCATCAACGTCGGTTTGATGTAGGGAATCTGCCCTTACGGTAATCCTACCAACCCAATGGAAATCCACATCGGAATGACGTGGAGATACAGTTGGGTAGCTTATCATATCATGTTATGTTGTTGTTGTTGTAGTTACTTTTCATATTCCATATTTATGATTTTTTTTTTCAAACCAAGAGAACATACTCTCTAAGTTACCAAATATAAACAGCTGATTGGTTTCAGTGGTTGATTGTTTAAATCCCTTTTTACCAAAATCATTTTTCTCTGCCCGATAACTTTGTTCCTATATTCCCATGTCAGGTCAAGATAAAGTCTCTGACCTGTATTTATCAGCTGTGGGGCTGATAAGGTAAAACCGTTAGTCGTGGTTCAAATCACCCCGTCTCGGGAAACTCTGCGATCAATAATTACCTTGACTGATTCTGATCGATCTTAGTGACCTTTGGTCGATCTCTATAATGCAACGGCGACCATTAGGAATAGGGGTTTGGTAACATTCACGAGGAAGGGCATTGGGGGAGGGGTGGGAGATGGAGGGGGCGGGGGAGCTTTCTCTTCCTTTTCTTTCTGCTTCTTCCTCATTGTCACGAGCGGAGTGAGCGATAGTTAATAATTACGGGCGGAAAGGAGGAGAGTAAAATTAACGCACGTAGACAAGTAAGTTAAGCGTGCATGTTGTGAATAGTGGGGGGTCTGAATGAGGCGAAAGCGCTGTATTACTATCACTGCAAGTTAGAAGGTCCTACTGAACGGACGCTAGTAAGAGCCCAGCGGGCGAACATAAGGGGAGCAGTCGGAAGACGGATGAGAGTGTTTTTCCAGTGATGACTGGTAGGTAGAACGTTGATTGATAATTATGATTGATGTATTATATTCGTCTATTACCATGATGTAAATAAGTATATGTGAGGAATGTGGAAGTCCTCGATATTGGATATAGTAATGTGCGCCATGAGCGATAGATGAAAGTGAGTTCATGGATTTGTAGCACGAGTGAGTATTGTGTACTCCGATGGAGGTGTGTTACCGTAAGATGTTTGGTGAGTGAAAGGTGAACTATTGTGTGTACGCTTCATGGGTTGTAAGGAGAGGTGGAGTGAATAGAAATGGTAGGGTATTATACCAATGTAATGTTATTCTTGTAGGTGTCGGGGACGGGCCGAAGAGCCACCTCGATGAGCACAGGGGATAGGCCAGCATAGGGCCGGAGGCCACACATAGGCCAGAACTGAGGCTGTCGGTGCAGGACAGTAGAGGCACATAAAGTCGTGGCAGTCAGGCCACGGACAGGGACGTAGATATGAGCGTGAATGTGATAATGTACCATTGCCATGTTGATGGGCTATTGAAATGATAATGTGCTATTGCCCTGCTGAGGTGCTAGTGGAATGCTAAGGTGTATGACAATAGGAAGGTGATATTGAGAGACTGCGGTGCCAGTGAATTATTAATGTGCTGTTAAGACCCTGAGGGGAGAGGCTGAGGCCGAAGTGTCTTTAGGAAGTAACTACCGGGTTGTGGATCCGAGGAAGAGGGCATGTGGGAATAAGGCCGTTGTACGGCAGTTAATTTCAATAATATAATGTATGTAATTGCGCTATTATCTGTATAATTATGTTTAATAAATGTGTGAGTCTGATGGGTTGTTCTGTTAAGTGTTAAACTTGTTCGTTCGTGATTGTTGTCCTGTCACAACTTATTACATCTCCCAGTCTGGGATTTGTGACATTGGGGGCTCGTCCGTTGTGACACTCGTCCTGTTTACCTGTGGTCATCTTGACATTGTGTATTCGTCATATCTAGTTGTTTTTCTGTTGTGCTAGGAATTTGTGCTGTTGTCCTTGTTCGTGGGATGAATGGAAATTTTATGATGGTATAATTTATGTATATTTATGAATATGTATTGATGTATGTATTTTTATGAATAGGTATTAATGTGTACTTAAATTTCTGCAGAGAGTGTGTGTGCCAGCCTGTAGAGGTCAAGCAGCCAGAGCTCCGAGACAAGGGGAGAGGTTATAGTCAGAAAAGTTAAGTAAAAGTCAAAATTTTTGTGCCCTGGATTGTGGGCTGTTCCTTTAATCTGTCTTTTTCTCTGTTTTTGCTGTTTTCGTTTGCTGTGTTGAACCTAGTTTATCCTTTAAAAAAAAGGTGTGATAAATTTGGAACTTCGTTCATCACGGTGAACATTCTGTAGGGCTTTGTTATTGTTTAGTTGTAGCGTCGATATCTTCTCTGTTCTGCAGGAAGACGTATTCTCTTGTCCCTCTTTCTACCTATCTGTAGATACGTTCTTTTCTTTCAGACTCTGTTCTTGTTCGTACCTTGTGTGTAATCGGCGTAGTTAGGTTGCATTTTTTTCCCAATTATAGTTTTTTTGTAGAAGCTTTGTCCTAGTCTGGTTCGTTGTCCTTGACGTACTTGTGGTCCTTCTACTGAAATTCCTTATTCTTGTCTTTTCTACTCTTTTTTATTATTAATAGTGCTATACATTTAATGAATATAGAATTAGTTAGGAAGTAGGTAAATTTCTGAATTGTATTTGAGACAATTGGGTATTGTTATATCTGGTGTGATCTCAGGTCTCTGGTCGTGTCGTTAGTGATCATACCGACAGGTTAGCCGTTTTCATAATATACACCGTAACCATAAATCTGTGAAATGGCGGAACTCCAACAACTAATGAAGTTGGGTAAGGAACTTGGCCTGGAGGGAGAGGAGCTACGCGGCTGGATTAAAGAACAGCAGGCGGATTTGCGCGATGAACGTGCTAAGGATAGAGAGCGAGAAAAAGAGGCTCAAGAGCGACAGAGAGAAGAGGAAAGAGAGGCTAAGGCTCAGGAGCAGGAGAGGGAGTTTAAGTTAAAGGAGTTAGAGGCTCAGCAGCAGGAGAGAGAGGCTAAGGATAAGGAGCAGGAAAGAGAGTTTAAGTTAAAGGAGTTAGAAGCTCAGCAACAGGAGAGACAGGATAAGGAGCAGGAAAGGGAGATAAGGTTAAAGGAGATAGAGGCGCAAGTAAAGATCGCAGAATTGGAAATCAAAAAGAATGCGCCAACAGAAACAGTTGAGCGGCAGGTACACAATAAAGGTGGCGTTAGGATTAAGCTCCCTACGTTCGACGACCGGAAGGACGACATAGACGCCTTCCTTTACAGGTTCGAACTGAACGCACAATTGCAATGCGGGGAAAATAAGGAATTATGGTCCACGTACCTGGCGTCTCTATTGCAGGGGCGAGCGTTAATCTACTTTAAAGAGCTACAGCGCGAAGACGTGCAAGATTACGATAAGCTGAAGGCTTTGCTGCTTCGCCGATTTGCGCGTACCGAGGAATATTTCCGGGAGCAGTTTAGGCGAGCACGTGCGGATACCAGGGAGGACTTTGCTGCCTTCGTCGCGAGATTGACGGAATATTTCGCGAACTGGGTAGACTTGGCGCATGTTGGCGCGGATTTTACTAAATTAAAAAACCTAATGATCCGTGACCAGCTGTACGCCTCGTGCCATAAAGATCTGGTGGCTTTCCTGAAAGAAAACGAACCCGCGACGGTGCAGGAGGCGTCTAAGTTGGCGGAAGCATACCGTACGGCACATCCGTCCAAACCTGTGGCGAGGGCGTACGTCCAAGATGCTGGGTACGTCGCCGTTGTCGAGGGGTCGCCGACAGGACATAAAGACAGGTCGCGTCAGCGTGGTGCCTATAGTGGGCAAGCCCAGGGGCAGCGTAGGGGCTATCACCAATCACCTGCATATGGATCCGGTAAGTTTGACCGAGCAGGAGGGCTAGGTCGCGGTAATGGCCGGGGGCGATTTGTGACCTTTGCCGATGACCGACGGCATAGGGACTTTAGTTCCGGTCGCGATGGGTCACGGGGACCCAGGCCTAGTGCAGCACAGGGAGCGGAGTGTTGGACTTGCGGACGCGTGGGTCACTTTTTACGCGAGTGTAGGGCCGCGAAGTGTTGGAACTGCGGAAGAGCAGATCACATCAGCGTGAATTGCCCTGCAGGTAGGATAGCGGCGAACGTGGACAGTAGCTCCAGTCCATGTTCCCCTAATAAATTTCATCATGCGGCTGCGTGTGCTACATCGGACAACGGAGGCGGACAGTATTCTAAGTGTCCCAGTTGTGAGAAGTTATTATCTTCCGGTGTTTTACCTTGTGGGAGAAAGATCCCCGTTATAAATTCATGTCATACAGGAGGTGGTCTTAGGGTTTATCCGGGGTTTGTTGGGGACGAACCGGTCTCGGTTTTACGAGATACAGGATCTGCCGTTGTGGGGGTGCATAGGGACTGCATTCGGGATTCACAGCTTACAGGTGAGACTGTCCCGTGCATCCAATTTTCGGGGGCCATTGAGAAATTACCCATGGCAAGAATAGTGATAGATACACCTTTCCTTAGCGGGGAAGTCGAAGCAGTCGTTGGTTGTTTTCCAGGCGCCCAGCTCATCATTGGGAATGTATCACGGGTAGTTTCCCCTTCCGAGGAGAATGTGCAGGCATGGTCGCAAACAAAAGGTATTGACTTTTGTGCCGCGGTCGAAACACGTCGACAGGTAGAGGATAAGGATAAGATTAGACCTTTGGCGACGCCAGCGGTCAACCTAGATATCACGCCAGAGCGCTAGGCGAGATTAAAAAGGGAGGATCCATCATTAAACCCATGTTTTGGGGAAGCGCGAACCGAGAAAACAAGGAAATATAAGAACGGCTCGTCTTCCTTTGTTGTTCAGGCGGGCATTCTGTTCCGTAAGTATGTAACGGTGGCCTCCATTTTAAAGCAGGTCGTTGTGCCAGCGTTGCTGATCGCAACAGTATTGCATTTGGCACATGATGTCCCATTAGCGGGTCATATGGGGATAGCTAGAACCAAAGAAAGGGTTCTTAAAAATTTTTACTGGCCATCGATCCACAGAGATGTACAAGTCTATTGTAAGACGTGCAGTGCGTGCCAAAAGACGACGCATAAGGGTCGTACACCCCAGGCTCCTCTTCAAAAGATCCCCACGGTCTCGGAACCGTTTAAAAAGGTTTCGATAGACCTTGTTGGCCCCATTCACCCAGCGACCGATAGGGGGAATCGATTTTTCTTAACGGTCATATGTAATGCTACGAGATGGCCAGAGGCGGTTCCTCTGCGGACCATAACGTCTGAGGCAGTCGCGGAAGCGTTGTTTGCAATTTTCGCTAGGGTAGGAATACCAGAACAAATTTTGTCTGATAGGGGCGCGCAATTTACTTCGGAGATGATGAAGAAATTGTTCCGCTTATTCAGCATACAACCCATCACTACCACCCCTTATCATCCGCAGGCTAATGGCATGTGCGAGAGATTGAACTCGACGTTAAAGTCGATGCTGCGTAAGGTAGCTGCTGATCGCCCTAAAGATTGGGATAGATATATCCCTGCAGTATTATTCGCGTACAGAAAGGTACGGCAGGAGTCAGCGGGATTCTCGCCGTTTGAAATGATGCATGGTCGTAGTCCTAGGGGCCCAACTGATTGTCACAAATCCCAGACTGGGAGATGTAATAGTTTATGACAGGACAACAATCACGAACAAACAAGTTTAACACTTAACAAAACAACCCATCAGACTCACACATTTATTAAACATAATTATACAGATAATAGCGCAATTACATACATTATATTACTGAAATTAACTGCCGTACAGCGGCCTTATTCTCACATACACTCTTCCTCGGATCCACAATCCGGTAGTTACTCCTAAAGGCACTTCGGCCTCAGCCTCTCCCCTCAGGGTCTTAATAGCACATTAATAATTCACTGGCACCGCAGTCTCTCAATATCACCTTCCTATTGTCATACACCTTAGCCCTCCCCTAGCACCTCAGCAGGGCAATAACACATTATCATTTCAATAGACATTATCATTTCACCAGTACATTATTAGCTCACTAGCCCCTCAACATGGCAATAGTGCATTATCACATTCACGCTCATATCTACGTCCCTGTCCGTGGCCTGACTACCACGACTTTATGTGCCTCTACTGTCCTGCACTGACAGCCTCACTTCTGGCCTATGTGTGGCCTCCGGCCCTATGCTGGCCTATCCCCTGTGCTCATCGAGGTGGCTCTTCGGCCCGTCCTCGACACCTACAAGAATAACATTACATTGGTATAATACCCTACCATTTCTATTCACTCCACCTCTCCTTACAATCCATGAAGCGTACACACACTAGTTCACCTTTCACTCACCACACACCTTACGGTAACACACCTCCATCGGAGTACACACTACTCACTCGCGCTACAAATCCATGAACTCACTTTCATCTATCGCTCATGGCGCACATTGCTATATCCAATATCAAGGACTTCCACATTCCTCACATATACTTATTTACATCATGGTAATAGACGAATATAATATAATACATCAATCATAATAATCAATCAACGTTCTACATACCAGTCATCACTGGAAAGACTCTCTCACTAGTCTTCTCGACTGCTCCCCTTATGTCTGCCCGATGGGCTCTTATTCACAGGTCCGTTCCGTAGGACCTTCTAACTTGCAGTGATAGTAATACAGCGCTTTCGCCTCATTCAGACCCCCCCACTACTCACAACAGCACGCTTAACTTGCACTCACTCCACTCGTGACACTGATGTTTTTCGGGACATGATGACGTCGCCATCATCGGGAGACGATGAGCAGATTTCGGTGTTTCAGTACCTTGTTGATTTAAGAGAAAGATTATCTTCAGCGCGCACTATAGCAGAAGAAGCTTCTAGTGTCGCTTCAAAGAGAGCAAAAGCCTATAAGGATAGAGGATCCAAACTGAGAATTTTTAAGCCAGGAGACAAGGTTCTGTTGTTGCTACCTACGGACCATAATAAGTTATTGATGACATGGAAAGGTCCTTATGTTATTGAGCGAGTTGTTTCGAAGGTAGATTACGCTATCCACATTGATGGATCAAGTAAGGTTTTCCATGTTGATATGCTGCAGAGGTTTCATGAGAGACCAGAGTATCGGTATTCTCATACTGGTATTAAAGGACATACCTAATGTCGTGTCATTCTTTGACGATATAGCATGTCATACGTCGACATGGTCTGATCATATTCAGACACTAACAGTAATTTTTAAACGATTACGTCATTTTGGGTTAACTGCTAAACCCGCAAAGATGGATTTGGCATGTCCAGAGATAGTATTCTTAGGACATATCGTGGGTAGAGGTGTTCAGAGACCTGAAGTAACAAAAATTGACAAATTAGTAGGGTTGGAAATCCCAAAAACAAAGAAACAAGTCAGAAGCTTAGTGGGAATTTTAAATTATTACAGAAAGTTCATTCCAAATTCTTCCTCCTTGTCATCTTCTCTTACTGACCTTACTAAGAAGGGACAACCCGATAAGGTCCAGTGGACGTCTGAATGTCAGACAGCATTTGATAATTTGGTGACAGCATTTTCCCCTGATTCCGGTATTTTATGTGCTAGGGTCATTGGTAGGTCATTTTTATGTAGGTATTGCTCACGCTCACTCGTTGACAGTCATCTTCCTGCGATTTGAAATTAATTGCATTAATTTTTTTGGGGTGGGGGATGATGTCACGAGCGGAGTGAGCGATAGTTAATAATTACGGGGGGAAAGGAGGAGAGTAAAATTAACGCACGTAGACAAGTAAGTTAAGCATGCATGTTGTGAGTAGTGGGGGATCTGAATGAGGCGAAAGCGCTGTATTACTATCACTGCAAGTTAGAAGGTCCTACTGAACGGACGCTAGTAAGAGCCCAGCGGGCGAACATAAGGGGAGCAGTCGGAAGACGGATGAGAGTGTTTTTCCAGTGATGACTGGTAGGTAGAACGTTGATTGATAATTATGATTGATGTATTATATTCGTCTATTACCATGATGTAAATAAGTATATGTGAGGAATGTGGAAGTCCTTGATATTGGATATAGCAATGTGCGCCATGAGCGATAGATGAAAGTGAGTTCATGGATTTGTAGCACGAGTGAGTATTGTGTACTCCGATGGAGGTGTGTTACCGTAAGATGTTTGGTGAGTGAAAGGTGAACTATTGTGTGTACGCTTCATGGGTTGTAAGGAGAGGTGGAGTGAATAGAAATGGTAGGGTATTATACCAATGTAATGTTATTCTTGTAGGTGTCGGGGACGGGCCGAAGAGCCACCTCGATGAGCACAGGGGATAGGCCAGCATAGGGCCGGAGGCCACACATAGGCCAGAACTGAGGCTGTCGGTGCAGGACAGTAGAGGCACATAAAGTCGTGGCAGTCAGGCCACGGACAGGGACGTAGATATGAGCGTGAATGTGATAATGTACCATTGCCATGTTGATGGGCTATTGAAATGATAATGTGCTATTGCCCTGCTGAGGTGCTAGTGGAATGCTAAGGTGTATGACAATAGGAAGGTGATATTGAGAGACTGCGGTGCCAGTGAATTATTAATGTGCTATTAAGACCCTGAGGGGAGAGGCTGAGGCCGAAGTGTCTTTAGGAAGTAACTACCGGGTTGTGGATCCGAGGAAGAGGGCATGTGGGAATAAGGCCGTTGTACGGCAGTTAATTTCAATAATATAATGTATGTAATTGCGCTATTATCTGTATAATTATGTTTAATAAATGTGTGAGTCTGATGGGTTGTTCTGTTAAGTGTTAAACTTGTTCGTTCGTGATTGTTGTCCTGTCATAACTTATTACATCTCCCAGTCTGGGATTTGTGACACTCATCTCTTCTCCTCCCCCCCCCCCCCACCCCCCCCCCTCCAACTTCTTTCTCTTTTCTTTGCGATCATCGCCCTCAACGGCAAAAACTAAAAGTAGTATGAGGCAAAGCCTCGCGAAACCAAGAATACAGAAACGATACAATAAAACACATGGGAAAAGGGAAAAGCCTGGACTCATGCAGTTAAGTACTTGTATTGGTTTTGATATTGTCCTTTTGTTTTGTCGTTTCTTCGATTGTTTTATAGTTCAATTTTCCATTCTGTTACCTTTTTGTTTTTCTTGACAAAGGTAAATAATTATACCGAAAACTCGGTTTGTTTTCCCTTTCCCTTTGCGCTTTATTGCAATGTTTCTGTATTGCTCTGCTACATACAACTTTTTCTTTTTTTGTTATATTTTGACTTTGCTTCAAGCCTTACTGCGACCCCACAGTCTTTCGGTGGTTTTTATAATATTCCATTAAGGAGAGAATATACTTCAAGATTTTGCGCTTTATTTTTCAGTGTTTGAACAGGGCAGCTCTAGTATTACAGTTATCTTTCACAGCAAGTGGAATCATACCAATCATCACGCACAGTGAACACAAAACTTCTTGAGACACCCGCAGTCAGACTGTCGCTTAGTGAAAAGGCTTTTTCTGTTGTGGGCCTAAATAATTGTGGAACAACATTACTGTTACGCCAGGAGCAGTGAGAACATCATCACATTTGAAAACGGACTCAAAACTGAATTGTTTAGGATCGTTTTCTTTGAAACTGAAATATGTCAGTTTCGGTCTCAGAGATTTGAGGATGAGAGTAGATTAACTTTCGTTAATGTATGTAAGTGGGAGCATGATGATCTTATATTAATCCTGCTTCTACTTTTTAGTTCAGTGCCTTAGAACACATCATTTTTGTGGATTTTGGCCTTGCAAGCTAATTATTGCATTTCATTTTACATAATAGTAATAATAATGAAGATCATTTATAGAACGCCCATTTAAAAAAAAAAAATGCTCTAGGCTCTTTAGAGAAAGTCTTGCTCTCTCCATCTGCAACTCTCTCTCTCTCTCCCTCTGTGAGTGTGTGTATGTGTGTCTGTCTGTCTGTCTGTCTCTCTGTGTATGATGCTCTTTAGAGAAAGTCTTGCTGTCTCCATCTGCAACTCTGTGTGTGTGTGTGTGTGTGTGTGTGTTTCTGTCTGTCTCTCTGTGTATGAGTGCGTGTGTGACTCTGCTCTCTTTCTTTCTCTGTGTGCCTCTCTGTCTCTTTCTCTGTTTCTGTGTCTCTCTCTATCATGCAAATCTATTACATACACTATTATGCTAGACATATATACACACATACACACACAAACACACACACATAACATAAGCGCATAGAGATAAATAAGGCAGAAATTACACACTAAAAAAGTAAAAGTAAAATGAATTGAGAAAATAAATAGATCGGGAATGGGACTCCACAACTCAACATGTATTTGGAAAAGGTCGCTCTTGAGACAAGTTTTGAATTTTGACTCTGTTGATGTCTCTCGTAATGATTTTGGCAGCTGGTTCCAAATATGTGGGGCACATGATTTTATTATTATTGCCATTATTATTGTCTACTTCTTTATGAACTTCCTAGTAATTGCACTATCACAGGAAAGAGACAAACAGGAACACTTTATAATTAAACTTTGTATCTTGTATTTATATTATATTGTATACTTCTTTAATCCCATTTGGGAAATTTGCCGTAGTGTCATTACAGCCTAGGTACAATTGGAGCAGACACATCGTCGCCACGTTCGAAGGTTTTTTTTGTTTTTTTTTAAGTTTGCCCGGTTCAAATGCTATGCATTCATTTCGTGCATGACTCAGTAACTGGAAAACACTAAATAGGACTGGTATATTTATGTAATTAATGGAGATCAAAAAAAAAAAAAAAACTACTTTAAAGAGGTATCCATATTAGTGAGTTCGCAAATGAATACATAGAGGAGTCTAGTTCAAAGTGGCTAGTTAAATGAATAAATAGATTAAGTATGAAAGCATGTATATAACCAGATAATAGTCAAGTAAATAAATATACGGGCGTTTACAAGAGCTATTCTGGGGATCTGACCCTATTGAAGTCTTTTATATCCCAGAATTGTCAGTTGCTGAATTCTGTGTTGTCGGCTGTTCTCGAACACATGTTAGTATTTGGCAACGTTTATTTGCCCCGTCATGTTGAAAAACTGCGAACATTGGGAGATTTTCTGTGTGTGGGGTGGGGGGGGGGGTGTATTTTTTATATTTCTAATTTATTTATTCTTTCTTTTGAAATTTTGGACCCTTAACTCATTCCCCACGGCAACTGTTGTGCGTGTGGACGGGAACTCTCAACACTACTCCAGTCTGAAATTTAGACGTAGGTCAAAGATGTTTTTTCATTCACCCAGTACAAACACTAAACCTAATACATTAGACAGGAAAGTACAGGAAAATCAGTGAACCAGGATGAGATTCAATATTTCAAGAAATAGGCTTAGATATTAGTGTTGGAAAATCGGTGTCCACTCAAGCCGAATATTCGGCTTTCCGTAGCGAATTAGTTAAGAAAAGTACTTGGGGCCTGGGCAACGGGCGCTCTGCCCCACCCCCCCCCCCCAACGCTGTGCCACTGGGCACATACATGATACACATATTTCTTATTACTACAATTCTAATTGGTAAGACAGCGTCAAATGCTGGGGATCTTTATTGTCTAAATAGTAGGAACCTGTTACTTTATGTGTTATGCATGTTATTGAGTTGTGACATTGTAATAAAACGCAAGATGTGTGATATACCATGTATGGGGTGTCACGAGTAGGTGAGCTGGGATCAGTAGTTACGGGGGAAGGGGGTAGAGTAAAGTTAACCCACGGCCCACGGGTAATGAAAAGCGTGCATGTTGTGAGTGGGGGGGTCTGCATGAGGCGAGAGCGCTGTACTACTATCACTGCAAGTTAGAAGGTCCTACTGAACGGACGCTAGTAAGAGCCCAGCGGGCGAACATAAGGGGAGCAGTCGGAAGACGGATGAGAGTGTTTTTCCGGTGATGACTGGTAGGTAGAACGATGATTGATAATTATGATTGATGTATTATATTCGTCTACGACCATGATGTAAATAAGTATATGTGAGGAATGTGGAAGTCCTTGATACTGTATATAGCAATGTGCGCCATGAGCGATAGATGGAAGTTAGCTTCATGGATTTGTAGCGAGAGTGAGTAGGGTGTAATACGGTGGAGGTGTTACCGTAAGATGTTTGGTGAGCGAAATGTGAACTATTGTGTGTACGCTTCATGAGTTGTAATGAGGGGTGAAGTGATTAGAAACGGTATGGTATTATACCAATGTAATGTTATTTTTGTAGGTGCCGAGGTCGGGCCGAAGAGCGCCGCCTACGGTGAGCACAGGGGATAGGCCAGCATAGGGCCGAAGGCCACACATAGGCCAGGAGTGAAGCTGTCGGTGCAGGACAGTAGAGGCCAATGAGTCCTGGCAGTCTGGCCACAGACAGGGATGTATATATGATCGTGAATGTGCTATTAAGATGTATTACTGTGACATGGATGGATTACTGTGCGAATGAGATATTCATGTGAATTGAAGTATTAACGTGTTATGGCCACGTGAGGTGTATAGGAGGCTAAAGTATATTGCCATAGGGAGGCGCTATTGAGAGACTGTGGTGTGAAAGAATACTAGTGTGTCATTAAGACCCTGAGTGGAGAGGCTGAGGCCGAGGTGTCTTTAGAAGTAATTACCGGGTTGTGGACCCGAGGAAGTGTGCTTACGGAAGAGGGCCGTGGACGGCAGTTAACTTGAAGGATATAATGTATGTATGTAATTGCACTGTATCCTTATCTTTATATTTATGTTTAATAAATGTGTGAGTCTGATGGGTTGTTCTGTTAAGTGTTATACTTGTTCGTTCGTGATTGTTGTCCTGTTATAACCATCGCATCTCCCAGTCTGGGATTTGTGACATGGGGCCTTAAAGGCTCTATGAAAATGAACTTTCTTCATGAGATAATAAAGTGACGCTTATCCTCTTATTTTATGTTATCTTATAGACTAAGCAGTTTCACAAACTTGTATCATACTTTTCCAGCCAGCACCCCGACATCAATCAGACGTAGATTTGTATAGGATTTTCTTTGGGTTGGTATGATTACCGTAAGATCGGATTTCCTACATCAAACGCGCGGCCATGCATTCGAAACCAGCGATTTAACTTTGGAAGGATGTTATTGACCCCACAGTTTTTCTGTGGTTTTTATAACATTTTGTCATTGCTATGAGCAAAGACTGACACAGTATTGCTGGTTGGGTGGGAAAAATTGTTGTAACTGAGAATGTTGTTTCGTCTCAGTTATGAGCAGTGGCGGATCTACCATGAGACTAATCCCCTAATCCCGGAGGGACCTTGAAGAACCGTTTTTTAATGGGTGTATTTTGGATGCTGCCTTGTTTTGTTGGTGGTTGTGAAGGGACCCTATAACAGTTCAAGCTTCAAGGTGTCGAAAATGCAGGTCTGCCACTGATTTTTAATTATAGGGAATTCTTATTTTGCAGATGATGATGTTTTCATAGCTGCAGTGAATAAATGACTATTTTCCCTACTTTGACGCGATCAGAGACATGCTTCTTTTACGTGAACTGCGCACGTCACGACGTCATAGGCTCAGAGACGCCGCCCATGGAGGGCTTAGCGGCCATTACATTATGGCAAAATATCGCTCGAGATTACCGCAGGGGAGAGGTGTGAGCGTACCCAATAAAAGGTTATCACGTGTTAGGCGTATTGTATTGTGTCACACCGCCACCATCACCACCATCATTACTGTACTGATAATTGAGTCACACAAGGCAATGTGGCAACTTGTATAAACCTGGCAATGAGGAGCGCCAACGGCAAGCACTTGATGACCAACATGGCGGACAGACAACACGTGTCACGGCTAGAGTAGAAAGAATACGCCCTATAAATCCTGTACAACACATGGTGTCAGAAGTGGGATCGACGGAAATTTTAAGCATCTTCTAGGACATCCAGATGATCAATAGATCTATACTTTAAAGCCTAAAAGGGACCAAACGGGTCCTGAACGAAGTGTTGTGTTAACCTTGCATTTTACCCACGTGGGCCACTGTGCTGTGTGAACTGTGACTGTTAGTTTACTACTGAGCAGATCTAATCTAGGGCTGGATCTAGACAATAACCACTAACTCTAGCATAATAGATCTAGACCAAGAACTGTTCGAGCACTGTTGAAGTGATATAGGTTAGATCTAGATCTAGACATTATAGATTTAATCTAGATTTACCACCAGTTTGTTTTGACCAAATTTGGAAGGTTTCCCACCCGTGACCTGCAGATTAAGAAACTTACAGTCAAAATAACAGTAACATTTAGAAACAAGATGCCTAAACTCAATCCCCCAGAACCTATAGATTTCCAGCATCCGAAGTGGAAAGAATGGAGGACGAGATTTAACAGATACAGAACAGCCAGTAAATTATCCAAAGACAGTGGGGAAGTCCAAGTTGCGACACTAGTCTACTCCATGGGCAAAGAAGCTGAAGATATTTTTGCCAGTTTTACGTTCGAAAATCAAGGACAGAAAAACAATTTTGATTGCGTTCTACAAAAGTTTGAAGAACACTTCATTCCAAAGCGGAACATAATTTGGGAGAGATCGATTTTTCACAAACCTATCCAAGAGGAGGGTGAAACAGTTGAAGAATTTATTAGAATTCTTTACAAACTGGCAGAATACTGTGAATTTGCTGATAGAGACACACAGATAAGAGATAGATTGGTCATAGGATTAAAAGACAAATCAGTATGTCAGAAACTACAATTAAAAGAAGACTTGACATTAGAGAAGGCCAAAGAAATTTCTCTTAATCATGAACTGATCAAGACACAAAATGAAGCAAGTGCACAAATAGATGCAGTAAAAATGAAAAAAGGGAAAGAAAAGCCTCACAGAGGGAAGAAGTACAGGGACCCAAAACCTGAAGCAAGATTTAGCTTTAATGACAGGAAGTATCAAGGTCAGGCCAGTGGTCACTCATCAAAAGAATGCACTAAATGTGGACAAACTCATGCCTGGGGTAAATGTCCAGCATTTGGCAAGAAATGTTATAACTGTCAAAAACAGAACCACTACGCATCAATGTGTCGACTGAGTAGACAATCCAACAGACTAAGTCCAATTACTCCAAAACAAGTCCAAGAAGTAGATTTGAGACAGGGTCAAGAAGAACTTGAGGATTGTTCAGATTACTTTATTGGCTCCGTCGTTTCAAACGTTCCACCCTGGACTACCAATGTTGAAATTTTGGGGGAAATGATAGAATTCAAGATCGACACTGGTGCTGATGTAAACATTCTGAATCAACAGACATGGAAACAACTAGGTCAACCTTCACTTGATGTATCAAAGGCAAGTCTGCTGAGCCCAGCAGGAAAAATTTGTACTTTGGGAAGATTTAAAGTAAAAGTCAATGACAGCAAAGTGGACATGTATGTAGTCAAGAATACAACTTGTAATCTCCTTAGCAGATCTACGGCTATTCACATGGGATTAGTGAGGTTGGTGAACAGTGTAACCCAGTTTGGCAAAGTAAACTGTCAACCAGTGAAGATAAAACTAAGGAGTGATACCAGGCCTTATGCTGTACCTGTATCACGTAGAGTGCCTATACCTCTTATGAAGAAAGTAGAATCAGAACTCCAGAGGATGAAAGATAATGATATTATTGAAGAAATCAATGAACCAACAGAATGGGTATCCCCCATGGTTCCAGTCTTAAAGCCTTCAGGAGACGTTAGGATTTGTGTGGATCTCAAGAAACTCAACCAAAACGTCGAAAGGGAACGGTACATCTTACCAACAATGGACGACATCATTTACAAACTAAAGGGTTCAAGAGTATTTTCGAAGCTGGATGCGGCTTCAGGTTATTTACAAATACCACTTGATGAAGAGAGTGCAAACTTACAACTTTCATTACACCAATGGGAAGATTTTACTTCAAAAGACTTCCATTTGGAATTTCGTCAGCACCTGAAATATTCCAGAAAGTGATGGAGAAAATACTTGAGAACATAGATGGAGTCGTATGTTATTTTGATGACATGCTCATCCATACCAAAGATGAAGCAAGCCATACAAAGACATTGCTAATAGTAAAAGAAAAGCTCCAGAAGGCAGGATTAAAACTGAATGAAAATAAATGTACATACTACCAAAGTGAAGTCAAGTTCCTCGGACATATAATCTCAGAAAAGGGTGTGAGGCCTGATCCAGAGAAAATAAATGATATCAAAAACATGGAAGAGCCAAAAGATATTCCTGAGCTAAGACGGTTTCTAGGAATGGTCCAGTATCTTGGCAGGTATATCAAGAACCTCTCAACAATACTGAATCCGTTGAACCAACTTTTACAAAAGAACTCAGCATGGTACTGGGGAGCCGATCAAAGGAAATCATTCGAAACAGTCAAAGAATTACTGTCAGATTCAAACACATTAGCATTTTTTGATTTGCAAAAGGAAACTGTAGTGAGTGCTGATGCTAGCAGTTCTACTTCAGAAACACAAAGAAAGTTGGAGACCAGTTGCTTATTGCTCAAGAACACTGACTAAAGCAGAGATGAAGTATGCCCAAATAGAGAAGGAATGTTTAGCTGCTACATGGGCTTGTGAAAAATTTGAGAAGTACTTGGTTGGAATGGAACATTTTGTTCTCAACACTGACCACAAACCTTTAGTGCCATTGATCAACAACAGACACCTCATAGAGTGCCCCATCAGATGTCAGAGACTTTTAATGAGACTCATGAGATTTAAAATCAAAGCAGTGCATATTCCTGGGAATGACATGGTTGTTGCTGATGCATTGTCCAGAAGTCCATCAAAAATCTGCACAGAAACTGAACTACAAGAAAATGTGCAACAATATGTGTATGAGGTTATGTCATCATGGCCAGTGTCACGAGCAGAGTTAGGGTCTTGGGGAGCATTCGACTGCACGAGAGGCAGCTAACCCACACTCGGACACAACCACACAAGAAAAGTATTAAACAACTAGAGTATATATATATGTCAGGCCGGTCAGGCCATGTTTTACATAAATATTAATAAACAAAACAAAAGACAATAGAGGTATATTCAAAGCAATAAATTCTAATTACTAACTTAATCTATGATAGTTCATGTAATTATGGTTCCTTATTGGATGTACTGCAATCAATAGCAAATAGGTATATTATACGAAACTAGATATCAATTTAAAGTGACAGTTGAGTCGCCACTGGCCAGTCGCCAGGCAAACTCTCCCTAAATCATATGGGCTTGAATGTTAGGAGAGCCCAGTACGTTCCAAGCCTACAGAAGCACACTTCGGCTTGTAGGTAATTACGCAGTTGCAAAAAAACTATTTATATATATGCACAATCATTATTCAATTCATCAACAATGTGCTATATTACTTCAATCATACTATGGAAATAATTCTATAACACAGGCCACTCGTCGTCGAGCGCCAGCTGGGGTTTCCCTAGACTTCCTATGAGGCTGTGGTTCTCTCTCTATCTCTGATCTTCTATTATGCTTGAACAAATAAGATATATTACCATTGGTCACGCCTACTGGTAGGCGCGAACATCAAAATAGCGCAGCGTGGGCTTTCAAAGGTCAGCCCACTCAGACCTTTCTTTCTAGAGCTCAGTCAGTCCGTTAGCAAGGACTTCTTGTCTTCAAATCACAGTTCAGGTACTGGCCAACCGGATATACATCACGACACGATGCTTCTGGTCGTCTGTATTCAATAAATCTGAACGTTACACGATGTTTTATACTATCTAACTACCCAGCAGTGCTAGTCCGCTGGCCCAATTAGTTCAGCTATCTCATAGGTCGAAACCTCCCACCATTTTAATTGTAGTAATACGTCTGCACTATTCTACCAGCCAGTTAACGTGCAAAAACTTGTCTAGTCATACTTAACAATGTCAACTATCCCCACCTTGTTTCACCCCTACTCCATTACTTATTAATCACGAACATTAAAACCGACAAGCGTGACTCTAACAGTTTAACTTTACATTTATTTACTCACCAACTATAATTCGCGAGGGCCGTTCAAGGCCACCAGCCAATTTCTCATGGCCCTGGTAAAACAACAACAACTCACTCTCTGCGTGAGTTTTAACAACATCCGAATCATGACAGCCAGTATCAGATGCAAAACTAGACCAGATTAGAAGAGAAAGCAGAATGGATGAATGCCTCAACACAACGATGGAATATGTCCAACATGGATGGCCAGAATACAGAGAAGATGTGAAAATTGCAGCATTGAGTATGTATCCATTCAGAGGAGAACTCAGCTTAGTGGATGGCATCTTGGTACGAACAGACAGGATTGTTATTCCATACTCAATGAGACAAGGAA
Organism: Onchidella celtica; assembly: GCA_963931925.1. Lineage (NCBI taxonomy): Eukaryota > Metazoa > Mollusca > Gastropoda > Systellommatophora > Onchidiidae > Onchidella > Onchidella celtica. The sequence continues at coordinate 39,949,898 of OZ007579.1, read as the reverse complement.
TAAAAGAAATCATCCACGAAGGTCACTTTGGAATAACAAAATGCCGAGAAAGAGCAAATCAAAGTGTGTGGTGGCCCCAAATCAGCCATGAAATCAAAGAAATGGTATCAAGATGTAAACACTGCATTACAAAGAAACCTACACAGAGGAAAGAACCGCTGTTACCGTCAACGCTACCTGACCGACCATTTCAAAAAGTGGGAGTTGACATTTGTGAATTTCAAAAGAAATCATACTTAGTATTGGAAGACTATTATTCCAGATATATAGAGATTATGTACTTGCCCAACACAACTTCTTTCACAGTGATCAGCAAACTAAAGTGTTGTTTTGCAAGATATGGTATCCCAAACTGCGTAGTATCTGACAATGCCAGACAATTCACATCAGATGAATTTGTACAATTCTCCAAGAAATGGAATTTCCGACATGTCACAAGTAGCCCAAGATTTCCACAATCAAATGGGAAAGCAGAAAGAGCAGTCAAAACAGCAAAAGAAATACTGTCTCAAGACGATATATTCCTCGCTATTCTTGCGTACAGATCCACACCATTGGTGGAACTGGGAATAAGTCCTGCAGAACTACTTTTCAACAGGAAAATAAGAAACACGTTACCATGTTTGCCACAAAACCTGAATAATACCGGGTTAGACCATAAAGAACTGGAAAAGAGAGACAGAAAGGCCAAGGAAGCCCATAAGAGAAACTATGACAAACGACATGGGGCAAGACATCTACCAGAACTCGATAGAGGAGACACAGTCCTTGTCAAAACAGATCTGGACAGACAATGGAAAACTCCAGCTGAAGTTGTAAAGAAAATAGCACCAAGGTCATACATTGTCAAGACTGAAAACCAAGGCGAGTTGCGAAGAAGTCGACGTCATCTCTACCGAGTTCCAGAAGGAGTTCAGTATGATATTCCAGATCATGATGTCGAGACAGAAACCACAGAGGATCATATAGATCGTAGGATTTTTGTGGAAAATTCAAAAGAGGCAGGAGGAGACAAAACAGCTAGTCCTTCTGAAACAAACAAGACTGGTCATACTTTGAGTCCTGCAAAAGCACATCCTGCGATAAGTTCGTCCAAGGGAATTGGCCTAAGAAGATCCAATCGACAGGCCAAGGCGCCCAAGCGCCTCATATGTGAATATTAATGTGGCTTTCAAGGTGCAGCCTATTGTAATTAGTTATGAAACTGTTTGAAGTTTGTGTTACATTGTTTCAGTAAAATTACTCTTCCAAGTGTTAAGAGAAGTACTACAGTAAGCAAGGAGCATACTGGATCTGCAATATAATTTCGAGATTCTTCAGAAGGGGGGAGATGTACTGATAATTGAGTCACACAAGGCAATGTGGCAACTTGTATAAACCTGGCAATGAGGAGCGCCAACGGCAAGCACTTGATGACCAACATGGCGGACAGACAACACGTGTCACGGCTAGAGTAGAAAGAATACGTCCTATAAATCCTGTACAACACAATTACCACCGCCACTACCACCACTACACTACCATCACAGCACGACGACCACGACGACAGCCACCACAAGCACTACTACCACCACCACCACCATCAACACCGACAGCAAGCTAACAATTGACATCCAAAACGGGACGTAAATCAAAATAAAAAAGCTAAACTTAATTAAGTCCACAAAAATCCACCTACTTAATAGGAACCCATAAACCTACAACTCGAAGGAAAATCTATACATTTGTGTCAGGACAAGACCCGAGTACAGTGTCAACAAGGCTCCAATCCGTGCTTGGCCTAGATAGTGGATGGTGGGGGCAGGTAGAGCGGTTTGCTGTGAGGCACGTTAGGCTTGACTGCATTGGTAACTCGCAAGATGTGTGCGTTTTTTAGTCTTTAGGGCACCTCTCCAGAGCTGGTGGTTCTACTGGTCTCCCAGACTTGTAAAGAGCCATTTATTTGCTGGGCTGTGCCGGGGAGGTAAGGTGCTCTTTTCTAGCATCTATTTTCTTGTCTCCCTCTTTGTCTTGTCGTGCAGTATTATTCACGGATTATTTGTGTTTTGCCTTGTCTATTTGCGTAATTTATTCAATTATCTATCTATCTATCTATCTATCTATCTATCTATCTATCTATCTATCTATCTATCTATCTATCTATCTATCTATCTATCTATCTATCTATCTATCTATCTATCTATCTATCTATCTATCTATCTATCTATCTATCTATCTTGGTGTCTGTCTGCTTGTCTTTCTAACTTTATTTGTCTTTCTAAAGCCCTATGTGTTCACTTACCTGTGTGACCTACCTACCTAACTACCAAATCTACCCATATGTATCCATCTATTATCTAACTATCGATCTCTTTACCAATATACCTGGGGCTGGTTAGTGGGCACTTATGGTTGTGTCTCCCTCTGTCCTTTAGTTCTGTTATACTCTTTCTATCGTCTTACTCATTCCTAACACAATATGGTGGTTATCGGGCCTTCTCCAAACTCTATTTCAAGCCCAAACCAATACACTTATGTACCTGTCCGTCATTTTTACGTCTTTGCTTCTTGTTTGCTCGAAGTCCACTTTTTGGCACAACTGAGATATTTGCCGCTTTAATAATGTGACAAGGAGTTAGAATACATCGGAACTGTGAAACAGCTTGATGAGTACAAAACGCATTTTAAACAAGTGTCAAGGTGTGCGTTTGTTAAATCTCTTCTACATGATTAAAAGATCTCCAGTTTTTCAGATAAAGGAAATAGAGCAAACAAGAGCTGAGATCGTGCTATGAGTTGGCCAGAGTGATGAATTTTGTTGCAGAGAATGCAGGAAGAACAAACAAGAACTAGGGTACTATCTATCCGCCTGCATGTATATCTGTCTCTATATAGGCCCGGGTTCATCATTCATTGTGTGTTTCTCTACCAATGCGAACCAGCATAATGTTCAGATATTGCAAAACTCGCAGGAATCATTATGAAAATTATATCAAGTTTTTTAAGTCTAGGCATGTAATTCATTACCTGCAATCCATATTTATGTCATGTATTTGACCGGGTATTGCCTGCGCTTGGCAAACATAATGTGCTTTGTTGAGCAGACAGTGCCAATATACAGGATTCTCCTTAGTGCATGCTGTAAAACGCTTTTGGCATAGTTCATAGGTCTGAAAACAGTACCGATTTCCAGGCATGTTCGGGGTAAAGCATACTAGCCGGATTAAGATTTTATTGGCCCCTTGGCTACAGATACTGTGGGCACCCCAGTGATAATTAACAAAAGCACGACTGTTTTATTCTTGAAATCGTATAAATTGTTGTATTATTATAGGTATATTTCATAAAAATACTAATAGTACAATTTGTGGTAAGGAGAACGATCGGCAATAAAAAGAAGTTACGGCAAAGGTTTGATATTATTAATTTCACTTAAACCTCAGCCGGCGGAAGCCCCTAGACTGCAGCCCATGAAGCCCAATGCTGAGGGCCTCCAGAGATTAAGAGAAATTATAAATATCAATACCATATTTTAATTTTTATTGCAGATGGTCCTGCTGAAAACAAATAGTATTATTTTTATGAAAATGTTCGTTAGTGTGAATAATTTTTTTTTTAATGCTTTTTAATATCTACTAAATAAGCTGTTTTAGTTTTGAAAATATGACTATTAATTTCTTCTCCGTTTGTACTGATGCACTTGCACCCATCTATGCTGGTCTAATGTTGACATTATGTTGCAAAGGTTGAATAAAGTGATTTCTACCATCCGGAATTCGTTCGTGTATTGAGTAATAATGTTGGGCTACACAGTATGTATAGCCCAGGGGCCTACAAAATCGTTATCTGGCTCTGTTAAAAACGGTGTAAATATCATCCTGCCATATTATTACTACTAATGCTGTCATTAATACAAAGCGTTTTTCCAGATCTATCCAAAATAACCTCTTAGAATTTTACCAATGTGTTAAAATTATATGAATGTATTTAATTCTATGTTAAACTTGACAGCTCTGAATACGAAATATTAATAAAGACAGTGTACCCAAATAGCCCGTGGAGGGCGCAAAGTGGCCGTTATCCTGCCGATGTCAAGTAAAACCAAAACTCAAACTGAACACAAAAAATCCAAACAGCGGGGGGGGGGGGGGTGTCAGTGTACCTACTGTTTCGAAACATTTCATGTCGCCTTCAAACAATTTCCCTTAAATACATTTTTTTTTTTTTTTGGTCCAATGTGGACTTTTGAGTTCCGTGGGTTTTTTGTTTTGTTTGTTTTTGTCTCTTTGTCTAAAGCCTGCACTAAAATTCCCCTGCTGTGTGGTGACGTACCGACATTTAGTTCTCATGAGATCTCATACCCTACGCTGGTGCGCGAAATCTCATTGAAAGATGTCGTGACTTCATCGTGCAACTACTTGGCCGATCAAACGTCCCCAGACTAAGAACTAGGTGTTTTTTCCCAAGAGATTTGGAAGCCATAGCGCGAACTCAACTCTTATTTGTTTCAAACTCCACTTTTTGTACAACCGAGAAATTTGACGTTTAACGTTTGTGGCTTTTGGTATTATGATAAGGAATTAGAATAGGTCAGAACTGTTAAACAAGTGACACAGTGTGCATTTGTTATATCTCTTTTACATAATACGAAATCTCCAGATTTTCAGAAAAGGGTAATAGAACGAACAAGAACCCATGTCGTGACGTATCTTGACATCACCAACCAACCGGTCGACCAATCAAAATGGGTGATGCGCCTAGGCTAAACATGAGGTGTCTTTTGTCAAGAGATTTGGAAGATGTATAAGTTGGCCATATTGATATTTGCTGTATATTTAATGTTATTTGGTGTGACCATTTTTCAGTTTGATTTGTCTTGAGATTTGGCACGTGTTGGGTGTGAACCTCAGGACAGAATCCTCTTCAGAGTGACAGCTCACCATGAGGTAAGTCAGCACTCATTCTCAACTTCTCCTGGTGAGGTCTCGAAACTGAATTCTTCTTTATGTGAAAAATGTAAATTTTTGTGATATGTTCATGAATAGTAAATTTACGACAGATAAAGGTGGGATAAGATCGGGGGTAGGGTGTGGGGTGGATTAAAGAATGATAACTGTGGCTGGCCATTATCACCCAAGTTACATTTTATTGTATATTATTATAAATGTTGATGAATGTTTTGGAGGCGTATTGATGATGATGATACGAGTTTATTGTGGGACTGGTTACAACAGCAAGTTGACACAAAGACAAAGGAATCAAGAGAGAGCAAGAACAACGGAAGACAATAGCGAGGGCGCTTCAGGCAATTAGCGAGGGAGTGTTAATAGAATAAGATAATAGGAGGGGAGCAGTTATTGTAGTAGAATGAACAGAGGAAGAGTATACATGTATGAGTACAATACAGAACAATAAATACAATTTTACTGTATAAATTGTTCTAGGCAGCGGGGCGCGCAGGGATTGAATGACCGGGGGCGTTCTGTTCTGTTCATTTCTCGCGTTTTTTTGTTTGTGTTTGTAATGTCTTGTCAAAGCTTGTTTGCATGTCTTCTGTACATTTTGAATAGGTCTTCAGGCCAACATTAAACTTGAACTTGAACGTATTCCATTAACATTTGAAGGACCTGCTTCTAAATTCTAACTTCCTTTCTAATACACAGATGGTCGAAGCATGGCGGGGTTTAAAACAAGCAAATTCCACCATCAGGCCGTCTTGACACCCAGTCTCTCACTCACACACTTCTTTTAGTCTTTCTTCCCCCCCCCCCCCTCTGTCTTTCTTCATCCCCAAGCAGGTTTGTAACAAGCAGGATAGCCAAAACTTACATCATCGCTCGAGCTCCAAGCCAGATTCACCACCAGTCGCCATTTTGTTGAAGCAGGTTACCGTGACCTTTTTAGAAATGCAGCCTGTAACCAATGTTGTTAGGGGACAGTAGCCTACTTACAAATCCAAATAGAGAAAATACTGAGTTGTTTTCACTGTTCAGCAGTGGCTTATAATGTAAAACACTACGCGCCCCTAGCAATAACCGCTTTTGTAACTCCTCTGAAATCATTCACGAGTATTAGAAACGAACTTGGAACAGCCGCGCATTCACATTTCTAAATTAGAAAAGCACTAAACAATATGTTAGGATATAACATCCGAACCATTTTACGCACCGGTATCGGTGAGGCTCAGAAATTATTCTGTAGATATCTAATACTTATATCTTTAAAGTTAATAATTATTATAAATTATTGATATAAAATAGGCAGCTGTAAAAGGGAAGTAATATAGACAGCCGCTGCAGTGACGACACTAGTATCGGTACCGGTACCGCATTTTTGTTTCGGAGTCGTAACGTGAAGGTCTGTACCTTGGGAGTTGACACTGAGGTCGATACCGTGCCCAGCACTAGTCATCAACTGAATCATTTTCGTGTTACTGTGAAATTTGGTTTGATTTTCAAATTTTATGCCGTTTTCAGACCTGACGTTGCTTGTGTTGTGTGTGCTGTGAGCCTGTTGTGTCTCCTTCCATCGGTCAGTGCTGGACGCTGGAGCGATGTCTTTGATGCAGATGCCTATCACCGCTACCTCAAAGGTAAAGTACGTGTGTGGTGTGAAAGTGGCGTATTTTATTCCCCATTGTGACTTCTCTGTATGACCAACCAATGTATTGCATCGCATTGCGAGCAAGAGTGGCGTATCTCTGGGCTCACAGTGATTCCCTGCATCTTGAACGAACGGGATAGGCATTATCTCGAAACTTCAGAGTTTTTAGTGATACGCCTGTTCGTCATGCAGACGATTTATCAACAAAAATTTTCGCACTGAAAGTGCCTCATCCGTATAAAAAAAAACAGCAAGGAGAAAAAATTCACTGCTGCGAGGAAGAAATGCCCACATCTGAAAAAATTACAGGTGAAAGATAGTTCTTTTTGCTACTATGTCTATTCCTTTGACATGAAAGCGAAGTATCGTAATTTTGTAATAAATGAAAGTAGGCCTAAAAATATCGAATAATGGTTTCTCCTCAACAATGATGGCCTCCCTCCTGCCTTTGTTTTGTTTCGACTTTAGTACTGTGCATGTCATAAAAAGTAACCATATCAAGCTTGGTGCGCAGTGTCCTGGCGTGCATGATTTCTGAAGCAGGACTGCAGATCACTACTTTTATTGTAAGAGAGAGAGAGAGAGAGAGAGAGAGTACGTCATCGAATAATGCTTTCTCCTCAACAATGGTTGCTTCCCTCCTGCTTTTGTTTTGTTTCGACTTTAAACTTCCGGTTGCATTTCAAAGTTTGAAGGCATGAGTTTCTGTGCCATCTGCCTTATGCACGGTACGGGCCATGCGGGTGTTACTGTGCCAGTTGTGAGTTGTTTTCTTCCTAGATCTACATAATGTGTGTGCTGATTGTGCGTGTTGTTTGCAACACGTTCTTTGAAAGGGCCCGTACACTAGTGAAAAAAAAAAAGCTTTACGTTTTTTACCGTTTGTATGAGACTCATCAGATCGATCATTCCTAATCGATGTATTTTCCTTCCGGACTTCAGAGGCCATGATGGAGAACGAGAAGAAGACACCAAATACGCCAACCAGCCCTGAGAGACAGTACCACTATACTCCAGCCCGGAACTACCCGGGCATGGCCGGCTTCCCGACGGTCCTGGACTTCAAAATCTTAGCCTCGACTTTAAAAGTACGTTTGTTTGTTTGTTTGTTTGTCATTTTCCAACAATTGAAACTGGCCCTATGAATCACTTTCTTGGATCAGAATCAAAGACGTTTGTATAGTTTCTTTTTCTATCAAAGTATTCAATGGCACTGTTATACTTTCATAATAACGAAGGGTTTTTGCCATGCGACATTTTGCCGATTTTGAGTTTTGTTACACGTGTCATTCCAATCAGTTGAAACTTTTCAATCTATATGTTTGTTATGTAATGTTGTATGCATTTTGGTCCCACTCTCTCACAACTAGTCGAACTTTCAATTCTCATTTTCTCGAAAAGACAACAACAACCACAACAAAAAAATGTGGAAATGCCCGACGATATTACATCACGAGAGAAAGTCTGACATTAGCTGGATTATTAAATCCCATAGACATCTATATAAAAAAACAGCAAGGAAAAAAAATTCCTGCTGCGAGGAAGAAATGCCCAGACCTGAAAAAATTACATGTGAAAGATAGTTCTTTTTGCTACTATGTCTATTCCTTTGACATGAAAGCGATGTATCGTAATTTTGTAATAAATGAAAATAGGCCTGAAAACATCAAATAATGCTTGCTCCTCAACAATGATGGCCTCCCTCCTGCCTTTGTTTTGTTTCGACTTTAAACTTCCGGTTGCGTTTCAAAGTTTGAAGGCATGGGTTTCTGTGCCGCCTGCCTTATGCACGGACCATGCGGGTGTTACTGTGCCAGTTGTGAGTTGTTTTCTACCTAGATCTACATAATCTGTGTGCCGATTGTGCGTGTTGTTTTCTACCTTGAGCCCTTCTTTCTTTGAACGTGTCCTTACACTAGTTGTATAAAAAAAGAGCCTTTGGTATGGCCATTATTAGTTCTATTTGTTGTCGTAAATAGATTGGTTCACCCTTTACTTTGTGTTTTATTGAGAATCTGAGAGTGAGATTAATTCTACGTATTATTGGTAACTGTCCCGTTCTTCGTGAGATGGCATACATGAGGCACTACTGAAGAATGTTGTTAGCGGCGCGTAGTCTAATTACAGAGTCTAACAGAGAAAATAGTGCCAGACCGACATGAATCCGCACAAAAAAAGGAAGGTTGTCATGGACTCTAAGATGCAAGCAACTGCCAACTATCAAGAAAGCATTTTATTATTATTTTTACCTGAATCTATAGATGGCATGCATATCCGAAGAAACCACTATGTCTGCAGATTCATGAAAATAAGTTAATTTCTGACGTGGACCCACAATGCGTCTTGTCTATTCTGAAAGACTCTAAGATCTACAATTTCATTTAAAAACTTTCATACAAAGTTACAAAATTATATTCACCATTTTTTGAAAATTTAAGCAGTATAATTAAGTTTATAAGAAAGTATAAATAATTCTATTTGTGACATTTAAATTGATGAATCTCTGAATACCAAACATAAATAAAGTACTCAAGTCTGCGAAAGGCGCAAAATGGCCGTTATCGTGTCGACGGGCCGTAAAACCCGAACTCCAGGCCTAGGGTTAAATTCTTTGGGCCATCCACAAAAATTATATTCATCGAGCTAAAAACAGAACAGTGACGTCACAGTGTGCGGTTATGTGCACCGAGAATATTGCAGGATGTGATTACGTCAAAGGTTCGTGCTGGTGTAAAAAATAACAATAATAATAATAAAATCGCAGACGAAATCAGCGACACAAAGCAAACATAACAAGAGGCCGGGGGGGGGGGTGCTACTTCTCCATCATTTAAATTTCCAAGTTTGGAGAAGAACCTTGCCGCGGGTCAAGAGAATTGTTCCTTCAAAATTTCACGCTGATGCGAGCTGTATGAGCGGCGGTAGGCCTTGTTAAAAATCGGGGGAGTTTATAAAAATTTTGCAGGTGGATTCATTGTGCAGAACCTTCAAATGACATGCAAGTTTTTGGCATGAGATCCTCTGACTTTTGGACTCCTTAACTGGCAATAACAAAGAAATTCATGTCAAGTTGTTCACGATAAAAAGATGACAATGCAGTTTAGATCTAAATACAGCCCGTTCTCGCTACGCCGTCGGCAAATTAGAGATAAGCGTTCAATTCCTTCATTCAGTGCCAATTTTATCCACTGAAAGAATTTTTTCCATCCATTCACCAGTTCTTGAACGATTCATTTCCAATAGACCCTTTTATAATTATAAGGGATTAGAAAAAAAAAATGAAAGGGTCTAATTGCCTCAGCACTTAGACTCCTTTGTCATTCTAACCTCTTCAATTTATTTAAGGAGATGAGAATTACAAGAGATCTAAGTGCCAATGGGACTAGGACCCCTTCTAATTTTAATGCCTTTAATTTACAGTAGCCTGTGTACGCGTTCATCGGCCTAGTGGCTGCTTAAAGCCATGGGCCGTTTAATCTTTGCTTAAAACGCTTAGTTGATTTGGGCTATGCACCACAGAATTTACATTATGTTTACACAGCAACCAATTTCAATATACGTGTATTTGCAATGTGCATCCATTCACCTCCGTAACTCCAGCGCTCTCTCTTTGACAAGGTTTTGTCTTCTTACCTTTAATTTAATTTCTTATTCTGCTCTCCCCCCCCCCCCCGCCCGCCCCCTTATTTTGATTCCACCGCTTCTCCTACGATGCCTTTGTACCCCCAGGGCAGTCAATAGTGACATTTTAAACCATTCAATTACGCAGACAAATGGAGAGACAGAAAGCAGATAGAGAGACGGTCTCACACAGAAAAGACAGGGCAGGGCCGTCTTAACACCACAATGGGCCCCTGGGCAAAGCAATAGGTTGCCACCCCGACCCCTCCGCAACTACTCAAAAACCAATGTAAATTTGCATACATGGCGCCCCCTAAGTCCCGAGGGGGGGGGGGGCGCTGGACAAATGCCCAGTGTGCCCAAGCGTTAAGACGGCTCCGATATAGATAGAGAAAGAGAGGAGGGGGGAGAGAAAGAGAGAGAGACACACACACATGCACTGTCAGGCTTGGTTTGTGTACATAGTCAACAAAGGACAGATGTATGTATGTATGTATGTGTGTATGTATGTATGTGTGTATGTGTGTGTGTATGTGTGTATGCGTGTATGTGTGTGTGTATGTATGTATGTATGTGTGTATGTATGTATGTGTGTACGTATGTATGTATGTATGTATGTGTGTATGCATGTATGTATATTACGGACTTAAAAATAAACACAGCGCCAGGTTACGACGGTGTAGAATACCGTTATGTCAAAAAGAAAAAACACCGACTGATTCCTATACTGACACGCATATTCAATATATGCTTAAAACAAAACCGTACACCACCAGAGTGGAAACACTCTATAATAACACTGATACCCAAAAAAGAAGGTCATCCCGAAGACCCCGCAGATTGGCGCCCCATCTCCCTCCTCACCACCTCGTACAAGCTATTTGTAAAACTTATACAGCGACGAGCCTTAAGCTGGATCGTTGACACCCAACGGCTATCACCCAAACAAAAAGGCTCACTGCCCCGCAACGGTCTACACGAGCATGTTTTCATATTGAAAACGGTGATTGACAATCTTCGCCACATAAGCTCTAAGCTATTCGTCACATTCGTCGACATCAAAGATGCGTACGGTAGCGTAGACCACAACATTATGATCAACGCAATGAGGGCAGCTCAGTATCCAGAGAACATCGTCAACATCACTAGAGACATCTACACCAACTCTACGTTCCAGGTCCAGGCAGGCAAGGCCCTTACACCAAGTATACCACGTGGACGCGGCATTATTCAGGGCTGTCCCTGGAGTGCCATTGTCTTCATCCAGGCGATGGATCCTTGGCTACGGTGGATGTGTGCTCCTTACGATCAACTTTACCTACCCAATCCCTGCCAGTCCTACATGGACGACGTGTCAATGACAACGACCAACGACCAACATATGACTGAAATGCTTCATAAGAGCGAAGAGTTTTTGAGCTATTGCGGCATGGAAGTAAAGCACAAAAAATGTGCAGTGTTACACGGACAGAGAACTGGTAACAACTGGGCTAGGAGAGACACAACCTCAGAAGTGACATTCGAAATACAGGATGACATCATTCCCATGTACGGGAAAACTAGACACTATACTTATTTGGGCCATGACTTAAATCTTAGTGGAACAGCTAGTAAAGAACAACTAAAAGATATTACTAACAGCCTTGCAAATATTTTAACCAAAATAGAGAATTCAGTTTTGCCTTTAGCTTACAAGATTGGGGCCATAAATTCAATGTTTATTTCCAAATTGATGTTTTACTTTAACAATAGTTTATTCACAGACAATATGTTGACCCATCTTGAAACATGTATTGTTAATTTTATTAGGAATGCATTTAATCTTAATGACTCAACAACTCGTTCATTTATTTTTGTACCAATGAAGCAGGGTAGCCTTGGAATACAAAAACCTTCCACATTGTATTATGTCAAAAAAGTCACTTTTATTTTGTCTATGTTGAACTGTAATGATGAACAGGTAAAAAAGACCACACGTGATGCATTTCATCTGCATATGACGAAACGGAAAGTCCCACTAGTTGAACATAACACACAACCTAATTTTGGTGGATACGAACTGACAAACAGCAATACTTTGAATAAACTTTGTAAAGTTAACTGGGGGGCTTCTGAATTTGTGGAAATGAACAGATTATGTTGTAAATTGAAAACTTGTTTAGGATATGATATAGAAAATGATTGTTACACCTTATCGATAAATGACGGGAATGGTTCTATAATTCATACCAGTGATATAAATAAAGTGTCTAAATTTCTAAAAAGTCAAAGAATACAAGATGATATCAATTACTGGCATAATCTAGAGCAACAAGGACAAATTGTTGACAAAGTACATGCAAACATTCACTCATCATCCAGTACCGTTTCTAAAAATGCAAATATCAACGATGCTATCATTAAATTTGCTATGAAAGGGAGATTACAATTGTTAGAAACAAACGCAAACATGAACAAATACTACCCACTGTCCTTTCAAAGATCATGTCCCTTGTGTAATCAGCCTTATGACACCAACTCACATATACTTAATGGTTGCCAGAGATTTAAAGGTTTCTACACAGAGAGACACGACAAAATTGTAGACTTTTTATTTGAAAATATCAACAAAAAACTTGCAAGTGATCAGTGCATTATCAGTACCAACAAATGTGTCAATGTTGAAAACAACATCCCCAACAAACCTGATATATTGATTATTGATGAGAAAGAGAAAATTGTGTTTATAGTGGAAGTCTCTGTTCCCTTTGATAGGTTTATTGATATTTGTTTTAATGAAAAAGTTCTAAAGTATTTACCACTACATAATCATTTCAATGATATGGGATACACAAGTAAAATCATTGTCTTTATTGTGGGTTCACTGGGGACAGTGCACAATAAGTCAGCATCAGGTTTGAAGTTGTTGGGTTTCACTAACAGTGAAATAAACCAGTTTTGTAAATTCATGAGTATCAGTGCTATTATTGGGTCACACAGGGTCTGGAAGAAAAGATATCATTTAATCTAATTCATCTCTAGCAATATTTTGTCATATACAGTAGCTTTCAGTGGTGCATTCACTCCCTTTTTTCTTCGTTTTTTATCAGTCAAAAGGCTTTGTTTGTTCCAACTCCACTTTTTGCACAACTGAGAAATTCCACGTTAAACGTTTGCGGCTCAAGTAGAGTGATAAGGAGTTCCATTGAATCAAAACTGTGAAATAGCTTGGTAAGTGCCACGGGCACTTTGAACAAGACTTAGTGTCAGGATCTGCATTTGTTGAATATTTACCTCTTCTACATACTAAAAGACCTCCAGTTTTCCAGGAAATGGAGATAGAACAAACACGAACTAAGGTCACAGTGTTTTGTATCCTCCTTTCTAAGGAAAACATACTGAACTAACAGTTTCACTTTGCCTGTAGATGGCATGGGTAAACTTGCCCCTTTCGCATGTCCCTTATTGAAGTGGTCACTTTGTTGACAGGTCTACAGCAACTCTAGAGTAATCTGTCGAGTTTACTTACTTCTCCCTCATTCACTCATTCCTCACACATAGACGTGGACCCACAGGGAGTCTTGTCCTTTCTAAAAGAGGCTAAGAATACTAAGATCTACACCTTGATTTGGAAACCTGTGTACACATTTACAAAATCTTTCGGATCCATACAAAACAATTTTTGACAATTTCACCTAAGAAATAAAATTTATTGGGAACTATTTAATTCCACTGGTGGAATTAAAATTGCTAAAGCTCTGAATACGAAACATAAATAAAGTATCCAGTTAGACAGTGAAAGGTACAAAGTGGCAGTTATCGTGCCGACGCGCCGTAGAAACCAAAGTCAAACTCAAACTCATTTGTTTTCTTATTGCCTGTCTGTCTGTCTGTCACAGAGTGAAGTCCTGTTCACGGCCAATGAGAATTACAGACTTTACGCAGGCAGCTACAATCTCCGTGTGACCAAGTATCCGTTCGCAATTGTTCTGGTGGAGCATATCGAAGATGTCCAGAAGGTAAACAGCTATTCTGCGTGATTGGTCTGTTTGTGTCAGTCTGTTGGCCATGCTTGATTTTATGTGTTTTTAATACATGTATATATGTATGTATGTATGGGTCTGCCTATGTCTGTCTGGGATCTAAATATTATAATTTTACTTTATTGTGTATAATACAGTCATTACAATTTGTGTCTATGATTTTTGAAACCGCCAGATGGACACGAAAAAAAGGGTGAAATCTACAAGGTGATAAATTCAGTTACTCGTCTTACTATTTATTTATTTCCACAGTTCCAGAACCATAATTAAGTTTCGTTTCCCTAAGAGATTCAATTCTCCATTTTGGATTAAAGTTCAACTTTGCCATTGTGTACGCCCATCCGCAATATCAAAAAAAAAAAAAAAGTCTTGGCAAATGTGCAGGCTCAGTCGCCGTGCACGTGGGAGGGGGGGTCAACATCGTAATTTTAGACGGCGTAAGTGAAACAAAACTAATCGGCGATGTAAGACTTACGTGCATGTATTGATCATACCGATATGGTCCACAAAGTTATTGAACACAAAAATTCATATCGGTTCTCCCATTTCATGATGACTGTATTGCAATGTTATTGGATTCTAGGTGATGGTGTTTGCCAAGAAACACAACATGATGGTAACGATCCAGTCTTCCGGACATTCTGTCATTGGAAGATCAACCAACGATGGGTGCATTCAGATCAATTTCAAGGTAAAGCGGGTGAATTCATATTTATGTGCGGCTCGAAGTAAGTGCAGAGACGAGATGGATAATGTTTAATGTTCAATGAATGGAATATCATCACAATTTGGCTGGTCTTTCTGTGGATGGCTGGATTCTTCTACCTGTCTTAGACGCAGTAGGGCCCAATAATAATAATCGCTGCTGTTCCATGTAAGACCTGAAACAGACTAAGGTTGATATAGGCGCCAGAGCGGTGGCACGCCGCCCATAAAGTTTGCTTCACACTAACACAATAGACAATGCTCACACCGTGACTCAGCGAGCAGTGCCTACTGTGCTAGTGTGGAGATTTATGGATCCCGTGCCACCGGTCTGGCGCCTACACTCAACTTGGTCTGTTTCATCCCTAAGACGTTGCAGGGCCCAATAATTATAATCGTGGCTTCTCCCTGTAAAACCTGCAATGTGTTGTTGTGTGCACTTGACAAGAACAGATTACCCTAGCGCGGTGCCCCCAACTGGCAGTAGGTTTAGGTCCTTGTTTTTGGGAGGGTCACTGCCCTTAGCGTTTACACCTCTGGCGGTGATACGGATCGGTTGGTCAGTTAGCTTAAAGCTGGCCATGCCTTTCCAGGCCGATACATGGGTAAAACAGTGTTGCAAACTGATGTGCCACGATCAAGGGATGGATTGAAAAATTAATGTAAATCAAAGAAGAGCTGATAAGTGACTAAAGAAATGAATGAATGAATAAATGAATGTAGTTGATGGACCAATGGATCAAATGATGGATGGACGAATGGATAGCTTAATGGTGGCATAGGGTTATCTCCCTTACACCTTCCGTCATCATTGCTAAATTATACCCCTCAGCATAATTATTTATAGGTTACGTTTCCCTCTATATTTCTTCGGATTATTTCCCCTATGCATTAGTCATAGTTATGTCCCCTATATCACTTGTGTTATAATTATCCTCTTAAAATATAATTTTGGTTATTCCCCCTTACATTATTCTCGACTTATTTCCACTCATATCACATTTGGGTTATTTCCACCTTTATCTCCCAGCTGATGAAAGGCAGACACGTGACCTTGAACTCCGAAAGGAGTCAAGCCGGGGAAATTACCGTGGAAAGCGGCAACAGTTGGATAGAGGTCTATACAGAAGTAAGTTGATACACAATCAAATTGGATTATTTCCATTAAATACATTAATTTCAAATGAACCTGTACGATACCAGTATTGAGGAAACAATACATGGGGTTTCACAGAAGAGGAAATACGTGCTATAGTCAGCACGAGGAGCAGCACGAATACAAAGTGGCCAAAATACCAGGATCTCCTGAAGGATCCAAGGAATGCCGGAATGAATTCAAGTATATTCGCCGGGGAAATAGGAGCAAGGGGATTTGTCGGTTCAACAATGTACTCTCTTCTGAAGAAACTCAAACTAGGTGACAGGAAAGTTAGAAGTGCCCTTAAGGAAATAGCAACAACAGGGGAAAGTGCTTCCTGCTGGATTTGGTGTAAAAAGAACGAACAGTAAATTCATACAGCCTAAAATTATACCATATTTAACTGATGGCCGTTTTGCCAAAATGGATAAGACACCTGCACAGAAAAACAGACACCAAGCGGTACGGGTTCAAATGCAAAGAAAAGCCTGGCGACGAAAAAATAAAAAGAAGTCATGAATTCGGTGTGGCCGGAGTTCTAGAAGATGTCAGGAAGTTAAAGGCCGAAATCTCCAATGAAAGAATCCACTCTTTCTCTGAATATCGTCATCTGTCTCGCTCCGCCTGAGGACTTTCTTACCACTTCTTACCACCACCCTTTCATTCTTACTATCCAAATCTGCTGGTGTGGTGAATATCGCAGTGATGTCGTCATTAAAATAAAAAAAAATTTATATAATGAAAAGATGTTACATGGATAACGTTTAATATTTTAATGAAACTGTAAAGTAATGGAGGAACTTCTCGATGGACAATGCTTAATGTAATATTAAGTTATAGATTATGCTAGGCTTCCTCTGTCCGTGTACTTTCTTGCTCTCTGCTTTCACACATTAAAGTAGCCTGTGCCACAACTGACACTGCACTATCTTGTTATACATACATACACGCACACACGTCATACAAAAGCACACATACACAAGCAGCGGATCTACTCATGAACGATGTCATTCCTGAGTGCAAACTTGATGTCAATCTTGCGTGACGGATTGCCGTAGGTTACCAGCTGTGAACTCATCAGCCCGATCTGGTCTAAGCGAAAGCAAAGTTTGAAAAATAAGCTGCATTCACAAAATGCCAGAAATGATCCTTTTAGCTCCAAAGGAAAACAGTAGACTTTCAAACCTTAAAACTTGGATTTCTCAGTTCCACCTTTTTGTGGCCCTAAATGTTTCTGGCTTCTGGTCTCTAAATACAATTTGGTGCGTCAGAGTGTCATGTTTATCTTCTCCTTCTGTCCTATCGTTCCATTATATTCTATCTATCGTCTTGCTTTTTCCTAGCACAATGTGACCGTTATCGGGTAGACGTGCTTTCAACCAACTCAAAATCTTAAACTGCTGATTTTCTCTTGCAATTTTGTCACAGGTGGACGCACTGTCTACCATAGAAAATGGTACCAAAACGGGTCGAGTCATTGTCGGGGGCAGCGCTCACACTGTGGCTATGGGGGGCTACACTCAGGGTGGGGGCCACAGCCCCATCAGTCGCTCCCTGGGCCTGGCTGTGGACAGTTTGCTGGAGGCCACGCTGGTGACGGTAGACGGAAGTGTCGTCACGGTTTCGGAAACAGGCACTGTAACCATGGTAACTCGCCCTCCCGTCATGCATGCGTGTTTATCTCATTTGTCTTTCGTTTTCTTTTTATTTTGCTTTTATTCTCTCTTTTATACAATCTTTTTTATTCCTATTTTGATGGCTCATCATTGAGTAGATATGTTTATTGCCTCATGGACTCATTTGAAATGTTTTTTCCATAAGGCTGCTGTTTGAGAAGAACGTCTGTGACATTCACACTTTAAAAAGCATTAACATAATAAATCAATATCCCGACATTTCATCCAAAATGCCACATTTTGATGTATCCAGGCCAATATGTATCCAGGTGGTCTAGAGGCAAGGTGCTCGCCTCTCATGCCAAGGGTCCCGGGTTCTAAACCCGGCCGGTGCAGGCATGTTGGAAGTTTGGGATTTTTCTCATATTTTCATGTCCCTGATCCTATTGAGGGGTAGGATCGAGTACCTAGTCTTCTCGGATAAGGACGAAAAAATTCGGAGGGCCCGTGTGCACGTTGCGCACGTTAAAGATACCTTGGCAGTTGGAAATCGTAAAGAGCAGGCCGAACAGGCCGCTGCCCGGGCAAAATTAAATAAAATTCATCCCTACCACCCACTCCCCCTCATCCCCCCACCACCAAAAAAAAAAAAAACGCCGACCGGCGCTGCACTGTGGCGACGACGTGCCTGCTCCAGTTGTAACTGGGGTGCAATGGCACAAAGGCAAAATTTCCCAAATGGGATTAAAGAGTTATACAAATACAAATACAAATACAAATATCTTAACAGTTTGTTCAAACTTTAAATGTTTAAAGTGTAAAATTTTGTCCAGACACTAAATGCCAACAACCCGACATTTTGTATAGAGGGTAAATACCAGCATCCTGACACTTTGCCCAAATGTTAAATGCCAACCTCCCGACATTATGTACAGATACTGAATGCCAACAACATGACATTTTTTTCCAGGTGCTAAATGCCAACCTCCCGACATTTTGTCCAGATACTTAGTACCAACCTCCTTACATCTACCAGCATCCTGATATTTTGTCCAGAGGTTGAATGCCAACCTCCCGACATTTTGTTCAGATGCTAAATGCCAGTATCCCCACATTTTGTCCAGATGCTAGATTCCAACATCCCGACATTTTGTCCAGATGCTAAATGCCAAAATTCCGACACTTTGTCCAGGTGCTAACCGAAAATATCCCGACATTTTGTTCCACCGCTAAATGTAACAGATTTTGACAAATTTTCCACACCCTAATTGCTTAAAAAAAATCAAAATATTGTTCAGAAGGTAAAAGCCTCTACAATTTCTGCATTTTATCCAGACTCTAAATGGAACTGTCTCGGAGAGCTGTGATACCTCCCTGTTCTGGGCAATCCGTGGAGGTGGCGGGGGCGTGTGGGGTGCAGTGATCTCCTTCACGTTCAAGCTTCATTACGCTCCTAAACGATTCAGGAACGTCTTGTCTTCCTGGGCATTGATGGCTGGAACTGGTGAGTGATGGTGGCAGTGGTGGTGGTGGTGATGGTGATAGTAATGGTCGTGGTGGTGGTGGTGGTAGTGTTCCTGGTGCTGGTGGAGGTGGTGGTACTGATGGTGGTGATGGTGATGATGGTGGTGGTGATGGTGATGGTGGTAGTGATGGTAGTAAGGGTTGTGATGGTAGTGATGATGATGGTGGTCGTGGTCATGGTGCTGATGTCGATGGCGATGACGATGGTGATAATAATGATGATAATGATGGAAGTACGTCTGTACTCTATTTTTAATAATTTTATTGATAATATAAGAAACTCAATAACTTTAAAACAGCAAAATTTAACACTAATACTACAAAAGATATTGTTGATGTTGTTTTTGTCTGATGTAGAGGACCAGTTTGGTAGAGACACAGTGCGGTATGTCCTGCAACAGCTGAACCAGTTGTGTCCTCAATGGGGTGGATACTTCATGGTAAGTTAGATGTTACAAGTCGACGTACAAGACCAACATATGTCTGACCATCACATGATACTGCTTGAAGCAAACATCAACAAACCCAAGAGCACAAAGCGAGTCGTCGTGTCCAGAAACACCAAAGACATCAACATCGAGAACCTAAAAAATGACATCACCAGTGCTCTCACAGACTCACCATCGACTGACATCGGTCAGCTGAACCAAACACTCACTACAGTCTTGGAAAAACATGCCCCTTACATCACACGTAACATCTCTAATCGACCGTATGCTCCTTGGTATAAAATCGAAGTCAAGGCAGCTAAGAGTGAAGTCCGAAAAGCGGAGCGGATATGGATTAAGTCAAGATTGACTGTTTATAAAGACATTTTTAAGAAAAAGAGAAATGTTTGGAAGACTGTGATTGTCAAGAACAGATTTAATTCATAAATGTTTCCACTGACTAAATTTTTGTGAGAGAGCAGTGAGTAATTTTTACAAACGTAATTATTGTGCGAGCCAGCATAACTTGGTCTCGTGGGCAATTTGTTTTGAACAGTTTTTTTTATAATAGATAGACAGAAGGTGTGGGGAAGGATAGACGGACAGCGTAGGTGTGCATGACTGAGCACTTGTTATATCTCGTGTTTTGAACTAGGTTTAGTAGAGAGGGAAGGGGTGAGTAGGAATTAAATGTTATTAAGACGTCTGTCAACGTACAGAAAATACCGTGATCCAGAGTAAAAGCTCGGGGTTTTGAACATGTTAAGAATTTATTGCTATAAAATTACATTATATTGTATTGAGTGATTCGACCTTTGATGTCGACCCAAGGTCGTTGCGTAGGGCTGTTACTTAAAATAACTCAGTTCGGCAGCTGAGCTAGAAGTGGTTGCACCAATCACAATCCAGGAATTAGACGGTAAGCTGCAGATGCAGTCCAGTATTTAAGGCCATACAGAACTTAGTTCTGGGCCACATGTAGACAATCCATTTACGAGGTGGTCGGCGATAGTCCTCAGCCAGATGAGAGACATAGAGACGCAGTTGAGCAGTCCATTGTGAGGAGCCTGATTTAAAGCTCCAGAGCCTAAGCTACTTGGTTTGATATAAAACCACAGCGTTTACATCCAGCGCTCTCACTCCCAGTGAGGGCCGCATGGTGAGAGTCCATACTAATTTGTAATGATGAAAGTGAACCGTTCTACTTACTTTTGAAGACAGTTTCAGAGCTACCGCCAGACAACGCATGGTTGTACAAGCATTCTCCATGGCGTGTCTAGAGGAAATGTCCATATCATAACATGTCTCATTGAATTAATAGAATTTAAACTGTTATATCCGTCGCCACGTGCGCGGATTCTATTTGCCATATAACTCATATGACCTGCAAGTAGTTAGATTCAGTTGCCTTTGAATTGATATTTATATTTATAATTATATTTGTTACATTAATTCCTGTAATTAAACTGCCCTACAGTTCTGCTAAAATTGAAAGCAATTGATTTATTTAGTTTTTAGAGTGCAAGTATTTATTTTTGTGTGTTCGTCGATTGTGGGAGCGGACCTCGAAAGAGTGTCAGTCGAAATATCCCCATGTAACCCACATCGCGAGAGTGATTCAGAAAGCAAAGCAAGATTATTACTGCAACAAGTTTGAAAATGCCAAATCTGGCAAACAACTTTTCACTATTTGTGATGAACTTTTGGGTACAACCTCTCAAACAGTTTTACCTAACAATATTGATTCTGTAAATCTTCCTGATGTTTTTGCCAACTTTTTTCAAGACAAAGTTCAAAATATTAGAGATGAATTAGATAATTTTAAAACTTGTGACCATTTTGCCCCATGTACTGGTTCCACATTGGAATCCTTCCAACCTGTAAGTGAAGATCATGTTAGGTCTCTAATTATGAAAGCTCCTGCCAAACAATGTGCTTTAGACCCGATCCCAACCTCTCTCTTGCTTCTTTGCTCTGATGAGCTTATCCCTACCATCACAAATATTTTCAACAATTCCTTGAGTAAAGGAGAAGTCCCAGACTTTTTCAAGACCGCCTTAGTAAGACCACTGCTTAAGAAGCATAACCTTGACAGAAATGCCTTGAAAAACTATAGACCAGTCTCAAATTTGTCTTTTTTATCAAAAATACTAGAGAAAATTGTCCTTCAACAATTGCTCACTCACTTTCAGATCAATGACTTAGCAGAGGTATTTCAGTCAGCCTATCGTAAAAACCATTCCACAGAAACAGCACTTACAAGAGTTACAAATGATATGCTAATCGAAGCTGACAATGGGAACGTTGCCCTTTTAACATTATGTCACAAGTGGAGTGAGCGAGATTCAAAGGATTACGGGGGTAGGGAAGTGTAGGATTGACTCACGGGGTAGTTGAGGCTGCTCACCTATATTGACTTCTGTTAGTTAACGTGGAAGCGTGCAAGACGTGAGTAAAGTGGAGGCGATGAGGTAAAACTTGTGTAGTGAAAAGTCACTGCAAGTTAAGAAGTCCAAGAGGACAGACGTGAAAGAGAGCAGTCGGGAGTGTATTCCAGTGAAGACTGGTAGGTTGAATTATAAGGATTGATAATTGTGGTGATAGATCTACTATATTCTGATGATGACAATGATGCAAATAAGTTATATGTGAGGACTTAAGGAGTGTGCAAGTCATGTGTTACTGTGTAAATAGATGTGAACGATGAGCGAGATATGTATGTTAGGAGCAGGGATTCCTAGCCTAGTCGGAGTGCGGTGTAATGATGTGGGGGTATGCTACAGTAGAGAGGTGCAGCTGTATGGTGGGTGAACTGTGGAATGTTATGTGTACGCTTGATGGTTCGTGGATAGTAGGTACATAGTATTATAGAGATGTGATGTTATTCTTTATAGGTGCCGGGGACAGGCCAGCATAAGTGAGGTGCATGGGTTGGGCAGTGAGGCCACCCGCAGGCCAGCATAAATGAGGTGCATGGGTTGGGCAGTGAGGCCACCCGCAGGACAGTGAGAGCACATTATTCGTGGCAGTCTGGCCACAATCAGGAATGTATTCAGATATTGATGTGATATTAAGATATTGATGTGAGGTTGAGCACGGGCAGTGAGACGTCGTGCTACAAGGCAGTGCAGCCAGTGATGTATTGTTAGGCTGAGGCCAACTATAGTATTGTAAGGGAGTGATTATCCTAGAGAGGACGAGAAGAAGAACGAATGCTTAAGGGAACGAGTGAGATGTTGTATTTATTGGATTGTCATTATTAATGTTGTAATAAATGTGTGAGCCTGTTTAATTGTTTTGTTAATTGTTATACTTGTCTGTTCGTGACTGTTACTGTCAAATAGTACATCTCCCAATCTGGGATTTGCTACACATTACTTGATCTATCATCAGCATTCGACACGATTGATCATCGTATTTTAATCAAAAGGCTTGAGGTCACTTTTGGTATTAGAGGAACAGCATTGAAATGGTTAACTTCCTATCTGTACAATCGACAGCAATACACCATAATAGGGAACAATTCATCCAAAAGCTGTACTTTGAAACATGGCGTACCACAGGGCTCGGTACTAGGACCCATATTATTTACTCTTTACACCCAGCCACTAGCACATCAAATTACTAAATTCCATCTTAGCTATCATTTCTACTCTGATGACACCCAAGTTTATGGCTCATCAACACCTGATACTGTTGAAGATCTGTTACAGAGGGCAAGGTCATGTTTATCATCTGTTAAGAATTGGATGAATAAAAACAAATTGATGCTTAATGAAGACAAGACTGAGGCAATTTTGGTTGGCAGTGCAAGAAGCATCAAAGGCATAAGCACAAAAAATATTTGTCTTAGTGGAAAAAATGTGTCACTTACAAAATCAGTCAAAAACCTAGGTGTTTATTTAGACTCTACCTTATCCATGGAAGCACAGGTCAACCATCTCCTCAAAAATGTTTATTTTGAAATAAGGAAACTTGGCCAAATAAGAAACCTTTTATCTACAAAAACAACAGAAATTCTGGTAAATTCCCTTATTTTATCCAAATTGGACTACTGTAAATCACTTTTAACAGGAATTTCCATGGACAAACTTAAAAAACTCCAAGTTGCACAGAACAACGCAGCTCGTCTGATTCTCAGGAAAAAGAGAAGGGATTCAGCTGCGCCAATGCTTGCTTCGTTGCACTGGCTGCCAATTGAACAGCGTATTCTATACAAAGTGGCATTGCTATGTCACAAATGTGTCTACAATAATGCACCACCTTATCTGTGTGACCTGTTGGTCCCCTATGTACCATCTCGCACTCTACGGTCTTCAGTAGACACCAAAAAGCTGAAAATTCCTAAAGTTTCCATGAAAACTATGGGTGAAAGATCCTTCTCATATTGTGGCCCCCAAATATGGAACTCATTGCCTCTTTCTCTCAGAGAAATTGAGAACCCCAATACATTTAAGAAACATCTTAAGAGCCATTTTTTCACTCCATAGAATCCAGATTGCTTGTAAAATATATTATGTGTATGTGTGTGTGTGTATGTGTCTTTAAATATTATTTGTAGTAAATAAGTTCTGTAAAGCGCTTAGAGCCTGTGAAACAGGGTTAGGCGCTATATAAATGTCATTTATTATTATTATTATTATGTTTGTATCGTTATACATGTAGTACGTATCCTAGCCAGTGTCCCGACGTCAATCCCACGTAGATTTTGTGTAGGTGTTCCGCAGGGTTGACAGAGTTAGCGAAGGGGCGGTGCCCTACATCAAACTGACATCTACGCGATGTTATTATTAGCGGATCTGCGTAAACACGACGTCATTCCTACATGCAAACTTAACGTCAATCCTACAAGGCTGGGATCGCCGGCCGGGATGTTTATACTGTGTTTTGTACAATTAGGGATGGCCAAGAAAAAACAAGTTGTGTGTTACAAAGCCCCGCGTAAGAGGTGAACCAGACTGAGGCTGGTGTAGGCGCCATACTGGTGGATTCCGGCCTAATTATCATGCATGACACTAATACCCTATTAATTGCGACACCGCAGCGGTATAGTTACATAGTCTGTTTAGTTACATGACTGTAGGAATTGATATGTTTACATTGTGTACGTTTGGCATGTCTTTGCCATACTAAGGGGTGAAACAGACCAGAGCTTGTGCAGGCGCCAGATTGGTGGCTCGTCGCCCATAAATATGTTATTTTTATTATCCGTGCACATGAAACATCCTTTTTGTTTCGCCACTTGAATGGTTTTTGATGTTTCCGTTGCCTTTCCTTACACACACACACACACACACATACACACACACACACGCACACGCACACACACACACAAATCCAACACAGCTTGTATTATTTTTCAGGTGTCCAGCGATCCGCTAGATGACGCTGGGTTCTACAGAGGAAGTGTGGCGGTGTTCTTGAATCACTTTGGCTCTGACAATGATTCGTGTACCAATGACATAGATGGTTTACTGAACTACAACATCAGCGGAAATCAGGTGACGTCATGGTCTATCCAACACCTTCCTCTCCCTTCTTTTCTTATCATAACTACCTTTGACTTTTCACCTTTCCCCTTTCACCTAGGCGTTGTCCATTCACTGCAGGATGTAGCCCTATGACAATGACTTCCATTCTTTCCTGTTTGATGTTTTCCTCATCCATGTTTTTGCCCCTGTCTGTTTAATGTCATCCTGACATCTTCTTCCTGGTCATCCTCTTGTTCTTCTTCCTGTCCTTGGTTGCCATTCAGTGCAGCGTTTTGGCCATCATATTACAGTAAAAGTGGAAATGGTCCAGACATGTGGGAAGAGTGAATGACAATAGATGGAAATGATTCCAACAGATAACGAAGCGTACTTTACATTGCAGCCTCATCACTTAGGGAGGTGCCACAGTAAGCCCAGTCAGACACAGCCAGATGCTGCCAGCCAAATGTACACCAAAGAAATAACGACAGAAGCTGAATGTGTCTGACCGGGCATGGTATGATAGGGTCTTAGATCTTCCCAGATTCATTCAGAAAATATAGGAAATTATGGTGGGCACTTGACTGCAAGTATTTGACTGTCTGGTGGGGCTTAATATGACACCTTCTTTATGTGACAATTATTTTGGCAAATGATTATTGTAACATACCAAAACAATAACAAACAAAAAATGTTGAGTGCCAGACTCCAGGAAATCTTCCTAGTGTAACACTCTTACATTTTCTCGTTGTGACTGGCAGTGACTTGCTTTTGAGTTTTTTTCCGGATTTTTGGATCATGCATTTGAAAATATCTGGATATATTCAGATAATGATCCAAATTTTAGGTCAGTAAGACAAAAATTTGTCTCGGCTCTCGATCTGGCTCGAGGAGAGAAAGGGTTGGTAGTGTACGAATTCGCTGACACTTCAAACAAAGTCGGTAGATTGTAACTTTAGGGGGGTTCAATTTAGGGAACATGCGCTTTTGTGAGCTTCTGCCCCCCTTGTATCCGGATAACAGTATTAATTATTATTTATTGTTTAACTGAACATCCAAATCTAAATCTGGACTCTCGCTCAGCAGTACTTTCTTGTTGTGTTTTGTAGAAAAGTTACAACTCGTGGTCTTATCTATCAATGCCGAGAAAAAAAATAATTATGTCCTGTACTATTCTGCTTGTGAGACATGCAAGGACATTTTCCAAAACTGACGACGAATTTTTCCTTGTACAGTACACAAAGTCTGATAAAACCTTCCCAACTTTTCTGGAGTACGAGAAGACGGCCTATGACCCACCAGTTATCAATGCGTACACCGTCAACACATTTGTCCAACCAGAGACCGTTACTGACCCACAGAAACTGGAGAAATTGGTAGATGTGATGATGAAGTTGGGTCCTAGCCGTATCTGTCAGGGGACGATGCTCGGAGGTAAATACAGTGTACAATTATTGATGGGGATTAGGCTGCATCTTCCAACAAACTTTTTAAAATGGCTGTAATATTTGAACCACTGGAGATAACTGAATGAAATGAACAGCCTTGTCATCTTTAATTCAAGTTCTATTGATCTCATAAATGAACTACATCTAAATTAGTATTTCAGACAAGATACAGGCGGTCAAAATAGTTGACCTCACTGGCCGAAACCTCATATGTATACAATGTGTTTTCCCTTTTCAGCAACCTATTTAAAAAGAAAAAATCTCCAAGTGGTTTATGCTCTAACCAAAGCTTAATAAATCCATCTCATAATGATACTTCAAAAAAAACAAAAAACAATTTGTTTGTTTATTCTGTGCAACATGATTGGTAGTGATTTTTGTTCTGTTTAGATATTGCGTTAGGGTAGCCACACAAAGGCCGCTGAATTCGGTCACCGAGCCACTAGGCGCTTTAGGTGAGAAGAAATGCATTATATAATTTCAACAACTGCACATAGAGCCCGCCTAGATTCGGTCCGTTTATATAGTGCAATTCTTCTCACCTAAAGTGCCTAGTGGCTCGGTGACCGAATTCGGTGGCCTTTGTGTGGCTACCCTTAGACAGTTTTGGGGTTCAGATTCTCCTTGTTGTTTGGTTGTCCAAGAACGGAAATCAAGTCATTTGAAATATGACTGGCTTCTATTTGACGGGAACAATTTCTGTTTGTTTCACTTTTTTTAGAACGTTTGATTTAATTTCATTTGTTCAAAATTGGTTACAGCAGTTTCAAGTTTGCTGCTCGTCTTATGTGGCTTGTGAAATATCAGGAGTGGGCAACCCTTCCGTGGGGACTGTCTCATGTTGTCATATATAGTATCTTTGGTATTTCCAATCCCAGATTTGAGCATGACAAGCTAAACAAACTGCAGCCTAGGGCCTCAAAACCCGCAGGGCCCCCACAAAACTTTAGATTTTCTCATTGTTGCTCTTGACTATTAAAGTCGAGTGACGATAGTTTACCATGTGGGCATCGTCATGTTTGAATTTTTTAAATGATTTTATGGTCTTGTATCTGTTTGCACTTTTGTGAGACCTCCTGGTGTAACTTTTTAACCAGGGGTTCAAAGAGCAAAAGAAGAGAGTGTAAGACAAGAATTCCAACATTAAAAACAACAACAACAACAACAGAAACAAGTAAAATTAGGAAAATGAGCTTCAGTTGTCCCAAGATAGCGGGGCCTCATAAATTAAAGCTTTCTTGTTTGGACTAGGCACATAGTCACTGTAAAATTTCCAACCATACTTTTCCATTCTATGCTATGAAAATGCATCTTTCTTTTTTTTTCTTCTGCTCAAATATAGTAAATGATAATATTAAAGACTGAGTTTTGTCCCAAATGAATGTGTCCACGCAACCCATCGTCAAAATTTAAGGCCGACAATGCACAAAATTTCATAATGTTCGGTCATGTAGTCATGAAGTTTTAGATGTTTACATTTTCATCCTCTATCTCCATTATCGTAAGATGATAACGCGAATTGCCGCCGTCCTTTAGTGGATTAATGGGAGGTGGCGCAGCGGAATGACCTTTCTTGTGTATTGTATAGCTCTGTGATGATGACTGAGTTCTCATATTGGCAGGTGCTACGAACAACGCTAAACCAGGGGCCACTCCAGTCAATCCAGCTTTCCGCTCAGGTCTGATGTCTCTGACATGTGCCGCTGGTTGGGAATTTAGCTTTTTGAACGACACGGCTTATGTAGACATGGCTCTGTCACTGCACCACGACCTGGCCAAGGTGAGAGTGTGTGTAATATTATGGGCTGTTGCTGGGGACAGTGGTCTAAATACTAAGTCGAATAGGGAAAATTCTGAGCTGTATTCATTGTTCAGCTATTGCTTTCTGTGTAACTTACCACTGTCACCTTACAACAGCCAACATGATGATGATGATGATAATTATGGTGTTGGTGTTGATGATGGTGGATATGGTTGTGATGTTGATGGTGTTGGTACTGATGGTTGCGGTGGTTGTGTTGATGGAGATGATTTTTTGACGTTTGATGGTGACAGTGTTTGGTGATAATGATGGTGGTATGGTGGCGGTTGTTGTCGTGATGTTGTTAGTGGTTGCGGCGGTGGTATTGATGGTGGTGATAGTGACGATGATGGTGGTGACTGTGATGACGGTGTGTAAGATTGACAGATATTTTAGTAGGTAGAAGAGATATCACAAATAACGCACACTTTGACACTTGTTTAAAATGCGGTCTGCCACTTATCAAGCAGTTTCACAGTTCTGATTTAGTCTAACTCCTCGTCCTATAATACTAAAGCCTCAAATGTTTAACGTCGAATTTTTCAGTTGTGCAAAAAGTGGAGCTGGAACAAGAACGCATACATGATACACACAACATACGTATCATTACATGAACATATCTTAACTCGGTAACAGACAGAACGCACGAAGTGACACGGCACAGTGCAGATCTAGCTAGAATTCACTGTTGAGCGAACTGCAGATGATAAAAACGATCTTCTTTATTGTTGCTCTGTTTGTTTTATGTGTATTGTTCTATTGTTTTATGTGTTTATTTGTTTGTTGTATGATTGGTCAGCTCGGGAAAGGTGTTTACTACAACGAGCCAGCTGAAGATTTGCCCGACTGGAAGGAGATGTTCTGGGGGAGCATGGACACCTACTGCAAGTAAGACTTAAGACACTTTACTTACTTTTCAGTTTCTTATCTCATATTCATCTTCATTCGACTGCCGCCTTGTTCTCCAGAGAGTACTGATACAAATTCACACAAAGACACATGAAGTCGTATATACATGCATATAATATTCGAAAGAGACAAACAGACAGACAGAACAGGAGAAAAAGAGACAGACAGACAGACTTCCGAGAGATAGAGAGAGAAAGAGAAACAGAGAGAGAAAGAGACACAGACAGACAGAGAAAGAGAGTCAAACAGAGAGAGGCAGAGGGAGAGAGAAAGAGGGACTCGACAGGGAGAAAAAAACACTCAAAAGATGCAAGAGGAGAGGGAAGAAAGTGGCAACTACAGAAAGAAATGATGGGGGAAGGAATGGCTGGATAGAGTGAGGAAAAGAGAGAAACATTTCACTGGTGTTTGTAAATTACAATTTTCCCTTTACGATTTTACAACAGTCTTGGTGACATCATCACTTTGTCTCAGGAAATCATGAAAAGTCTCATAATTATTGCGTGTTATGATCTATTCTCTTGTACATGAATGTCTCCTTCAGATCTATTCTCGTCAACAGATAAAGATATTATATTTCTATCTTTTTAAGATCTATTCTTTTAAACAGATAAAGATATTATATTTCTGTCTTCTTAAGATCTGTTCTTTTAAACAGATAAAGATATTATATTTCGATCTTCTTAAGATCTATTCTTTTAAACAGATAAAGATATTATATTTCTATCTTCTTAAGATCTATTCTTGTGAACAGAGAAAGATATTATATTTCTATCTTCTTAAGATCTATTCTTGTGAACAGATAAAGATATTATATTTCTATCTTCTTAAGATCTATTCTTGTGAACAGAGAAAGATATTATATTTCTATCTTCATAAGATCTATTCTTGTGAACAGATAAAGATATTATATTTCTATCTTCTTAAGATCTATTCTTGTGAACAGATAAAGATATTATATTTCTGTCTTCTTAAGATCTATTCTTGTGAACAGATAAAGATATTATATTTCTATCTTCTGAAGATCTATTCTCGTCAACAGATAAAGATATTATATTTCTATCTTTTTAAGATCTATTCTCGTCAACAGATAAAGATATTATATTTCTATCTTCTTAAGATCTATTCTCGTCAACAGATAAAGATATTATATTTCTCTTCTTAAGATCTATTCTTGTCAACAGATAAAGATATATTTCTATCTTTTTAAGATCTATTCCCGTCGACAGATAACTAAGCATTATTATTTTCTAAAGGTCTATTCTCGTGAACAGATAACTGCACATTTCTATCTTCTAAAGAGCCATTCTTGTCAAAAGATAACCACACATTTCTATCTTCCAAAGATCTATTTCCGTGAACAGATAACTATACATTTCTATTTTCTAAAGAGCTGTTCTAGTGAACAGATAACTGTAAATTTATATCTTTTAAAGAGCCGTTTTCGTCAGCAGATAACTATAAATTTCTGTCTTCTTAAGATCAATTCTTTTGAACAGATAACGACACCTTTCTATTTTCCTGGGATCTGTTCTCTTATGCAGATAATGATCCATTAATCTCCCTGTAACTGTGTCACATACATGTAATTATAATTCTACACGGAACAATCACATATTAATAGTTTTATAGTAAGGAACACATAATATTATCTAATTGTGTTACATATAAATATTCCCAACTTTCAGGCTAGCGGCGATCAAGAGAAAGGTTGACCCGAACAATTTCCTGTGGTGTCACAACTGCGTGGGCTCTGATTTCCGGTTTGACTGTCCCAAATACTATTGGTGGATGCAGGACAACCCACACGCCTACCGGAGGTTTATGCGGGGTGGCAGGATGTCCCACTTTGAATATGAATTCATGAAAGCTTTGAGAACTTGGCCGTAAAGGACTTTTCACATTCTGCATTGCAACTAGCTATCCATTCATCCTTTGCTATTATATTCAGATATCCTATTATTTCAACAGTATTTTTTTTTAAAGCCAGGAACCCCTGCTGAAATAGGATCAGTAGGACTGGCTCATAGTTTGCTCATGAGAATGACATCGTTCCTACGTAGAACCGCCATTTAGGACATTGCGCCGACGTCGGTTTGATGTAGGGCACCCACTCCAAAGGTATTCATACGAAACAAACAGAAATTTTATCTTATACCAATGTACGTCGGATTGACGTAGACATGGGAGCAGGGAAAGGGAAAAATTATGACGGAAGTATTTCATCGTGGTGAAATTTTGGTGATTTTGGAACGGAATTCACAAATTCAAAATTGATATGTCTGTAAATGCATTGCACATTGAATAAACCAGTTTAATAACTGTTAACATGCACATTAATCTAGCACTTTATCATACATCTAGACTTTTTTTTTACCAGGTAGCAGTCATGTTTCATAGGGCACAAGTTGAAGGATTCATGTATTCTTCCTTCGATCCCCCCCCCCCTTACTCTATTTTCTATCTGACTGACCCCCCCCCCCTTGGTCTGTCTGTCTTTTTTTCTCTCTCTCTCTCTCTCCTCTCTCTCTCGTCTTTTCTCTTCAACATTCATTGCCCCAGTGCTCACTTTACCCGTTCTATTCCTGAGGAAAGTTTTTGTTTTTTTTCTTTTGTCCTGTTATCCATCTGCCTCTGTTTATCTGGATTATTTGACCATAACCCCCCCCTCCCCACATACACACACCCTCAGCCCCCACCCCACCACCTCCACCGAAAGCTCACTTATCATCACTAATTACATCATCTCCTGAAACTCCAAATGAGCAATATTTGTTGATATATTATCTGTGCCATCTTCGCTGAATTATCCCGATTTGCCAAAAGGACAACAACAACATTCTGAACAACAACAACGTCATCAGCAGCGACAACAGCAGCAACAATAACAACAACCGCAACAACAACAACAACAATAACAATAACACAATTAGATTTGAACATGATCAATCATAATATTTTTACTTGAGATTTGAATACTAGGGGAAATTACTGTTAATCCATTTCGAAGATAGTACAATAAATTCGTGAGTAGTCTACCCTTTTTTCTTGATTGTTTTATAAATTAATTAAATTACACGTTTTGTCTCATGTTTTTGTCTAGTATGACCCCCTTCCCTTTTTATTCATCATGCTCTTCAGTGTCTATCCAGTGGCGGACCTACATATTTGGGGCCATGAAGATTGAACTGTTAGGGGCCTTTTCGCCAATAACAATAGGGCACCATCCAACAGGCTCCAAGGGGCCTTGCTGCCCTTGTCCGGGCCTCGAAACTATTCAGTCATTAGAAAACGTTTCTTTGCGCCCCCCCCCCCCGGGCTTAAGGGCCTAAAGCTTAAGTTTCATTAATTTTATAGTAGATCCGCCACTGTGTGTGTCTGTCTGTCTGACTGTCAGATAGGCTGGAAAAATCAGCTTGCCCTTTGTCCAGGAGAGAAACCCTGGCATGTTGTAAAGCAGACCTGTACTCAAGAGATTACAAGAACTATTGGAACAAACACAAACATTGCATCTTCACTACAACCACCACTGAAAAAAATAGTATTGATACTACTACCACAGCCCACAACACCACCAACAACAACAAAAGATCCTCAATAAAAACAGCAGTATTATTACCACCACTAAAGGCACAACCAGCGTCATCCACACAGAAACACCGATGTCATCATCATCGTCATCACCATCACCATCATCATCACCAACACCGCCACTATGACGACGACGATCATCACCATCTACCATGATCACATCATCATCTTCATCACTACCACCACCCGTGCCATTATCAACATCAACAACAACATCATCATCGCTCTCACTATCACCACCACCACCACCACCACCACCACCACCACGATTATCATCATCACATATCTCAACAGTGGCATCATCTTTAGGTATTTGGGCGGCACACTCTGACGGGGCATTGAATTAAGATAACATAAGATGTGATAAGATAAGATTCACTTTATTAATTCATGAGGGAAATTCACTTACATAGAGCTTTCGAGTGCACATACATGATACACACATACGTCACGGGTGGTCCTCAGGAGTTACACAGCCGGCTGGTTGGGGCAGTGAGTTGCGTCTGTTTTGACTCAGCTAGTGCGCGAGGTTTCTTTTTGCCTCTAGCTCACTCAAGACAGTTTTGACGTACCGGAACTAGTGACATAGACTGTGAATTAGTCTCGCCTGATGTCGAAGTTCCGATTAACACCACATAGTTCACATCTCACACTTAAACTGAGATAAAACAAGTCTTGTCTCAGTATGCCGTCAGCCTCAAGCCTCAAGCTGTGTTTTAACGTGTGCGGAAGTAGCAACGGCAATGGAAGTCAGAAATCCACCAGTTAGTGCAATAGAAAGGATGTTTTCATGTGTACGGAAAAGCCATAACCGTATGTAGACATGGAAACATCATTTCTTTTTACTACTTGGTGGATTTTTGGCTTTTCCGTTTCCTTATCATGAAAACACGACTATTAGGTTTTCATGTATACGGAAAGGGAAACGTCAAAAACCTTTCAAGTAGTGAAATAGAAAAAATGCGTTCATGTGTATGGAAAATCCATTACCGTACACATAGAAACACAATTTCTTTTCGCTCCCTGGTGGAATTTTGCAGTTTCATTTTCTGTACATATGAAAACACAGCTTAACTTCTCTCTTTCCCGACCACCCTCGACAGATCCTCGCCTTTCTTAGCTTATGTCGAGTAGATTGATTTCGCACATAAAGTTATACTTGAAAGGACACTGTGTGTCACGCATTCCTTTAAGATCCGGGGAGTAACGAAGACAAGGTCCACTAAAATCTGGTTCTCTCTCAGAGAAAAGATCCTTGTCCATCACTGATCCGTCGTCTTGCCAGAGAAACACATTGTCGTCATCAAAGTCTTCCGCTCCCACCCACACGTCGACGTCACTGTGAACCATTTCTCGAAGCATCGGGAATTTATCAGAGCTTTTCACAGACACCAGAAAACCACCGTATGTCACGAGCGAGTGAGCGAGGGTCAATAAGTGCGGGGAAGGGGACTTGAAGCGTACGTGTTGTGATTGAGTTGAGGCTTAGACGAGGCAAGATCTGAGTAGTCAGATCACTGCAAGCCGAAAAGTCCAAGGGGACAGACGTGAAGAGAGCAGTCGGGAGTTTGTTGTGTATTCCAATGATGACTGGTAGGTTGAACTATAAGGATTGATAATTATGATGATTGATGTACTATATTCTCCTATGACCATGATGTAAATAAGTTATATGTGAGGAATGTGAAAGTCATTGATTACTGTGTATAGAGATGTGCGCAATGAGCGATAGATGTAAGTTAGGATCATGGATTCGTAGCGAGTCTGAGTACTGTGTAATACGGTGGAGGTGTGTTACCGTAGAGAAGTGCAGATGTGTGGTGAGTGAAATGTGGACTGTTGTGTGTACGCTTGATGGTTCGTAATGAGTGGTTAAGTGGATAGTAATTGTATGGTGTTATAGAGATGTAATGTTATTCTTATAGGTGTCGGGGTCGGGCAGTGAGGCTACCCGTGGTGGAGAGACTAGTGCAGGGGATAGGCCAGCATAAGTGAGATGCATGGGTTGGGCAGAAGGCTACCCACAGGCCAGCAGGAGTGAAGCTGTCGCGCAGGACAGCGAGGGCACATTATTTGTGGCAGTCTGGCCACAGGCAGGGACGTTATGAATTGAGATATTAATGTGATATTAAGATATTAATGTGATATTGAGATATTGAGGGGAGATTAAGATATTGAGGTTAGGTTGAGCAGGAGCCAGTAAGATAGGCCGCAAGTAGTACATACATTGATGTGAGGCTGAGGCCGGAGCATATTTAGAAAAGTAACTATCGGGTTGTGGACCCGGAGAAAGAATGAATGTTGGGAATAATGACCATTGGATGGTATTTGAATTGAATAATGTAACCTATGTAATTGCACGTATATCTTTATCTTTATCTATACTAATAAAAGAGAAACTTTACGACATTGCGCGCGCCTCTGTCGCTACTCCTCCGTTAATGTTGCTTCTATGGCCTTCAAATTTTACACAGTGCTTAGTATAGTCTGTGGTCGTGTCGCCGGCACATAAAATTTAAATATATTTGAGAAATAACAGACCGTTTGTTTCCGTTTTTGTGTTGCGACACATCAAATTTTCGGCAAATTTGCGGCAATTTTTTGTCATCGATTATAGTATTCTGTGCGCAAATTGCTTGAGCGATTACAGTCGCCGATTTTGCTGAATCGCCTCGCAATATAGCCGATTGTGCTAAACTGCCTCGGAATAGACCCCCAAATTACATGTCTTATCATGAGGACGCAGATCTAATATCGCCTCGCAATATAGCCGATTGTGCTAAACTGCCTCGGAATAGACCCCCAAATTACATGTCTTATCATGAGGACGCAGATCTAATATCGCCTCGCAATATAGCCGATTGTGCTAAACTGCCTCGGAATAGACCCCCAAATTACATGTCTTATCATGAGGACGCAGATCTAATGATTTACGTGCACTGTACCTTCAAGAATGCATTTTCTCATAATATTTCATCGACTGAAGTAATCAGACCTAAATAATGGAAATTTAACTCATGATGTTTTACGCCAACGATTACCGCTAACTTCCGCCGTCACACATTTTAAAACAGTGCACAACTGTGGTTAAGTTTCAACTTTGTTCTGATTAGTTTACATCTAGACTAGGTCTATATATCTGTGTTTTAGAATGTGTTTTCAATAGCATATGCCTACATTCTAGACTAGATCTAGGAAAGGAAAGATTTTGGATTAGGTCGGGAGATTGACGCCACAGTACAGGGCCAACGTTTCAAGCGGCAGCGATTGTTGCACGTGGGTGGCCATCACACATTTTAACTATTTAAAGCAGCGCCCAACAGCAGGACTTTCATTTCGTTGCTCAACAGCAAACCTTTTTGGCTTTGGTTAGGTTTCAGCTTTGTTCTAATTAGTCTAGACTAGATCTAAGTTTTTAATATGCCTAGGAAAAGGAAAGGGTCTGGATTAGGGAGATTGACGCCACAGGGCCAACGTTTCAAGCGGCAACAATTGTTGCATGTGGGTGGATCTGCTACCACCAATGAAGATTCGGCAACTGAAGAAGATGGAATTGCCATGCAGTCTCTTCAAGCTATTCAGTCAGTGCCTCAAGTGCCTGATGAGCTTGCTCAAGAACGCCGTCCACAGGAAACGACAGTCCCTGCCCCAGCTCCACACCCGCATGAAAGGCCACCCCCTGCCCTAGCTACACATCCGCAGGAAAGGCCAGTCCCTGCTCTAGATCCAGGAATTCCAATGGCTCTTAACTATGCACCACATGCATTTGTTCAAAGGCATAACAATGCCATTGGAGGGATGGCAAAGATATGTCCCCATTGTCATGCATCAAAATTTAAATTGGAAACTCCTGGAATGTGCTGTGGAAACGGTAAGGTAACTCTGACTCCTTATCCACCTCAAACTGAATATTTGCACACCCTCTTTCACCAGGAAACCCCTGACGCAGTGCACTTTTTATCAGATATCCGGAAATACAACTGTGCTTTCCAGCTGACATCCATCGGATGCAGTGAAATTAATGTTCCAGGTTGGAATCCCCAATTCCGCATCCAGGGCCAAGTCTGTCATCGCATCGGTGGACTTCTACCAAATACAAATACTGACGCCAGTGTTGACGCAAAATTTCTTCAGATCTATTTCATCGATGGAGAAATGTCTGAGGTAACTGCCAGAATGGGTGTTGTTGATGGTCTTCGACAAAACATTGTGAGGGCAATTCAAGAGGAGCTTCATGCACACAATATTTATGTTCGTGAACTGAAAGCAGTGCATAAATTTGCATTACACAACCATTTGGAAAAATTACCGCATCAGTATTTCGAATCACAACCGTCCACCTGGAGAGCATGAAAGACGCTATAATGCCCCCGAGACGAGTGAGGTAGGTCTGCTTATGCCCAATGATCCTGTAGGTGAGAGAGACATCGTCTTGAGGACGCGTGATGATACCCTACAACGCATCAGTGAATTTCACCCTGCGTATGATACCATGCAATATCCCATAATGTTTCCAAGAGGTACACATGGATGGAATTTGCAGATGAAATTCACAAACAATAACAAACTCACCATGCTGAAATTTTACAGCTTTCACTTTATGAAACGACCAGGGAATTACATTTTGCTCAGCAGAAGGCTACTGCAGCAATTTTTAGTTGATGTCTATGCGGAAATTTAAAGTGAACGCCTTTTTTACATTCGGCGTGAACAGGGCAGACTGAGGGCAGACAGTTATGGAGCTCTGAGAGATACCTTCACCTCTGGAGATGGTGACCCTCGGAATGTTGGTCAACGTGTAATATTACCTTCGAGTTTCACTGGGGGACCCCGCTACATGTTTGAGCGACAGCAAGATGCAATGACATATGTCAGACAATATGGAAAGCCAGATCTGTTTATTACCATGACGACAAACCCCAAATGGAAGGAAATTCAGGACAACCTCTGTCAAGGACAACAAGCACATGATCGACCTGACCTGACTGTGCGCGTCTTCAGGCTAAAGCCACAGCATCTCATGGAAATTTTTAAAAATGGTGACTTCGGTACACTGCAAAACCATGGGCTTGGATTTAACATCTCCAGTATTCACACATGGAATGCTATATGTGGCACTGTCCAGGACAGGAACAAATAAATCTGTCTTTGTGTTGGCTGCGGAATATCACACTCGCAACGTCGTCTATCCAGAAGTTCTACAGTGAAGGTATGTCACAATAGTTAACCCATTGTCATCATCTGTCACTGTCACACTGCCTTTTCTTTCTTTTCTATTCCGTTCGTAGAACGGGTAATCAGGCTTGTGTATAATAAATGTGTGAGCCTGTTTGGTTGTTCTGTTAAGTGTTATACTTGTCTGTTCGTGATTGTTGTCCTGTCATAATCAGTACATCTCCCCGTCTGGGATTTGTTACACCGTAGCCTTGGCAAAAACTAACAGCTTCGGTGAAATTTACCAGGTCTGTAAAGGCCCTCAGACAGGCTGTAGAGTTACCAGTTGTGAAGATTTGAAACCCAGAAAGCGGTTGGAGGTTGACAAATAACTGTTTATCTACCCGGGGTGCAGCCAGCAATGGAAGTTCCACTCCCGATCCAGGTTCACACAGTCCAGTTCTAGGACTGAAGGTAAAAGCGCGGTAATTGGCATATTTCTTAAGACAGGTGACTGCGCATGACGCTTGTGTGGACTGTGTCCATGTAGGGCCAAATGATATCAGTTCTATGGCCGGTTCTGAGCGTATCTGATAAAACACCATGGCACTTGCAGCCTCCATACAGGTTGTTACGGCAACAACCAGAACTAAAACAAATCAAGTGGAAAATGAATAAAGAAGAATTCTTTTTAATAATTGGAAGGAAAAAACGGGCAGTTGACACCAAAAATAAAAAATATAAAAAATTGTCCTTCCATATCTTGGCCGCTGGAAATCGAATTTGACAGGCCAAACAAGAGACTGCCCGGGCAAAATTTTAAAAAAAACGAAGTAAACAAAGCTAATCCCCACCACTCCCCCCTAACCCCCCCCCCCCCCTTCCCCTGGAGATAAAAAACGACCCGTAGTAATGACGCGTCCACTCCAGTTGTAACAAGGCTGCATTGATTCTAAGGCAAATTTCCCCTTAATGAGAGTAGGGAAGAATACAAAATGCAAACTACCTACTAACTTAGACACAATATTTTGTGACAGTGACATCATCACAAAGTAAATCAACTAGCATCATGCGACTCTGGTCCTTGTTTGGTTCATCTAAATTTAAAAAAAAAAAAAACAAAAAAAAAAAACTGAAAATTTTTCAGTATGCAGAAGAGATAGAACAAATGCACACGTTGACGCGTGTATAAAATGCGCTGTTGCACTTATCAAGATGTTTCACGTTTCCGATTTATTTTAACTCCCTATTATATTTAATAACAAAGCCGCAAACGTCTAACGTCAAATTTCTCAGTTGTGGAAAAAATGGAGCTGGAACAATCAAGAATGGTAGAGGATAGGTGGACCCTGGGGTCTACCTATCTGTATAAGATAGGTGGACCCTGAGGTGTACCTATCGAAATAAGTAGGTTTCAGGATAGGCGGACCTCGGGCTGGGTTTATTGTAGTGAAATTTTTTAGGATAGTAGTTCATAAAAGTGGTGTGTTCCGTAAGAGTGATGTTGCAAACAGAAAAATTCTGTTGTAATGCAGCAACAAATTCCAGTCATGAGTACTTATCTGGTGGTACCAGAAACGTGGCATTCAAGTCCACTCACTCAACTGCTGCATCACAGAGGTATCATCTCAGCCAATGTAGGCCTACTTGTGTGTACATCAATCGCCAATGGCTACCGCCCATGGAGACAAACTGACTAGACTCTCACGCCCCCCTCCCCCCAAGGTCCAACAAAACATGTAGATCTAGATGTATCGACATCCATGCCGCCATTCAAATGTTTCTTTTCTTACCCGGGTCCACCTATCCACTTTGATAAAGAATTAATGAGGCGATTAGTCTGTGAAAGATTCCTAATATTATCTTCTGCCCACAGTAAATTATCCTACGAGCGTGTCTGTTGGAATAAGGTACCTTGAAAGAAGTGAAGTTTTCAAAGCGAGGCTGCGTGACATACACATTTTGGGGGGGGGGGGGGGGGGGTTTGTTTGTTTTCTGGTTTCCCGGTTTCCCGATTCTACTTTTGTTCCAGGCCCTGTTAGGAGCCCACAGATTTTTTTTAAAAGCGTTGTTTCTTAAAAAATGTTTTGTCAATCTCAAAACGCTCACGAAAAACACGTTTTTGCTCAATATCTCAGGTTTAATTTTTCATGCCATTCAGTTAAATGAATAAAATGAGAAACGCCTGCCCATCAATGATCATATTTTTTCTCAGAAATCATCAATCAAACAACACTGTTTATTATTGTTTCTATATTATCAAGACAGTCATAAGTAATCCCCTTAAACCATGTTTAGATTTTCCTTACAATGTATGTAACGAAATTTCATTAGCTAGGGGTTCCAGTTATTAGAACAAAAAGTATAACAATAACAATAATTAAAACTCAAACACTAGATGGAAGAGTCCATTGTAAAGTGAGTGTTGTATCCCAATGATCGTGATATGCTCCAATTAGCCCTGGGTCCAGAGGATAACAGACTGAAGGCTTATGCAATTTTGGCACGGGTCATAGAATGACACGTGATCTTTGCCGTCCTAGATCCCGTGGCAAAACACACAGCATGCGCCAAAAACTGAATTTTGCCAGAGACACAACAAACATTTGCCATTCTACTCCGCTTTATGCTTTTGCTTCTTGGGTTTCCATTTTGAGATAACCAAAAGAATTATTAGCCGTACAAAACTGGTCGGTTTTAAAGACAGGTGGGCTGTTGTGCATTTTTGGGAACTTCGGATTTCAACGTGTGCATCAAATGTGGGTCTTGTCCTACCTTTGCGGGAAATTTCGTTTTGTCTGTGATTACAAGCATGGATGTATCCATTAGCAAATAAATTAAATCTATGCGTATCCCATGGACCAAAAGTCTTTAACTCCCATTTTCTCAAAACTGCTCTTTTGGGGGTTGGGGTGGGGGTGGGGGGGGTGTAATAGCCCAAATGTCTTTGTAAACCACTAATTGCAACCCATGCAGGAAGACAGGGTACATGTTCATTCCACAAAATAATGCTAAGTAGGGAATAGTATCTTGGACGGCGTGTGCGGCCTTCTACCATGGTAAGGGAAAGGCATCATGACATGTAGTTGGATCAATTAGGTTAACAATTAGAAATCTATATTTCATGCAGGTTTCAAGTGACGATTAATTTGTTCTTAAGCACATCTCAAACTATGGACAGTGTCACAGAAATAAGATGGAATAATATTTTCTTTCCATTAATTTGCAGACCAAAGGACGCTCAGTCTAATCAATGTTCAGTATCTGAGAATAAATCGAGGGGTGCCTGCGCAAAGACCGTATCGCCAGTTTTGTAAATTTTACAGGACAGTGATTTGAAAGTTCGACATGAAGTATCAAATTAATGTCTGTTACGACATTTACATCGACATCAATAATTAGGAAAATTAATTCAGTAATGGAATACGCACCATGTCAACATGTAGTACTTACCAAGGCGAAACAGAATTATGCACACAAAAAAAAAAAGAAAAAGATGAAAATTTTCGAGTTACGGTGTTTTCACAAATAGCCCTCGAAATTTAGTTGTTATAACTACTGTGTCAATAAAATCAAGGCCATTTTAACAATGTTATAATCCCCTGGGCAAAGCAACAGGCTGCCGACCCCCGCTTGAAAAAAACAAAACATTGTAAATTTGCAAACACGGGCCCAGGTGGAGAGGGAGGGGG
Organism: Onchidella celtica; assembly: GCA_963931925.1. Classification (NCBI taxonomy): domain Eukaryota; kingdom Metazoa; phylum Mollusca; class Gastropoda; order Systellommatophora; family Onchidiidae; genus Onchidella; species Onchidella celtica. The sequence goes on along the minus strand of OZ007579.1, from coordinate 39,908,196 downwards.
CAGCTGCCGTGTGGTCAACATCATTATTTTGGATGACGTGCGTAAAAATAAACCAGCATATTATAATCAATCTCAATCACACTCATTTCCTAACATCATTTTAAAGGATGAAAACGTCGGGTAGTTTCCATATTGCTGCATGTGCATTTTTGACTCTTTCGAGAAAATGAGGACTGACAGTTTGAAGAGTTATGTAAAAGCTAAACCCTTTGCCTCTATAAACTAAGTGGTCTTGTCCACAGCGTCCGCTCCGCTATTTTTCCGGAAAGTGACGTATGAAAAAGTAAAACGCTCCTTACTTCTGTAAACTAGCCCACAGCATCCGTTCCGCTCCTCATCACTATAGAGGCAAAGAGAGTTTTCCGTACGTCATTTTCCGTACAAAAAAAATAGCCGAGCGGACGCTGTGGCCAAAAGAATGAGGTGGAGTGGGGAGCAATACGACATGTGTTTACGTCTACTCTAAAATTTTGTTATCAGCACATAAGGCCTTTTCCTGCGTGTTATAGTTAACCCTTTTGCCGATCTAACTTCAGTCCTTATTTTCTCCGCCAGGCAAAAATGCACATACAACAGTATGGCAAATAGCCGACTATATAATAAATACACATCAAGAAAATAGATTTGGTTTTGTCTGTCTTCAGTGAGTGGACATTCCTTCCTCTCATCAAATTTTCGCGAACCTTAGTCCTTGTTTATTCCATCTCCATTATCTAAAAATTGGAGATCTTCTAGTATGCAGAAGAGGTATAACCATTGCACACTTTGACACTTTTTTAAAATGAAGAAAGAGAGGGATCTCGCCCATTAATATATCAAAACACACTTGAACCTGTGTCTTTTGTATTAATTTTGTATTAAATCATTTGTTTTTGCCATTTTTTTAAGGCGCTATGTTGCTTTCTTTTAGCACAATGCAAGTAAAGGCGGAGCGATCTGACATTATACCACGAACTGAATTATTGCTTCCATATTCCCCTGCTCCACGACGGAGCACCAGTGTTCTGTCAGTAGACCTCATTGTGCTCTGATCTTGGCCTAGACTTCATCAGTCTCCTGTCGTCGCTGGCTCCGTGACTGATTCGAACCATTTTGATTCGTGTAACTCACTTCCTGTCGTTGACTGTTTCGAATCAAAGATACCAGATTAACAAGATTCGCTTCCAGATGAAATATCACCGTCAAAATATTTTTAAAGTATGCAGTATCTAATTAATAATGAATTTTTCCATAAAGCAAAGCCCAAAAAAGGCATGTGAAGGAAGACGAAAGAGAGAGAAAAAGATTTTTGGCGAGATGGCATAGGCACAGATCTTGTAATGTGCGTGCGGCTTCCCCGGCCTCTCTCGTGATGAGTTATTTTTAGCTTACCGACAGCATTTGAAATCCTACTGCTGGTGTTAGAACTGCCACGCATCTCTGATGCCACGGTTAATGTGTTTATCGACAGTGTTGTGTTTTTAGTGAATATGGATAAAAAAGAAGAGGAGGAAGAACGAGAAGAAGGGAAAAAAAAACCAAGGTTCTGTTATTGTTGAAAATTCTTAAACGTTTTCAAAACCTTTCATAGTTTCCGCTATTGTTTACTTTCTTACCTGCACTTGCCCGCTGGGAGACAGTGCATGCGAGTTACGTCATAAACGGAAAATCCAGTTCCTGTCCAGTGTTTTTCTAAAAATATACTACATCTGTCTTCGGTACGATGGTAGATTAATAAAACGATTGTGATATTGTTACCACATTTAAATAGGAAAGAAATAGCCATAGGTTACCAGCAACGAATTACTTTGTAAGTACAAAGTAAGCGACTTTCAGCAATGTCTAGGGTGAGAGCTGAACACTGGACAAAATCCAGCATTTTTCACTGTTCGGCTTTGTAAAAAAAGAAAACAAACGGAGCTGTTTACATTTGTCACGTACAGGTCGCTGGGTGACGCTGCGAAACCCGTGCACGAGAAAATTATAATAATAATAATAATAATGATAATGAAGTTCATTTATATAGCTCATATCCAAAGATGCTCTATGCGCTTTACAAAACATGCAGAAACAGAAAAAATCTCATTCCTAGCAACTGACAACACACACAAAGGCACACACACACACAAACACTATCTCTCCCTCCTCTCTCTCTCTCCTTCGCACACACACAAAACACCAATACAGATCAGACTACACATCATAGTGTTTTCTGAAGAGATAGGTTTTCACTTCAGATCTAAAAAGTGCCTCGCTTTCTATGTTTCGAATATTTGGTGGTAAGGAGTTCCATACAGCACACAGAAAACGCTCTCTCTCCAATTTTTTTTGTTTTAGCAAATTTAGATTCTAGTAGTTTTTTATCAGAAGATCTTAATGCTCTAGATGGTTTATATGGATGAATAGAGTTTATAAGATAAAGAGGAGCATTGTTGTACTGCCATTTCTGGCTGTAGCGTCCCACTAGTAGGACGATCGATATTTTCTCACCCCCCGCTTGGCGAGTCTCACTCGGCGACCTTCCTCCCCCCTCTCGCCAGCAAGGCCGGTATTTTTCTTTGATGTGGTTTGTTTGTTTCACTGTAGAATGTCTAGAAAATCTAGAAGGTACTGCAGTGTCCGAGATTACGCTAGGTCGACCTTGAGTGATGTAATTCTGTGACGTGTCTGTGTACGATTGGGTGGCTGGTATGTGTCCCGAACGATCTAGGTCTGTCTCGTGCTTATGGGGCGGTTAAGCCGCTTCCTGAACGTTCCTAGACAGAATATATATAAGGAGGGCCAGGCGAGCAGGAGGGTGCAAATCGTGGGTGAAAATCGTAAGGTGCAAATCGTAGGTGTGTAAATCCAGTTGTAGTAGAAGTGTAAGTGCCTTCCCTGATAGGTGTAAGTAACTTGTGGATATCAGCTCTTGTTTACAGTTATTAAACGTTAGTATTAATTGTTCATCGGATCCTGTTATTTATTTCTACAACAGTTCGAGACAGTTTCGTTTTTCAAGGGGTAGACGATTAGTTCATCTGATTCTCCCCATCATAACGTGCTGAAATTTGCATCAACTGTTACATATTGGGGGCTCGTCCGGGATCCGATCAGATCAGAACAAATTCAACTCAGACCATCGAAGTGTTTCTAAAGTACAGTAAATTGTGTAAAGATCATCGAGGATATCCACAACATGTCAGAGGCTATTGGAAGGCTTGGCCAGGAAGCAGATGCCTTGGAGCTCACTGGGAAGGAGAGACAGGACTACATCCGTGAAGGCTTAAGGGAGGAAAGAGAGAGGCAAGAGCGCATGGAGCAACTGAAGATAGAGGCTCAACGAGAGGAACGACAGGCTCAGCTGGAAAGAGAAAAGATGAACCACGAGCTGGAGATGGAGAGGATCCGCCATCAGCGTGGAGGCGAGACGACGCAGGGGACCAGCGACCATGCCAGTTCCAAGAGACCCAAGCTACCCGCATTTCAGGATGGGAAGGACGACCTTGATAGCTGGCTACTTGGTTTTGAGAGGTTTGCCGAGACAGCGGACTGGCCCAGATCCACCTGGACGACATCACTGTCTGCCCTGCTGACTGGGAGAGCTCTGGAGTGCTTCTGCCGATTGCCGATCGATGAGGCCAAGGACTACGATAAAGTCAAGGAAGCTTTGCAGAAGAGGTATAACCTGTCAGAGGACGGTTACAGACTCATGTTCAGACAAGGTAAGCCTGGAGATGGAGAAGATGTCGGGATGTTTCTAACTAGGATCAAGACTTACCTAGAGAGGTGGATAATGCTATCAAAGACGGAGAAGACCTACGAAGGAGTGAGGGACCTGTTCGTTAGAGAGCAGTTTATGGATGTTTGCCCACCAGACCTTGCGACCCATGTGAGGGAGAGGAAGCCAAAGACGCTACAGGACGTCGCAGATTCGGCGGAGGCGGTCCTGGTAGCGAGGAACCGGACACTCAGCGGGAGCGCCAGACTGCAGAGCCGGCCAGTGCGACAGAGGCCCAACGGAGACAGAAGTCTACAGGTCTGTTATAGGTGCCAGAGGCCGGGACACAAGGCGAAGGAGTGTCGTGCAAGGACAAAAGACAAAGGTGAGTTCAGATGTTACCTTTGTGGAAAGCCAGGCCACGTTCGGAGAATGTGTACAGCCCAGAAGGATACGGGGCGAGGCAGGCCGAACAAGGCGGCGGCGGCCGTAGTTATAGCGGCGGACGAGTCGTCGAGACAGGATGCGACGACGGCTGACACCAGCATCAACGTTCAAGCGGTAACGAAGGACGGGAAGCTCCAGTTAGCGGTGCCTGTTACGTGCGGAGGATGCAGTGACGGAAGGACCGTGGAGAAGCTGAAGTTACCAGTGATGAAGGGCTGGATTGGAAATCGAGCAGTAGACGTCCTAAGAGATACCGGCTGTGAAGGTGTAGTGGTGCGGCGATCACTGGTGGACGACGGACAGCTCACCGGTGGGAAGAAACTTATCGCGAGGATCGATAACTCCTTGTTAGCGGCGGAGGAAGCCATTATCGACGTGAGAACGCCTTACCTGACGGGCAGAGTGACGGCATTGTGTCTCCCGGAGACCATGTGCGACCTAGTAGTCGGGAACGTGGACGGAGCGAAGGACCCGTACGACCCTGATACTGAGGTGATACTGGTAGGAGCGGTGACCACGAGGACCCAGGAGAAAAGGAAGGACCAGTCTACGCCGCTGAGGGTGCCGAGGGCAGAACGGCACGTGGGAGTGGATAGGAAGGAACTCATCCGACTCCAGGAAGAAGACGAAGACCTCAAGAAGTTGGGGCCGAAGAAAATTCCGACCAACAGAGGCAACAAGTCCGTACACTTCGAGAGACACGGAGGTGTACTGTACCGGATTTATGAGGACATAAGACAGGCTACGATTACAAGACAAGTGGTACTACCCGAGAAACTCAGGCAGTATGTACTGAGCGTTGCCCATGATTCTATCGTCGGAGGACATCTCGGCGTGAAGAAGACGAAGGACAGGGTGATGAGCAATTTTTACTGGCCTGGTATCGAAGGTGACGTCGCGAGATACTGCCGCTCATGCGACATCTGCCAGAGGACAGTGAACAAGGGAGCGACTCCAAAGGTGTATTTGCAGAGTATGCCAGTGGTAGACATCCCATTTACTAGAGTGGCCGTGGACCTAGTAGGACCTATTGACCCCCCAAGTGAAGGCGGACATCGGTATATCCTGGTATACGTAGACTACGCTACTCTTTACCCTGAAGCGACCCCCTTGAAGAAGATTGACGCGGAGACAGTAGCAGAAGCCTTAGTAAATATCTGCAGCCGTTTGGGTGTGCCCGAGGAGATCTTATCTGATCAAGGGACTCAATTCATGTCGGACGTCATGAAAGAAACGAGCAGACTACTGGGGATTCGACAGTCGACCACCACAGTCTACCACCCTATGTGCAACGGGCTGGTGGAGCGATCTAATGGCACACTGAAGAAGACCTTGAGGCGACTGTGCACGGAGCAACCTAGGCAGTGGCACCGATACATTAACCCGCTGCTCTTCGCGTATCGTGAAGTTCCCCAAGAATCGACAAAGTTCGCCCCATTCGAGTTGCTGTATGGAAGAACGGTGAGGGGACCGATGCACATCTTGCGACAGTTATGGACCAAGGACGTAGAGGAGCCGGAGACAAAGACCAGTTACCAGTACGTCATGGAACTACGCGAGCGGCTGGAGGACACGTGGAAGTTAGCGACGGAAGAGCTCTCAAAGGCACAAGGTAGACAGAAAACCTACTACGACCGGAAGGCTCGAGAGAGGAAGTTCCGCCCTGGCGACGAAGTTTTAGTACTGCTGCCGACAAACGCCAACAAGCTCTTAGTCCAGTGGAAGGGACCATGCAAGGTAGTCTCGGTTGTCGGCGTCAACGACTACAAAGTCAAGATGGGTGTGAAAGAGAAGACATTGCACTCTAACCTTCTCAAGAGGTATATCCCCAGGACTACACCAGCGACGACGCAAGCAGCGACGGCGGCAATGGGACCGGCATCTGTCGTGACCGAGATGTGTGAGATGAACGACGGCAGGAGCGACACCACACCTGGAGATGTCGACGCTATGATGGACGACGACGGTGATGGTGCTGGGACTGTGCTGGCAGAAGACGACGTGATGGACGAGAGTCAACCTGTGGAGTCGGCTGGCATGACAGTCATCGAGGACTGCGACCTGGAAGGCGACAACGGTGGAACGTCGGAGGACCTTGCCGACCTAGGGAGCTGGGACCAGAAAGAAGGCTACGAAGATGTCCAATATGGAACGCAGCTGATGCCGGAACAAGGTCAACAACTCGGCGACGTGGTGAGGGAGTATCAACGCATCTTCACCAATCTCCCCGGATGCTGCCAGTTAGGCGAACATCGCATCGACCTGACATCAGAGGTACCTGTTCGGCAACGACCATATCCGGTGCCCTATGCTATGCGCGACTCCTTGAAGGAGGAGCTCAGCACCATGGAAAGGTTGGGCATCATACGCAGGAGCTCATCAGCTTATGCTTCACCGGTTGTTGTGGTCAAGAAGAAGGATGGATCCAACCGAGTCTGCATCGACTACAGGAGGCTGAACAAGATCACTGTGTTCGACCCTCATCCGACAGCAGCCCCATCGGAGGTGTTCCAGAGTCTGTCGAGAGGAAGAATATTCTCTCGGATCGACTTGAGCAAGGGATACTGGCAAGTGCGAGTCCGGGAACAAGACATTCCCAAGACAGCGTTCGTCACCATGGGCGAACATTACGAATTCACCCGGATGCCCTTCGGGATGATGAACTCAGGAGCTACACTGAACAGGATCGTGAAGCCATTGATCCAGGGACTGAACAATGTGACAGCGTATGTGGACGACCTGCTGATCCATACAGAGACATTCGACGAGCATGTGAAGGCTCTCAAGGAATTGCTGCAGAGGATGGACCAAGCTGGATTAACTGCAAGACCATCCAAGTGCCTGATTGGAACGTCTGAAGTGGACTTTGTTGGACACTCAGTGGGAAAGGGTATGATTGGCTTGTTAGAAGAAAATGTGTGTAAGGTGCGGGATGCACCCAGACCCACCACTAAAAAGGAAGTGAAAGCATTTTTAGGACTGGTGGGATATTACCAAGAATTTGTACCTAACTTTGCAGCAATTGCAGCACCACTGTCTGATTTGCTTAGAAAGGGTCAGCCCAATGTAGTTCATTGGGAAGAAGTGCAGGAGAAAGCGTACACTTCTCTGAAGAATGCCATTGTTTCCAAACCCGTGTTATGTTTGCCAGATTTTTCAAAAGAATTTGTCTTAGCAACTGATGCATCAGACCGCGGGTTGGGTGCTGCTCTTATGCAGGAATATGAGGGAAAGTTGTATCCTGTGGCATATGCCAGTCGTAAGCTATTGCCTCGTGAGACGAAATATTCAGTCTCAGAGCGAGAATGCCTAGCCATCGTTTGGGCCGTAAAGAAGTTTACTTTGTATTTGTATGGTAAGGAGTTTGTGCTCCAGACTGACCATAGGTCATTAGAGTATTTGAATTCTTCCAGATTTGACAGCCCAAAGCTATTACGATGGAGTCTATTTTTACAGTCATATCGATTCAGGATTAGGTATGTCAAGGGCAAGGAAAATGTTGGCGCCGACTTCCTGAGTAGAGTGTTTTGAATAGTACAAGTTCAGCGAGATGTATTGTAACCCAGAGTTTTGCCTGTTAAATACGTTTCTGGGATGACTGTATTGTAATGTAATGGCATATCTGAATGAGTATTGAATTATTGGCCGGCAGAGAGCCACTATGTATTAGTCATATGTTGATGTTTTCATTATTTGTTACCAGTGGGACAATGTAATTTTTGAAGACTGTAACCCAAATGGGAACTGCGGGCAAGCAGTGATTTTGTATGTTGCATTGATGTAATTTACGAGTGGCCTAAGCTTAGGCAGTGTTGGTATTGCTTTGTTTGATCTGATATGATGAAGTTAGACCCTGATCAGTGGTCGATATGTGTGGGTATACATGCCATTGTATGTATGACTTCATGCATTTTTCTTTTTTTAGGACAATCATTGTTATGCACAACGTTTATGTGCTATGGTTCGTGCGCGAAGCATTTTGTACTCGATGGCCATCGTTTCACCATTGTATGATTTTTAATAGTATCATTGACCATCGTTTCACCACAGTTATGGTAGTGTATTGGTTATAATAGTAGGTCTACTGTTGACCATGGTTTTGTAATGGTACTGCAACGATATTGTAATGAGATTGTATTAGTGTTATAAGGATACTATGATTGTTGTATTGTACTTAGGATATTGGCAAGGCACCTAGTACAGTATTAGCAATGTCTATTGTAAGATTGGAGATGATAAGTATTTTATGATAGTGTAGACGCTTTGTGGTATAGATAGTTGAAGAATGTTCAATTGGGGAGTTGTGTAGCGTCCCACTAGTAGGACGATCGATATTTTCTCACCCCCCGCTTGGCGAGTCTCACTCGGCGACCTTCCTCCCCCCTCTCGCCAGCAAGGCCGGTATTTTTCTTTGATGTGGTTTGTTTGTTTCACTGTAGAATGTCTAGAAAATCTAGAAGGTACTGCAGTGTCCGAGATTACGCTAGGTCGACCTTGAGTGATGTAATTCTGTGACGTGTCTGTGTACGATTGGGTGGCTGGTATGTGTCCCGAACGATCTAGGTCTGTCTCGTGCTTATGGGGCGGTTAAGCCGCTTCCTGAACGTTCCTAGACAGAATATATATAAGGAGGGCCAGGCGAGCAGGAGGGTGCAAATCGTGGGTGAAAATCGTAAGGTGCAAATCGTAGGTGTGTAAATCCAGTTGTAGTAGAAGTGTAAGTGCCTTCCCTGATAGGTGTAAGTAACTTGTGGATATCAGCTCTTGTTTACAGTTATTAAACGTTAGTATTAAGTGTTCATCGGATCCTGTTATTTATTTCTACAACAGTTCGAGGCAGTTTCGTTTTTCAAGGGGTAGACGATTAGTTCATCTGATTCTCCCCATCATAACGTGCTGAAATTTGCATCAACTGTTACACTGGCTTAACACTGCAATTTTAAAATCTATCCTGGCCTTTACAGGGAACCAATGAAGACCAATAAGCAAAGGTGTAACATGTTCTCTTCTACGTTGTTTAAGTATTAATCGAGCAGCATTGTTTTGAATTCTCTGAAGTTTGCTAATTTGTTCTACTGGAAGGTTTTTAAGAAGAGAGTTGCAATAGACAAGACGAGAAAAAATGAAGGATGAAACCAAAACTTGCATTGAGTCTTTAGGGAGTGTTAATGATAGTTTACTTAACCTACGTAATTCTAAATAAATATAGTGATTTTGACAGGTTATTGATGTGATGTACCTTTGGCAAGTTGCAGTCGAAAATAACACCAAGATTCTTTGCATTCACTTTTCTGGAGTACGAGAAGACCGCCTATGACCCACCCGTTATCAATGCGTACACCGTCAACACATTTGTCCAACCAGAGACCATTACTGACCCACAGAAACTGGAGAAATTGGTAGATGTGATGATGAAGTTGGGTCCTAGCCGTAGCTGTCAGGGGACGATGCTCGGAGGTAAATACAGTATACAATAATTGAAGGGGATTAGGCCACATCATACAACAAATGTTTAAAAACAGCTGTAATGTTTGAACCTCTGGAGACAAGTGAATGAAATAAATAGCCTTGTCATCTTTAATTCAAGTTCTATTGATCCCATACATGAACTGCATCTAAATTAATATTTCAGGCAAGGTACAAGCAGTCAAAACAGTTGACCTCACAGGCCGGAACCGCATATGTATACAGTGTGATTTCCCCTTTGTTCAACCTTTTAAAAAAAAAATTCTCCTAGTGGTTTATGCTCTAACCAAAGCTTACTAAATACATCTCAAAGTGATATCTGCAAAAAAAAAATTTTTTTAAAGTTTTTGTCTGTTCTGTGCAACATGATTGGTAGTGATTTTTGTTCTGTTTAGATCTTGCGTTAGACAGTTTTGAGGTTCAGGTTCTCCTTGTTGTCTGGTTGTCCAAGACCGGAAAGCAAGTCATTAGAAATATGACTGGCTTTTATTTGACGAGAAAAAATTCTGTTTATTTAACTTTTATAGAACGTTTGATTTAACTTCATTTGTTCAAAATTGGTTACAGCAGTTTCCAGTTTGCTGCTCGACTTATGCGGCTTGTGAAATATCAGGAGTGGGCAACCCTTCAGTACGGACTGTCTCATGTTATCATATCTAGTATCTTTGGTATTTCCAATCCCAGATTTGAGCATGACAAGCTAAACAAACTGCAGCCTAGGGCCTCAAAATCCGCAGGGCCCCCACAAAACTTTAGATTTTCTCATTGTTGCTCTTGATTATTAAAGTCGAGTGACGATAGTTTACCATGTGGGCATGGATATGTTCGAATTTTTGTTATGATCACCCAAGGTTTTGTATCGGTTTGCACTTTTGTAAGACCTTCTGGTGTAACTTTTTAACCGTGGGTTCAAAGAGCAAAAGAAGAGAGTGTAAGACAAGAATTCCAACAACATTAAAAACAACAACAACAACAACAACAGAAACAAGTAAAATTAGGAAAATGAGGTTCAAATGTCCCAAGGTAGGGGCTTCATAAATTAAAGCTTTCTTGTTTGGACTAAGCAGATACTCACTGCACAGTTTCCGACCATCCTTTTCCATTCTATTCTACGAAAATGCATCTTTCTTTTTTTTCTGCTCAAATATAGTAAATGATAATATTAAAGACTGAGTCTTGTCCCAAATGAATGTGTCCACGCAACCCATCGTCAAAATTTAAGGCCGACAATGCACAAAATTTCATAATGTTCGGTCAAGCAGTCATGAAGTTTTAGATGTTTACATTGTCATCCTCTATCTCCATTATCGTAAGATGATAACGCGAATTGCCGCCGTTCTTTAGTGGATTAATGGGAGGTGGCGCAGCGGAATGACCTTTCTTGTGTATTGTATAGCTCTGTGATGATGACTGAGTTCTCATATTGGCGGGTGCTACGAACAACGCTAAACCAGGGGCCACTCCAGTCAATCCAGCTTTCCGCTCAGGTCTGATGTCTCTGACATGTGTCGCTGGTTGGGAATTTAGCTTTTTGAACGACACGGCTTATGTAGACATGGCTCTGTCACTGTACCACGACCTGGCCAAAGTGAGAGTGTCTGTAATATTATGGGCTGTTGCTGGGGACAGTGGTCTAATTACCAAGACAAATAGGGAAAATTCTGAGCTGTGTTCACTGTTCAGCTGTAGCTTTCTGTGTAACTTAGCACTGTCACCTTACAACAGCCAATAATTATGGTGATGTTGATGATGATAACGATGGTAATGATGATGTTGGTGTTGATGATGGAGGATAAGAGTGTGATGTTGATGGTGTTGGTAGTGATGTTTGCGGTGACGGTGTTGGTGGAGATGATTTTGTGACGTTTGATGGTGACAGTGTTTGGTGATAATGATTGTGGTATGGTGGCAGTTGTTGCCGTGATGTTGTTAGTGGTTGAGGTGGTGATTTTGACGATGATGATGGTGACTGTAGTGACCGTGTGGGTAAGATTGACGATACCATGACCTTAGTTTTTTGTTTCTTCTCTCTCCATTTTCTGACAAAAACTGGAGATATTTTAGTAGGTAGAAGAGATATCACAAATATAATGCACACTTTGACACTTGTTTAAAATGCGGTCTGCCACTTATCAAGCAGTTTCACAGTTCTGATTTCGTCTAACTCCTCGCCCTATAATACTAAAGCCTCAAATGTTCAACTTCGAATTTTTCAAAATGTGGAGCCGGAACAAGAACACATACATGATACACACAACATACGTATCAATACATGAACATATCTTAACTCGGTAACAGACAGAACGCACGAAGTGACACGGCACAGTGCAGATCTAGCTAGAATTCACTGTTGAGCGAACTGCAGATGATAAAAACGATCTTCTTTATTGTTGCTCTGTTTGTTTTATGTGTATTGTTCTATTGTTTTATGTGTTTATTTGTTTGTTGTTGTATGATTGGTCAGCTCGGGAAAGGTTTTTACTACAACGAACCAGCTGAAGATTTGCCCGACTGGAAGGAGATGTTCTGGAGGAGCATGGACACCTACTGCAAGTAAGACTTAAGTCACTTTACTTACTTTTCTGTTTCTTATCTCATATTCATCTTCATTCGACTGCCGCCTTGTTCTTTCGAGGGGACTGATACAAATTCACACAAAAACACATGAAGTCATATGTACATGCATATAATATTCGAAAGAGACAAACAGACAGACAGAACAGGAGAAAAAGAGTCAGACAGACAGAGTTCCGAGAGACAGAGAGAGAAAGAGAAACAGAGAGAGAAAGAGAGACAGACAGACAGAGAAAGAGAGACAGACAGACAGAGAAAGAGAGACAGACAGAGAGAGGCAGAGGGAGAGAGAAAGAGGGACTCGACAAGGAGTAAAAAACACACAAAAGATGCAAGAGGAGAGGGAAGGAAGTGGCAAATACAGAAAGAAATGATGGGGGAAGGAATGGCTGGATAGAGTGAGGAAAAGAGAGAAACATTTCACTGGTGCTTGTAAATTACAATTTTCCCTTTACGATTTTACAACTGTCTTGGTGACATCATCACTTTGTCTCAGAAAATCATGAAGTCTCATAATTATTGCGTGTTATGATCTATTCTCTTGTACATGAATGTCTCCTTCAGATCTATTCTTGTGAACAGATAAAGATATTATATTTCTATCTTCTTAAGATCTATTCTTGTGAACAGATAAAGATATTATATTTCTATCTTCTTAAGATCTATTCTCGTCAACAGATAAAGATATTATATTTCTATCTTTTTAAGATCTATTCCCGTGAACAGATAACTATACATTACTATTTTCTAAAGGTCTATTCTCGTGAACAGATAACTGCACATTTCTATCTTCTAAAGAGCCATTCTTGTCAAAAGATAACCACACATTTCTATCTTCCAAAGATCTATTCCCGTGAACAGATAACTGTAAATTTATATCTTTTAAAGGGCCGTTTTCGTCAGCAGATAACTATAAATTTTTGTATTCTTAGGATCAGTTCTTTTGAACAGATAACGACACTTTTCTATTTTCCTGGGATCTGTTCTCTTATGCAGATAATAATCCATTAATCTCCCTGTAACTGTGTCATATACATGTAATTATAATTCTACACGGAACAATAGTTTTATAGTAAGGAACACATAATATTATCCAATTGTTTTACATATAAATATTCCCAACTTTCAGGCTAGCGGCGATCAAGAGAAAGGTTGGCCCGGATAATTTCCTGTGGTGTCACAACTGCGTGGGCTCTGATTTCCGGTTTGACTGTCCCAAATACTATTGGTGGATGCAGGACAACCCACAGGCCTACCGGAGGTTTATGCGGGGTGGCTGGATGTCCCACTTTGAATATGAATTCATGAAAGCTTTGAGAACCTGGCCGTAAAGGACTTTTCACACTTTGCATTGCAACTAGCTGTCCATTCATCCTTTGCTATTATATTCAGATATCCTATTAGTTCAACAGTATTTTTTGTTAAAGCCAGCAAACCAATGCTGAAATCGGACCAGTAGGACTGGCTCATAGTTTGCTCATAGGAATGACACCGTTCCTACATAGATTCGCCGGTTACCACATCGTGCCGACCTCAGTTTGATGTAGGCAACCTACACCCATGGTATTCCCAAGAACTAAACAAACATTATACAAATCTACGTTGGATTGACGTAGGCATGCTGGCTGGGAAAGGAAAAAATAGTGACGGAAGTATTTCGAAGTGAAATTTTGGTGATTTTGGAACTGAAGTCACAAATCAAAATTGATATGTCTGTAAATGCACTGCCCTTTGTATAAACCAGTTTAGGAACTGTTGATATGCACATTACCGTAGCGCTTTGGCACACTTTAAGACAATGTTTTCAAGGTAGCAGTCAAGTATCATAGTGCACAAGTTGAAGGATTCATGTCTATTTCCTTTCACCCCCCCCCCCAACTTTTATCCATTTTCTTTCTGACTTCCCCCACACCCCGGTCTGTCTGTTTGTCTTTCTGTCTTTCCCTGTCTCCCCCCCCCCTCCCCCCCCCTCCCCGGATGAGTTCTTTTGTTTCTCGGGGGCCTCTCTCTCTCTCTCTCTCTTATCGTTTCTCTTCAACATTCATTGCCTCAATACCGAATTTGCCCGTTCTTCTTCTGAGCGAGTTTTTTTTTTTTTGTCTCTGTTATCCACCTGCCTCTGTTTATCCGGATTGCTTAACGATAACCTCCTCCCCCCCCCCCCCCACCCCAAAGCTCACCTATCCGCACATCATCACCTGAAACTCAAGATGAGCAATATTTGTTAATACATCTGTGCCATATTCACTGAATTATCCCGATTTGCCAAAAGGACAACAACAACATCAGCAGCAACAGCAACAACAACAACAATAATACCAAGAACAACGGCAGTAGCAACAAAGAGAACATCATCATCACCAGCAATAACAATAGCAACAATAACAACAACAAACAATAACAACAACAATAACAACAAACAATTAGATTTGAACATCATAATTGTTGCCTTGATATTTGAATACTATGGGAAATTACTCTTAATCCATTTCGATTATAGTGCAATAAATTTGTGAGTAGTCTACCCTTTTTTTCTTGATTGTTTTATAATTAAATTACACGTTTTCTCTCATGTTGTATTAGGACCAGCTTCTCTTTCTATTCATCATGCTCTTCAGTGTCTATCCAAGGGCGGACCGACATGTTTGGGGCCCACAAGCTTGAGCTGTTAGGGGCTGTCATGATCACATTAGGATCATAAATGCCGTGCTAGGTCACGACGTCAGTGAGTTAATTTTTACGATCTTGTTGATTATAACCAGCGTAATTTGTCCTTGAGCTGTTCTCGTGAACAGTTTGTTTTGAAACACCTTTTTTCTGATGGATGGAGAGAAGGAGGGGCGAGACAGAATAAATGGATAGCTAGGAATGACAGAGCAGTTCTCGACCCCGTGATTTTTTTTTTTTTTTTTTGGCTCAGATTGAAATGCGAATTTTAATGCATTCATTCAGTGCATGACTCAGAAATTAGATATTGCTATTAAGTTTGCTCAGATTATTATAAAGTGTTTTTTTTTTTGCAAGTCTAGCAATTGAAAAATTAGATAAGACTAAATAGTCTAGCAATTGAAAAAGTAGATAAGATTAAATAAAATATAGAAATAAGAATATTCCTAGGTAAGAGAGAAATCAAACCCAGTGGGCTTCTGCCATGTATTTTAGCAGTGTCCTGTACTGAATACTTTGTAGTCGGCTGTTCTCGAACCCTTTAGGTTTTTTCATTATCAGCTGACGGTTTTGTAATTCAGTTACATCCGCTGGTATATAATCAGTTTTTCATGTACATGTGCTTCCAGCAACTAAAAATACTGAATGAATAAGACAAAATATTAATGAATTATAGATTAAATAAAAGATCTGTTAAGATATACCGAAAGTATAGATAATAAATAATAGTGTACTGAATACTTTGTTGTCGGCTGTTCTCGAACCCTTTAGGTTTTTTCATTATCAGCTGACGGTTTTGTAATTCAGTTACATCCGCTGGTATATAATCAGTTTTTCATGTACATGTGCTTCCAGCAACTAAAAATACTGAATGAATAAGACAAAATATTAATGAATTATAGATTAAATAAAAGATCTGTTAAGATATACCGAAAGTATAGATAATAAATAATAGTGTACTGAATACTTTGTTGTCGGCTGTTCTCGAACCCTTTAGGTTTTTTCATTACCAGCTGACGAGTTTGTAATTCAGGAAAAGGGAAAATAGTCCTAGTCTCAACAAATCCTAAACTCTAGCTCTGAACATTCAGAGAAATTAACTGTTCAAACAAAATTGAACATGATGAAAAAATAAAAAAAAACAATAACGATAAGAACTGTCCTTTTAAAAAACTGGTCAAGAGGGAAAAATTGAGGTGTATGAATTACTGGTAAAGATGCAATGAATGACACAGAGACATAAAAAAAGGTGTTTAATATTGTCTAAGCTATCAGTATCATAATAACAATAGGAACACCTGTATTTAATCTAACTTTACTTCATGCACTTTGGAATGTAATTGGTTTCGCATTTTTCACCTTTCGTCATTGCCCTTTTTTTTTTTGCTTTTATTTCACTTTCATCCGCCATCTACGTTATCTCTATTAACTCTCTGCAAGACACAACTTTTTAATATGCCATAGACGATGATCACTTTCTCGATACTGGTGGCTAATTATGCGGTCATATCAAATGTCATCAGTCTAATGAAACCCAAGTTGAGTTATGGGTATCAAAACCTCTCATGGCACACCAACAATCAAAAACAACTTGTCTGTACAAAATAGCTATTCCATTAAATGTTCCCTATTCTGCCATTCTATTTCGAAGATGTGGAAAACGTTATTCATGGTTCCACATTTCATCTTACTTATACATAATTTGGCTATTAGTATAATGTGATTTATAATATTTATCCTCTTACTTGTACATTCGTTATGGTCTTCTTTAACTATCCCAAAGAGTGCTGTCACTTCGTCCATGTCTAATTTATATCCTGTTTTCATGAAGATGATCTGGCCAATATGATACCAAAATTCTCTGACTTTCTTACAATGATAGAAGAAATGTTCTATATAGTCTCTTTCATTACAATATGCACAGTTTTCCGATGATTTTATTCCTATTCGTGTAAGTAGTATGTTGGTGGGATAGATATTATGTATTAATTTGAAGTGAAGAAGCCTAAGTCTACTTTCACGAGATGCATTCTTTGCTATCATAAAATATTTTGTTATATCTATATCCATCTTTCTTTTCCAAAAGCTCACTCCACAAATAGTGCCATCTCTCGTGTTTAAAAACGAATTTCGTATCTGCTTATTAGTTTTGGCAAAGAAAGATTCTCCATGCTCAGGCAGCTTACGGGATCTCACTATTGCTTCCTTAATCATGTCCTTTGTGACTCTGTTTAATAATTTCCTCTGGTTTTCCGTAAAGGCATTTGCCATTGCATTATATTCAAACAGTAGTCCTGGATAATTTCCTATCTTTTCCTGTATTATCTCCTTTCTAATTACCCCTTCCTCATTCCATATGTCATATACATATCTAATATTTGCTTCAATCCATTTTGGGAAAAAAAGGAGTTTTCTTTTGTATTGAAACAATGTATTATTAAATAAAGGTTGATTTAATAAATCTTGTTGTGAGAGGTTATCCATATCGTATTCTACTACTTTTGTATCCTTGGCCTCTATCCAGGTACTAGCTACAGTTCTCCAGAATAAAGATTTGATATTATTTATTTTTACCTTATGTTTGATGCTTAAATTACCTTATACGAAGTATTTGCTCCCTCCCAATTGTGAGAAAAAGTGTTCAGAAGTATTTACACGTCCTTCATTCATTCTATTACTTTTCGATGTCACCCCTTTCATCCACTTCATTAGAAACACTTTCTGCTGATCCTTTAAACTAATCATACCTAAACCTCCTTTAGAGAATTCTTTGCAAATTACAGTTCTTTTTACCTTCTCAAATGCTTTCTTATTTGAATATTTTTTCTGCCAAATGAATTTAAATATCTTAGTATCTATTTCTTGCAATATATTTTGCGGTAAACTCAGGGACTGTATTATGTAGCTCAGCTGTGACAATAGAAGGCTCTTTACCACAGTTATTTTACCATAACATGATAAATTGCGTCTTTTCCATCTTTGAATGATTTCTTCAATTTTTCTTATCCTTTCATTCCAGTTCTCTTCTACGCATGATATTTCTTGATCAGCATTAAAATAAATGCCCAGTATTTTCATATTATCTCCTTTCTTAAGCCACGATATTCCCACATCACAGGTTCCCACAATCCTATCACCTATTTCCATCCCCTTGCATTTGTTTTTATTTAATTTCAACCCTGAGAATTCCCCGAATGTTTCGATGTCTCTAAGAGCTTCTCTCAAATCATTAGTGTGGTTTAACATCAATGTTACATCATCTGCGTATTGGTATAATTTATTATCCAGGGTATTTTTTAATTGTATGCATTTTATATGCGAATTATATCTTACCTTAATGGCCATAATTTCTGCCACTAAAATAAAAAGTAGAGGGCTGACACAACAGCCTTGCCTCACTCCGCGTTCCGTTTTAAACCAGTTTGAGACCCAGCCTCCATTTTTTACACAGCTTTCAGTATTTCGTATCAATGTTTTAATATATTGAATAAAGTTATTGCCAAAATTGAAAGCTTCAAGTGTGTCACAAATCCCAGACTGGGAGATGTAATAGTTATGACAGGACGACAATCACGAACAAACGAGTTTAACACTTAACAAAACAACCCATCAGACTCACACATTTATTAAACATAAGTATACATATAATAGCGCAATTACATACATTATATTATTGAAATGACTGCCGTACAACGGCCTTATTCTCACACACACTCTCCCTCGGATCCACAATCCGGTAGTTACTCCTAAAGGCACTTCGGCCTCAGCCTCTCCCCTCAGGGTCTTAATAGTACATTAATGATTCACTGGCACCGCAGTCTCTCAATATCACCTTCCTATTGTCATACACCTTAGCACTCCCCTAGCACCTCAGCAGGGCAATAACACGTTATTATTTCCATAGCCATCAACATGGCAACAACACAGTATCAGTTCACTAGCCTATCAACATGGCAACAATATAGTCTCTCATTCACTCTCATATCTACGTCCCTGTCCGTGGCCTGACTGCCACGACTTTATGTGCCCCTACTGTCCTGCACTGACAGCCTCACTTCTGGCCTATGTGTGGCCTCCGGCCCTATGCTGGCCTATCCCCTGTGCTCATCGAGGTGGCTCTGCGGCCCGTCCCCGACACCTACATGAATAACATTACATTGGTATAATACCCTACCATTTCTATTCACTCCACCTCTCCTTACAACCCATGAAGCGTACACACACTAGTTCACCTTTCACTCCCCACACATCTTACGGTAACACACCTCCATCGGAGTACACACTACTCACTCGCGCTACAAATCCATGAACTCACTTTCATCTATCGCTCATGGCGCACATTGCTATATCCAATATCAAGGACTTCCACATTCCTCACATATACTTATTCACATCATGGTAATAGACGAATATAATATAATACATCAATCATAATAATCAATCAACATTCTACATACCAGTCATAACTGGAAAGACTCTCACTAGTCTTCTCGACTGCTTCCTTTTATCTCTGCCCGATGGGCTATTATTCACAGATCCGCTCCCTAGGACCTTCTAACTTGCAGTGATAGTTATACAGCGCTTTCGCCTCCTTCAGACCCCCCACTCATGACATGCACGACTTTTCTTCCCTGTCTCCGTGCGTTAATTTTACTCTCCTCCTTTCCCCCCGTAATTATTAACTATCGCTCACTCCACTCGTGACATCATCCCCCACCCCAAAAAAATTAATGCAATTAATTTCAAATCGCATCAAGATGACTGTCAACGAGTGAGTGTGAGCAATACGTACACTAAAAAAAAATGACCTAGCAGTTCCCCTAGTATATAAAATACCGAAATCAGGGGAAAATATGGGGATCAATATGGCCTGCAATATGCATATATGTGTCACATCATGAATAGCTAGCTAACCACAATACTTAATACAGAATCAAAAACCATTCAACCTATCAACCATTCTTCATATCATATTTATAATGTCAATATTTTAAAGTCGACTTATTCACACAGATCCTGTTAATGTTCCTGTCCTCCGATGTATAAGCTGCTGAACTCTTCCCCTAGGCTCGACTAAGGTAGTCGGCGATATGATTGCTGGTTCCTGGAATTGGTTGAATAACGAAGGTATACGGCTGCAAAGCCAATGCCCATCTAGACAAGCGTGGGCTGGACGAACGATTCTTCGACAAAAATGTCAGTGGCTTGTGGTCTGTCTGGATACAAAATTCTCGTCCCATGAGATAACGTCCTAGTTTCTGGACGGACCAGACAATGGCAAGACACTCACGCTCTATCACAGAATACTTTCTTTCTCTCTGCAATAACTTCCTACTGACATAACATACAGGATGGAGACATTCGTTCTTCTCCTGTAGAAGACAAGCGCCGACACCAGAGTCCGACGCATCCGTTCTGAGGATAAAATTAGATCGAAAATCGGGCAATATCAGAATGGGTGACGATGATAATGCTGTCACCAAATTATCAAATGGTGTCTGACATTCAGACGTCCACTGGACCTTATCGGGTTGTCCCTTCTTAGTAAGGTCAGTAAGAGAAGATGACAAGGAGGAAAAATTTGGAATGAACTTTCTGTAATAATTTAAAATCCCCACTAAGCTTCTGACTTGTTTCTTTGTTTTTGGGATTTGCAACCCTACTAACTTGTCAATTTTTGTTTCTTCAGGTCTCTGAACACCTCTACCCACAATATGTCCTAAGAATATTATCTCTGGACATGCCAAATCCATCTTTGCGGGTTTAGCAGTTAGCCCAAACTGGCGTAATCGTTGAAAAATTACTGTTAGTGTCTGAATATGATCAGACCATGTCGACGTATGGCATGCTATATCATCAAAGAATGACACGACATTAGGTATGTCCTTCAACACTAATCTCATTAATCGTGCAAACGTCGCTGGCGCGTTTACCAACCCAAATGGCATGACCTTAAATTGGAATAATCCAATGGGCGTTTGGAACGCCGTGTATTGTTTAGACTCCTCAGTGAGCGGGATTTCCCAATAACCTTTCGTTAAATCTATCTTGGAAAACCACGTGGACCCGGCCAATGAAGCTATTAGTTCCTCCTGAAACGGAATAGGCTCCCTATCGCCTACCGTAATAGTGTTCAATCTTCGAAAATCAATACAGAACCGCACCGATCCATCAAGTTTTTTCACGAGGACGATGGGTGATGAATACGGCGATGTTGATGGTTCTATCACATCTAACTTCAACATTGACTCAACTTCCTTTATGACTCTATCTCTCGAAGAAAAAGGCAACGGATACGGTCTAAGAAATACTGGCTTATCGGAAGTCAACTTTATTTGGTGCTGGATCACCGTAGTGCGACCCGGCAAATCCGTAACAACATCCGGAAATGACGCTAACAGGGTCTCAAGTTCCCTACTCCTTGAACTCGTAAGGTCAGGGTTAATTTTTTACGTCCCTGTAACCTTGTGTCGGAGTTAACTCCGGCAATTGAATTTGTAACTCCTCCTGCGCCTCGGTGTCGCTTACGTCACAGTCCAACTGGTCTACGACCCCCGTACAAGCAGCAGAGAAGACAGTCTCCTCTGGTCTTGTCTGTGCACCCAGATACTGTGGTCTCTCATAAAATCTCTGTAGCATGTTAACATGGAAAACCTTACTCGCTCCATCAATGTGGATAGCGTAATCTACCTTTGAAACAACTCGCTCAATAACATAAGGACCTTTCCATGTCATCAATAACTTATTATGGTCCGTAGGTAACAACAGCAGAACCTTGTCTCCTGGCTTAAAAATTCTCAGTTTGGACCCTCTATCTTTATAGTCTTTTGCTCTTTTCGAAGCGATACCAGAAGCTTCTTGTGCTATAGTGCGCGCTGCAGATAGTCTTTCTCTTAAATCAACAAGGTACTGAAACACCGAAATCTGCTCATCGTCTCCCGATGATGGCGACGTCATCATGTCCCGAAGAACATCAGTTGGGCCCCTAGGACTACGACCGTACATCATTTCGAACGGCGAGAATCCCGTTGACTCCTGCCGTACCTCTCTGTACGCGAATAACACTGCGGGGATATATCTATCCCAATCTTTAGGGCGATCAGCAGCTACCTTACGCAGCATCGACTTTAACGTCGAGTTCAATCTCTCGCACATGCCATTAGCCTGCGGATGATAAGGGGTGGTAGTGATGGGTTGTATACTGAATAAGCGGAACAATTCCTTCATCATCTCGGACGTAAATTGCGCGCCCCTATCAGACAGAATTTGCTCTGGTATTCCTACCCTAGCGAAAATTGCAAACAACGCTTCCGCGACTGCCTCAGACGTTATGGTCCGCAGAGGAACCGCCTCTGGCCATCTCGTAGCATTACATATGACCGTTAAGAAAAATCGATTCCCCCTATCGGTCGCTGGGTGAATGGGGCCAACAAGGTCTATCGAGACCTTTTTAAACGGTTCCGAGACCGTGGGGATCTTCTGAAGAGGAGCCTGGGGTGTACGACGCATAAAGTCTTTTGGCACGCACTGCACGTCTTACAATAGACCTGCACATCTCTGTGGATCGATGGCCAGTAAAAATTTTTAAGAACCCTTTCTTTGGTTCTAGCTATCCCCATATGACCCGCTAATGGGACATCATGTGCCAAGTGCAATACTGTTGCGATCAGCAACGCTGGCACAACGACCTGCTTTAAAATTGAGGACACCGTTACATACTTACGGAACAGAATGCCCGCCTGAACAATAAAGGAGGACGACCCGTTCTTATATCTCCTCGTTTTCTCGGTTCGCGCTTCCCCAAAGCATGGGTTTAATGATGGGTCCTCCCTTTGTAATTTCGCCAAGCGCTCTGGCGTGATATCTAGGTTGACCGCTGGCGTGGCCAAAGGTCTAATGTTATCTTTATCAGCTACCCGTCGACGTGTTTCGACCGCGGCGCAAAAGTCAATACCTTTTGATTGCGACCATGCTTGCACGTTCTCATCGGAAGGGGAACCCACCCGTGATACATTCCCAATGATGAGCTGGGCGCCTGGAAAACAACCAACGACTGCTTCGACTTCCCCGCTAAGGAAAGGTGTATCTATCATTATTCTTGCCATGGGTAATTTCTCAATGGCCCCCGAAAATTGGATGCACGGGACAGTCTCACCTGTAAGCTGTGAATCCCGAATGCAATCCCTATGCACTCCCACAACGGTAGATCCTGTATCTCGTAAAACCGAGACCGGTTCGTCCCCAACAAACCCCGGATAAACCCTAAGACCACCTCCTGTATGACATGAATTTATGACGGGGATCTTTCTCCCACAAGGTAAAACACCGGAAGATAATAACTTCTCACAACTGGGACACTTAGAATACTGTCCGCCTCCGTTGTCCGATGTAACACACGCAGCCGCATGATGAAATTTATTTGGGGAACATGGACTGGAGCTACTGTCCACGTTCGCCGCTATCCTACCTGCAGGGCAGTTCACGCTGATGTGATCTGCTCTTCCGCAGTTCCAACACTTCGCGGCCCTACACTCGCGCGAAAAGTGACCCACGCGTCCGCAAGTCCAACACTCCGCTCCCTGTGCTGCTCTAGGCCTGGGTCCCCGTGACCCCTCGCGACCGGAACTAGAGTCCCTATGCCGTCGGTCATCGGCAAAGGTCACAACTCGCCCCCGGCCATTACCGCGACCTAGCCCTCCTGCTCGGTCAAACTTACCGGATCCATATGCCGGTGATTGGCGATAGCCCCTACGCTGCCCCTGGGCTTGCCCGCTATAGGCACCACGCTGACGCGACCTGTCCCCAAGTCCTGCCGGCGACCCCTCGACAACGGCGACGTACCCAGCATCTTGGACGTACGCCCTGGCGACTGGTTTGGACGGATGCGCCGTACGGTATGCTTCCGCCAACTTAGACGCCTCCTGCACCGTCGCGGGTTCGTTCTCTTTCAGGAAAGCCACCAGATCTTTGTGGCACGACGCGTACAGCTGGTCACGGATCATTAAGTCTTTCAGTTTAGCAAAATCCGTGCCCACATGCGCCAAGTCTACCCAGTTCGCGAAATACTCCGTTAGTCTCGCGACGAAGGCAGCAAAGTCCTCCCTGGTATCTGCACGTGCTCGCCTAAACTGCTCCCGGAAATATTCCTCGGTACGCGCAAATCGGCGAAGCAGCAAAGCCTTCAGCTTATCGTAATCTTGCACGTCTTCGCGCTGTAGCTCTTTAAAGTAGGTTAACGCTCGCCCCTGCAATAGCGACGCCAGGTACGTGGCCCATAATTCCTTATTTTCCCCCCATTGCAATTGTGCGTTCAGTTCGAACCTGTAAAGGAAGGCGTCTATGTCGTCCTTCCGGTCGTCGAACGTAGGGAGCTTAATCCTAACGCCACCTTTATTGTGTACCTGCCGCTCAACCGTTTCCGTTGGCGTATTCTTCTTGAGTTCTAACTCGGCGATTCTTATTCGCGCCTCTCTCTCCTGCTGCTTATCTTCTAACTCCTTTAACTTAAACTCCCTCTCCTCTTCCTGAGCCTTTTTTTCCTGCTCTCTATCCTTAGCACGCTCATCGCGCATTTCTGCCTGCTGTTCTTTAATCCAGCCGCGTAACTCCTCTCCCTCCAGGCCAAGTTCCTTACCCAACTTCATTAGTTGTTGGAGTTCCGCCATTTCACAGATTTATGGTTATGGCATGTATACTATGAAAACGGCTACCCTGTCGGTATGATCACTAGCAACACGACCAGAGACCTGAGATCACACCAGATATAACAATACCCAATTCAGAATACAATTCAGAAATTTACCTTTACAGCAAAACTAATTCTATATCTATAAAATGCCTAGCACTATTAATTATAAAAGAAACTAGAAACGACAAGAATGAAGAAATACAGTAGAAGGACCACAAGTACGTCAAGGACAACGAACCAGACTAGGACAAAGCTTCTACAAAAAAAAACTATAATGGAAAAAAAAAATGTAACCTACTACGCCGATTACACAACACGGTACGAACAAGAACAGAGTCTGAAAAAAAGGAACGTATCTACAGATAGGGAGGAGAAGGACAAGAGAAACGTCTTCCTAAAACAACGAGGAAGATAGAACGCTACAATCTAAACAAAAATACAGGTCCCTATAGAACTGTTCACTGTGATGAACGAAGTTCCAAATTTAGCCCACCTCCCGAAGAGGACAAACTACGCTCACCACAGCAAACCCGCGCCACCGCCCGTATAATCAATTACGACAAAAACAGCAAAAACAGGGAAACAGACAGATGAAAAGACAGCCCTCAATCCAGGGCACAAAATTTTCACTTAACCTTCAACTTTTGAAATTTTGAGCAAACTCCTCCCTTCAATCGGAGCTCTGGCTGCTCGTCTCCTCAGGCTGCACGCACACACACTGTCTCTCTGAAAGTTTAAGTACACATTAGTACATATTTATAGCAATACATGCATCAATACATATTTATAAACATATATAAATCATATCATCATGACATTTCCATTCATCCCACGAACAAAGACAACAGCACAAATTCCTAGCACAACAGAAAAACAACTAGATATAACGAATACACAATGTCAAAATGACCACAGGTAAACAGGACGAGCCCCCAGTGTCACAAATCCCAGACTGGGAGATGTAATAGTTATGACAGGACGACAATCACGAACAAACGAGTTTAACACTTAACAAAACAACCCATCAGACTCACACATTTATTAAACATAAGTATACATATAATAGCGCAATTACATACATTATATTATTGAAATGACTGCCGTACAACGGCCTTATTCTCACACACACTCTCCCTCGGATCCACAATCCGGTAGTTACTCCTAAAGGCACTTCGGCCTCAGCCTCTCCCCTCAGGGTCTTAATAGTACATTAATGATTCACTGGCACCGCAGTCTCTCAATATCACCTTCCTATTGTCATACACCTTAGCACTCCCCTAGCACCTCAGCAGGGCAATAACACGTTATTATTTCCATAGCCATCAACATGGCAACAACACAGTATCAGTTCACTAGCCTATCAACATGGCAACAATATAGTCTCTCATTCACTCTCATATCTACGTCCCTGTCCGTGGCCTGACTGCCACGACTTTATGTGCCCCTACTGTCCTGCACTGACAGCCTCACTTCTGGCCTATGTGTGGCCTCCGGCCCTATGCTGGCCTATCCCCTGTGCTCATCGAGGTGGCTCTGCGGCCCGTCCCCGACACCTACATGAATAACATTACATTGGTATAATACCCTACCATTTCTATTCACTCCACCTCTCCTTACAACCCATGAAGCGTACACACACTAGTTCACCTTTCACTCCCCACACATCTTACGGTAACACACTTCCATCGGAGTACACACTACTCACTCGCGCTACCAATCCATGAACTCACTTCCATCTATCGCTCATGGCGCACATTGCTATATCCAATATCAAGGACTTCCACATTCCTCACATATACTTATTCACATCATGGTAATAGACGAATATAATATAATACATCAATCATAATAATCAATCAACATTCTACATACCAGTCATAACTGGAAAGACTCTCACTAGTCTTCTCGACTGCTTCCTTTTATCTCTGCCCGATGGGCTATTATTCACAGATCCGCTCCCTAGGACCTTCTAACTTGCAGTGATAGTTATACAGCGCTTTCGCCTCCTTCAGACCCCCCCACTCATGACATGCACGACTTTTCTTCCCTGTCTCCGTGCGTTAATTTTACTCTCCTCCTTTCCCCCCGTAATTATTAACTATCGCTCACTCCACTCGTGACAAAGTGCATATATGATTGCTTTTTTATCAATACTATCGAACGCCTTTTGGAAATCTAGCGAGACTAAGATACCTGCCCCATCTTCCTCCTTCCTTAATATGGTCATACAATCATCTATAGGACGAATCAAATTTGAGATCGATCTGCCTTTGATAAAACCCACCTGATTATTATGTATAAGTTTCTCCATAACCCTTTGAAGTTTCAGCGCTAACCATTTAGAGAAAATTTTATAATCTGTATTAGTAAGGCTCACTGGTCTCCAATTATTTATATTATTTCTCTCTAAGTTGTTTCCCTTCTGCAGTAGTGTAATTACGCCCCTTTTTTGCGTTGTTGTAAGCTCTCCCTTTATCACTGAGTCGGACAGACTTTCCCACAACAATGTTTTCAGTCGTCCCCAGAAACACTTATAAAAGGGAGTCGTCAGTCCATCACTCCCAGGTGCTGACTCATTATTAAGTTTAGATAGTGCGTATCCAAGTTCTTCTACTGTAATCTTATCTTCCATTATTTCTTTTTCGCTTTCATCTAATACTGGGTATTCGATATTTTCTAAATAGCTATTCAATAATGACTTTACATCGGTTTCTGCACTCTCTTTCTTATACAAGTTTTCAAAAAACTGTCGAATCTGATTCAATATTTCTAATGGCTTTTTGAAGGCGTTATCATTCACCCTTAGTTCATAAATAGTGTTTGCAGTCCCCTTTCTCTTTTCTAATGATAGGAAGTATTTTGTGTTCTTTTCGCCCTCCTCTATCCACTTAACTCTCGATCTTATCTGAGCCCCCCTTGCTTTGTATACAAGAAATACTTCTAAGTTCTGTTTTAAGATTGCCATTTCTTTTTGTAGGTTTTCATTACTCGGTTCTGCGAGTAACTGCTTATTTACCCTTTCAATATCTAGTTCTAAATCTCGTTCTTTATTTTTCCTGAGCTGGGTCTTTGTTTTCGAATATTGTATGCAGAGAGATTTCATTTCAGTTTTTAAAAGTTCCCATTTAATAGTCGGCTCAAGCTCTAAGTTGTCCCGAATAAAAACGTCAATGAGCATATTCATTTCCAGAATGAAATTATCATCTTCCAGCAGTGAGTTGTTGAATTTCCAGATTGATGGTCCTTTTTTAAATGAAGCAGTACATATTTTTGCTATGACCCCTTTGTGGTCGCTGAGTGTAACAATTTCATGATAAGCATTTTCGATGTGGGCTAATAGGTTGTTATCACAAAATATGTAATCTAACCTTCTAGCTATAAAAGGTGTTTTTCTGGCCCAAGTGTAATCCTTTTCGGTCCCATGGTAGCAACGCCACGCGTCGAACAAGTCTAGCGTGTCAGTCATTTTTTGTAGCTCGAGAATTTCTTTTCGATCATGTGGCTCTCCAGCTACAATATCTAGGTTATTATCCCGAACGATATTAAAATCTCCACATATTATCTTATTATTATATAAAGACAGTGTTTGGGTCAGCTGAGATATAAACGATGCTTTTTCTGCTTTCATTACTGGGCCGTATATGTTGAGGATGGAAAATTCTGATCCCCGTATTTTAATATTGATACCTAAAACCCGCGCGGATGAATACACCAGTCTGATTTCTTCGAAACTAAAATTTTTATTGACGAGTATGATTTGGCCTTTACTTCTGTTTGTACCAGCGGAATAGAACATCTCTCCTCCCCATTCTTTCTTCCACTCTTCTCCCTGTTCATCTGTAACATGCGTTTCTTGTAAACATGCGATATCGTACTTTCTGCATTTTTTAAAAATAAATACACGTTTAATTTTTTTATTTAAGCCTCTGCAGTTCAGAGACAATACCAGCATGGGGGTTTTTCTGAAAGCGTAGTCCTTTATCGGTCCTTGTCGTTTCCCGGTTGTCACACACGACGGGGGTTCAAATTAGGTTTCCTTTCCCTATTGGCTGTGCTCGCAGCCTTCTGTTTCCTCCTCCTCCTGTCTCCTCACTTTTTCATTTGGTGAATCAATTGTGTCGCCGGCTCTTTTGTTCTGTAGGCTGTGTGAGCGTTGTTGTCCTCGACACGACATACTCCGTGAGCGGTTTAACATCATTTGTTTTATGTTTGTTTGTTTACCTGTTCCTCGTTCACCTGTTCTGTCTTTTGTTTTTGGTCTACTGTTGTGTGTTCCCTGGCTAGTTGTATCTGCATAAGTAGGTGAGCGAATACTTGTGTTTGTTGTGTGCTTGTCTGAGTCGTGCTCTGTGTTTGGAATGTTATTGTGTGTCACTGATATGTTTTCCCCTTTGTCGTTGTCATCGTCAACTGGTGTCCTGTTAGTGTCACTGTTCTTTGGGTGTCGTAATGGTCGGATCTGTTCCCTGTAATAAACCGTCCCTCTCCATATACCTATAGGGATGGAAACTTCTAAATTGATTGCAGGGATGTCTGTGTACATAAAGCGCCTGCCTGTTTTATACCCAGTCCACCCTCCGTTCTCGTCTCTATAGTGTTCCTCTTTTATTGCAGACCTTAGCACTACCCCTTTGACAGTTAACGCCTTCTCTATCTCCTCGTTACTTACTGACAGAGGTATACCTCCGATAATAATCTTCGTAGTGCTTCGTCCTGTAGCCGAGAAAGCAAAGGGGTTTCTTGCCAATAGTGACACCGATTGGCCCATGAAGATAATCCCTTGAGTAAGCAATTTTTGTCTAGCCCCCGCCCCTTGATTTTGATTAACATAGATAAGGGGCGAGTGAAGATAGTTTATTTAGACGCTTAGTTGGCGTTCGGAAATTCGTGCATAAGAGTAGAAAGCACGGGGTTTGAAGATTTTAGTAGTTAATGTTTCGCATTTTAAATTTTGTCTAGACCGTAAAAATTGACCTTGATTTTGGCGCAAGGCCATGACAAGCATAAATTAATATTGCAGGCTGAGTTGAAGCGACTGCACCAATCAAATGTATGAATCTGGACGGAAGGTCGAGACATAGCTTTAGTATTTAAACCCGTGCAGAGCTTAGATAGAGGCCACATGTAGACAATCCATTTACGAGGTGGACGGCGATAGTCCTCGGCCAGATGAGAGACATAGAGACGCAGTTGAGCAGTCCATATTGTGAGGAGCGCCATGATTTAAAGCTCCAGAGCCTAAGCTACTTGGTTTGATATGAACCCACAGCGTTTACATCCAGCGCTCTCACTCCCAGTGAGGGCCACATGGTGAGAGTCCATACTAATTTGTAATGATGAAAGTGAACCGTTCTACTTACTTTTGAAGACAGTTTCAGAGCTACCGCCAGACAACGCATGGTTGTACAAGCATTCTCCATGGCGTGTCTAGAGGAAATGTCCATATCATAACATGTCTCACTGAATTAATAGAATTTAAACTGTTATATCCGTCGCCACGTGCGCGGATTCTATTTGGCATCTAACTCATATGACCTGCAAGTAGTTAGAGTGAATAAGTTAGTCTTTATAGAAAGCTGTAGTTTCATTAGTTAGATTCAGTTGCCTTTGAATTGATATTTATATTTATAATTATATTTGTTACATTAATTCCTGTAATTAAACTGTCCTACAGTTCTGCTAAAAATCAAAGCAATTGATTTATTTAGTTTTTAGAGTGCAAGTATTTTTTTTGTGTGTTCGTTGATTGTGGGAGCGGGCCTCGAAAGAGTGTCAGTCGAATTCTCCCCATCTAACCCACATC
Source organism: Onchidella celtica (assembly GCA_963931925.1). Classification (NCBI taxonomy): domain Eukaryota; kingdom Metazoa; phylum Mollusca; class Gastropoda; order Systellommatophora; family Onchidiidae; genus Onchidella; species Onchidella celtica. The sequence continues at coordinate 39,877,872 of OZ007579.1, read as the reverse complement.
GCGACAGGGGCCTCTTCGCCAATAACAATAGGGCATCATCCAACAGGGTCCAAGGGGCCTTGCTGCCCTTATACGGGATTCGAAACTATCCAGTCATTAGAAAAAGTTTCTTCGGGGTCTCTCCGGGATTAGAGGCCTAAAGCTTAAGTTTCATTAATTTTATAGTAGATCCACCATTTTTCTGTTTGTCTGTCTGTCTGACTGTCCGCTCCTCTGGTAAAATCAGTTTGTCTTGTGTCCAGTCTCTATCAAGGTTGTGCTAGGTCTTACCAGCCCTTCACCTGTGCTACCATCATATTCTTTTACAGCCACTAGTGTCAAATGTCTTGATGGATAATTGTCTATATCTGCAGTAATTACAAATAAGCCTACGTATCCTTATGCGCGACGCGACGTTCAGTCGCTCGCGATTGTTGTCGCTCCAAAATCAATCGAGTAAATTTGTGAGAAGCCATCTCCTTATACGCGACGCGACGTTTAGTCTCGAGCGACCATCGCGTGAGATCAAGTCATGTCGCGATCGGCTAGGTGGTCGCGTCAGACTGTCTGGAGGTGTGTCTGATTTAAAGCATAGCCATTGGTCGAAATATCTTGCGTGTGCTGATTCATTGTGCGTACCATGTGTAGTAGTTTTTCCTTGCACTACATAGATCTACATCTTGAAAGTCTATCCCAAGACCCACTGCGCCACTGTACAATAGATCATCTATTCAAATAATTAATTAATTTTAATGATTAAAGCAAATAAATGAGTATAAACTGCAAACTTTGAATGAGGTTAATCTTACATACATAAGACTATAGGGGAACTGTACATCTTCTAATCTTATGAAAAAGTGTAGGGATAACCAAGTTAGCCGAACAAGAGGAATGAAGTAGGAAAAGAGACCAGATGTGCGATTATTTAAATGATTAAAACAAATAAATGGATATAAAATGCAAAATTTGAATGAAGTTCTCACATACATCAGACCAGAGAGGAAATTTACGCCTTCTAATTTTATGGAAAAGTGTAGAGATGACCAGGGTAGCAGAAAAACCTCATCAGAAACAACAGACGGCAGCAAAATAAACCAACAGGATAAACTATCATCTCCTGAACAGAGAGGATCAAGTGATATTGTTCAGACTAAGAACTGGTCACAATAGGCTCCACCACAATATGTTCACAAAGCTTAAAATAGGAACATCTGCCATAAAAATGTGAGTGCAGCCAGACTCCTCAAAACACAGAGCATATATTGCAGAAATACACACCCCTCTCGGCACTACGGGAAACATATTGGCCCAAACCCACCGACCTGAATGTCAAACTCTATCACAACTGCAGAAAGCCATAGATTTTCTTAAAAGAACAAATCTGCAGATTTAGATTTGGTGAACGAAAGAAGAAGAAGAAGAAAGTCTTACTTATGTTGCAGCTTCTTCAGTTTTCCAAGTTTCTTTCCTGAAATGTTCTGTTTTGATGTACTATTTCTTAGGCTGACCTGGTGTAGCATCTGCAAGCTATCCCTTGCCCTCCCCCGTTTTCTTGTTACACTGGTGAGCATGTGTTCATTTCTTCTTGACAACCGCTAGAGTGTACTGTAATCCGTGACCTGACCTTCTTCTCCTAGTGAGTAGTTTTTTCCTCGCCCGCTTGTTGTCAGGTGTTTTGACTCGTTCAGTAAATATTAGTATGTTCCCGAACATTCGATAACACTGTGGAGAAGGATGTTTACGCCAGATTTGGCCTTGAGTGATGTAACCTGATGACGTATTGATGCGTGATTGGTTAGTCTGTGCGAGGGCAAAGGTAACGTTTATTTCGGGAACTTTCTGTAGGAATGTTTATATATATAGACCTGTGTGAGTGGTTGGGGGGGTGAGTAAGTGAGTTTCCTTTTGTGTGGCGTAGATATTTAGTTTCGCTGGTGTCTTCCTAGTAATTTATTGTTCACTATACAGTTATTAAACTTTAGTATTATTTAATCTATCGTCGGATCTCGTGTTTATTTATTTTACAGCTGTAATAGTTTCGTTTTCTAAAGGGTTGTAGTTAGATCAACTAACTCCCCCCTACTATAACGTGCTAGAACAACCTCAGCTGTTACATATTGGGGGCTCGTCCGGGATCCGACCGTATTCGAGCGGACCAGATCAAAATTATTAGATTTATTTACATAGTTTATTGTAGGAATATCATCGACAAGCTATCTACAACATGTCAGAGGCTATTGGAAGGCTTAGCCAGGAAGCAGACGCCTTGGAGCTCACTGGGAAGGAGAGACAGGACTACATCCGTGAAGGCCTAAGGGAGGAAAGAGAGAGAGAGAGGCAAGATCGCATGGAGCAACTGAAGATAGAGGCTCAAGAGAAGGAGGCTCAACGACAACACGAGCTGGAGATGGAGAGGATCCGCCATCAGCGTGGAGGCGAGTCGACGCAGGGGACCAGCGACCACGCCAGTTCCAAGAGACCCAAGCTACCTGCATTTCAGGACAAGAAGGACGATCTGGATAGCTGGTTGCTGCGGTTTGAGAGGTTTGCTGAGACAGCTGAATGGCCCAGATCCACCTGGACGACATCACTGTCTGCCCTGCTGACCGGGAGAGCTTTGGAGTGCTTCTGCAGACTACCCATCGACGAAGCCAAGGACTACGACAAGGTCAAGGAAGCGTTGCAGAAGAGGTACAACCTGTCAGAGGACGGATACAGACTCATGTTCAGACAAGGTAAGCCTGAAGATGGAGAAGATGTTGGAATGTTTTTGACCAGGATCAAGACCTATCTAGAGAGGTGGATAAAGCTGTCGAAGACGGAGGAGACCTACGAAGGAGTGAGAGATCTGTTCGTCAGAGAGCAATTCATGGATGCCTGCCCACCAGACCTTGCAACCCATGTGAGGGAGAGGAAACCAAAGACGCTACAGGACATCGCAGATTCAGCGGAGGCGTACCTGGTAGCGAGGAACCGGACGCTCAGCGGGAGCGCCAGACTGCAGAGCCGGCCAGTGCGACAGAGGCCCAACGGAGACAGAAGCCCACAGGTCTGCCATAGGTGCCAGAGGCCGGGACACAAGGCGAGGGAGTGTCGTGCAAGGACAAAAGACAAAGGTGAGTTCAGATGTTACCTTTGTGGAAAGCCAGGCCACGTTCGGAGGATGTGTCCAGCCCAGAAGGATATGGGACGAGGCAAGCCGAACAAGGCGGCGGCGGCCGTAGTGATAGCGGCGGACGAGTCGTCGAGACAGGATGCGACGACGGCTGACACCAGCATCAACGTTCAAGCGGTAATGAAGGACGGGAAGCTACAGTTAGCGGTGCCTGTTACTTGCGGAGGATGCAGTGACGGAAGGACCGTGGAGAAACTGAAGTTACCAGTGATGAAGGGCTTGATTGGAAATCGAGCGGTAGATGTCCTAAGAGATACCGGCTGTGAAGGTGTAGTGGTGCGGCGAGCACTGGTGGACGACGGACAGCTCACCGGTGGGAAGAAACTTATCGCGAGGATCGATAACTCCTTGCTAGCGGCGGAGGAAGCCGTTATCGACGTGAAGACGCCTTACCTGACGGGCAAAGTGACGGCGCTGTGTCTCCCGGAGACCATCTGCGACCTAGTAGTCGGGAACGTGGACGGAGCGAAGGACCCGTACGACCCTGATACTGAGGTGATGGTAGGAGCGGTGACCACGAGGGCCCAGGAGAAGAGGAAGGACCGGTCTACGTCGCTGAAGGTGCCGAGGGCAGAACGGCACGCGGGAGTGGATAGAGAGGAACTTATCCGACTCCAAGAAGAAGACGAAGTCATTAGGAAGTTAGAGCAGAAGAAGATCCTAACTAATAGAGGCAATAAATCTGTTCATTTTGAGAAACATGGAGGAGTACTGTACCGGATCTACAAGGACCTGAGACAGGCGACGGTTATAAGGCAAGTGGTACTACCCGAGAAATTGAGAGAGTATGTACTGAGTGTAGCCCACGACTCGATCGTCGGAGGACACCTCGGCGTGAAGAAAACCAAAGACAGAGTTATGAGCAATTTTTATTGGCCTGGAATTGAAGGTGACGTCGCGAGATACTGCCGCTCATGCGACATATGCCAGAGGACGGTGAACAAAGGAGCGACCCCAAAGGTGCACCTGCAGAGCATGCCAGTAGTGGACGTACCATTTAGGCGAGTGGCCGTGGACTTAGTAGGACCTATCGACCCCCCAAGTGAAGGTGGACATCGGTATATCCTGGTGTATATAGACTACGCTACTCGTTACCCCGAAGCCACACCCTTGAAGAAGATCGACGCAGAAACGGTAGCAGAAGCCTTAGTGAACATCTACAGCCGTTTGGGTGTGCCCGAAGAGATCTTGTCGGACCAAGGGACCCAGTTTATGTCAGATGTCATGAAGGAAACGAATAGACTACTGGGAATTCGACAGTCGACCACTACAGTCTACCACCCTATGTGCAACGGGTTGGTGGAGCGATTCAACGGCACGCTGAAGAAAACATTGAGACGACTGTGCGCAGAGCAACCCAAGCAGTGGCACAGATACATCAACCCGCTGCTCTTCGCATATCGTGAAGTTCCTCAAGAGTCGACCAAGTTTGCCCCATTCGAGTTGCTGTATGGGAGAACTGTGAGAGGACCAATGCACATCTTACGACAACTATGGACCAAGGACGTAGAGGAGCCGGAAACGAAGACCAGTTACCAGTACGTCATGGAACTACGTGAGAGGCTGGAGGACACATGGAAGTTAGCGACGGAAGAACTCTCCAAGGCTCAAGGTAGACAGAAGACCTACTACGACCGGAAGGCGCGAGAGAGGAAGTTCCGCCCCGGAGATGAAGTGTTGGTGCTACTGCCGACGAACACTAACAAGCTCCTAGTCCAATGGAAGGGACCATATAAGGTAGTCTCAGTTGTCGGTGTTAACGACTATAGAGTCAAGATGGGTGCAAAAGAAAAGACCTTGCACGCCAACCTCCTCAAGAGATACATTCCAAGGACGTTAAAAGCAGCAGCAGTGGCAATGGAACCGAGACCTATTGTGACCGAGATGTGTGGGATGGACAACAGTAGGAGAGATACCACGCCTGAACATGTCAACGCCATAAAGGACGGCGGCGGTGAAAGTGCTGAGACTGTACTGGCAGAGGACGACATGATGGACAAGAGTCAACCCGTGGAGTCAGCTGGCATGACAGTTATCGAGGACTGCGACCTGGAAGGCGACAACGGTGGAACGACGGAGGACCTTGCCGACCTAGGAAGCTGGGACCAGAATGAAGGCTACAGAGATGTCCAGTATGGAACGCAACTGACATCGGAACAACGTCAAGAACTCTGCGATGTGGTGAAGAATTACCAGCACGTCTTCACCAATCTCCCTGGATGCTGTCAGTTGGGTGAACATCGCATCGACCTGACGACAGAAGTACCAGTTCATCAACGACCATACCCGGTGCCCTACGCTATGCGCGACTCATTGAAGGAGGAGCTTAGCACCATGGAACGGCTGGGCATCATTCGAAGGAGCTCATCAGCTTATGCTTCACCTATTGTTGTCGTCAAGAAGAAGGACGGATCCAACCGAGTCTGCATCGACTACAGGAGGTTAAACAAGATCACAGTATTCGACCCTCATCCGACAGCAGCGCCATCAGAAGTGTTTCAGAGTCTCTCGAGAGGAAAATTATTCTCTCGGATTGACCTGAGCAAGGGATACTGGCAAGTGAAAATTCGAGAGTAAGACATTCCCAAGACGGCGTTCGTCACCATGGGCGAACACTATGAATTCATTCGGATGCCTTTTGGGATGATGAACTCAGGAGCCACGCTGAACAGGATCGTAAAGCCATTGATCCGTGGAATGAACAATGTGACAGCATATGTGGACGACCTGCTGATTCATACAGAGACATTCGACGAGCATGTGAAGACTCTCAAGGACTTACTGCAGAGGATGGACCAAGCTGGATTAACTGCAAGACCATCGAAGTGTCTGATTGGAACGTCTGAAGTGGACTTTGTTGGACACTTAGTGGGAGAAGGTATGATTGGCCTGTTAGAAGAGAATGTATGTAAGGTACGAGACGCACCCAGACCCACCACTAAGAAGGAAGTGAAAGCATTCTTAGGATTAGTGGGATATTACCATGAATTTATTCCTAACTTTTCAGCGATTGCATCACCATTGTCTGATTTACTTAGAAAGGGTCAGCCCAATATAGTTCAGTGGGATGAAACGCAGGAGGAAGCGTACACCTCTTTGAAGAATGTCATTATCTCCAAACCCGTGTTATGTTTGCCAGATTTTTCCAAAGAGTTTGTCTTAGCAACTGATGCATCAGATCGCGGATTAGGCGCTAGTCTTATGCAGGAACACGAGGGAAAGTTGTACCCTGTGGCATATGCTAGTCGTAAGCTATTGCCTCGTGAGACAAAATATTCGGTCTCAGAGCGAGAATGTTTAGCTATTGTTTGGGCTGTAAAAAAGTTTACTTTGTATTTGTATGGAAAGGAGTTTGTGCTCCAAACTGACCATCGGTCATTAGAGTTTTTGAACTCTGCCAAGTTTGACAGTCCAAAGTTATTACGATGGAGTTTATTTTTACAGTCTTATCGATTCAGGATTCACTACGTAAAAGGCAGAGAAAATGTCTGTGCCGATTCCCTGAGCAGGGTATTTTAAAGTAGTACACTATCAGTGAAATGCATTGTAACCCATACTTTTGCCTACTGGATGAATTTCTAGGACGGCAGTATTGTACTGTAATTGGGGACATAGTTCATCTGTGACTGAATATGGAATTGATGGCTGATAGAGAGTCATGATGTGTTAGTCACATTTTGATTTTATGCTATGTCATATTAGTTACCGATGGAACTTGGTGTAATTTTTGGAAAATGTAACCCAAATGGGGACTGCGAGCAAGCAGTGTTTGTGTTATATTGCATTGTTGTAACTTGTGTTGACCTAATATGATGAAGAAAAGACCCTAATCAGTGGTCGGTATGTATTGGTATTTTTGCCATTGTACGTATGAGTTATACATTTTGGAGATAACCATGTTATGTACAACAAGTTATATGCTATGATTCGTGCACGAAGCATTGTGTAAACGATGGGCCATCGTTTCACCTTATATGATTTGTAATAATATCATTGACCATTGTTTCACCACAGTGGTGGCGTTGTGTTGACTAGTGGCCTAATGTCTACTATTGGGAAGCAATGACGGTATTGTATTAGTTATGGTATTAGTGATGCAAAGGATATTGCATTGTATTGTATTTGCGATGAAATTTGGGAAGGCACTGAAATTGTTAATAATTGTAATAGAATTAGCAACTACCTTTGTGAGATTGGGAGTACTGTAAGATTGTTATTTCAAGATATTGCAGACGCTGAATAATGTTTCGGAGTTGAAAATATTCAACTTAAATTGGGGAGTTGTGTAGCATCTGCAAGCTATCCCTTGCCCTCCCCCGTTTTCTTGTTACACTGGTGAGCATGTGTTCATTTCTTCTTGACAACCGCTAGAGTGTACTGTACTCCGTGACCTGACCTTCTTCTCCTAGTGAGTAGTTTTTTCCTCGCCCGCTTGTTGTCAGGTGTTTTGACTCGTTCAGTAAATATTAGTATGTTCCCGAATATTCGATAACACTGTGGAGAAGGATGTTTACGCCAGATTTGGCCTTCAGTGATGTAACCTGATGACGTATTGATGCGTGATTGGTTAGTCTGTGCGAGGGCAAAGGTAACGTTTATTTCGGGAACTTTCTGTAGGAATGTTTATATATATAGACCTGTGTGAGTGGTTGGTGGGGTGAGTAAGTGAGTTTCCTTTTGTGTGGCGTAGATATTTAGTTTCGCTGGTGTCTTCCTAGTAATTTATTGTTCACTATACAGTTATTAAACTTTAGTATTATTTAATCTATCGTCGGATCTCGTGTTTATTTATTTTACAGCTGTAATAGTTTCGTTTTCTAAAGGGTTGTAGTTAGATCAACTAACTCCCCCCTACTATAACGTGCTAGAACAACCTCAGCTGTTACACCTGGTGATGCAGTCGAATTGTCAGGAACAAATTAACAACATCATCCGGTGTGCAACAGTTGCATTTGGAATACTTGTGCTTGAGTGCGCAAGGCAGATGTGTTAACTTGCTTTGGAAGTAGTGGCGCATGTTGTCTTGACTTTAGCATTTTGCAATGTCTGTTTGGTAAACAACTTTAGAAAAAAAATCTACAGTCTCTATCAAGGTTGTGCTAGGTCTTGCCAGCCCTTCACCTGTGCAACCATCATATTCTTTTACAGCCACTAGTGTCAAATGTCTTGATTGATAATTGTCTATATCTGCAGTAATTACAAAAATAAGGTGCAGGATTTTCTCGAAGATCAACACGAACGACGAATCGCATGTAATGACAGCATGCCTGTGTTTATGATTGTGCGCGCCGAACTATTTTTAGAAACCCCTGACTCGGCGGACGGAAGTGCGTGAATTGCACCGTCCTGACGTAGTGGGTCTTGGGTCTATCCTCGCAAAGAAAAAAGTGAAACATAGCGACTTGACACGCGACGAGACGTCGCTCGCGCATAAGGCGTCTCGTCCACTGGCATTTTTTGTCACTCCCAGGCCAGGATGAAACGTGACGTAGTAGTACGGTGTTCACCTGAAAAAACCTCGCCTCGTCCACCGCGGCAGGTAAAGGCAAGACTAGTCCTAGTGACCTAATTTTGAGGTTACATACCAGAGTAGTAGAGTCACGACCGCTTGTATTGTTGTCACGACCACTTGTGTTGTATTAAGTTAGCCTACGTTTGTGCCTATGACTAGATCTAAATCTAAGATTTACAGTGCAGTAAGAGATGGATTCAGATCTATCCGATATTTTGGAAATATATGAACTTTACAATTTATACAAAAAGTACAAATATTGCACTACAATAATCAGTGCCTCTGCCACATCAACGGGTGTCTGTTTTGGCATGATGAACTGTATGAAAAGAAAATGACAATGATTTAATTCTTTTTCTATACAATGGTAATAGCCAATGTAGTCATTTTTCTTGTTTATGATTTTATTTCATTACTACAATGTAACATCTCTGTTCATTGTAAATTTAAATCTTTGTCATGTTGTTTTTGCGTGGGAGGGGGTCCAGACAAAACTCCCAGGGGACAAAACACCCCGGGACACCCATGTTGAAAGTGCGAGGTAGAATAACGCCCCCCCCCCCCACCCCCCGGAAAGTGAAATACAAGATGGGTTGGAATAGAAACCATGTCGACACACGGGCACATTGTGTTTAGGGAAAGCTAGATAATAGTTATTAATATGGTCTGAGTCTGAAATTGAGTCTGACAACTTTTTAAAAGAATAAATGTTTAATATTCTTTCACATCATCTTGTTCTCCTGCACTACTTCTGAGTATGGTAATTCTGCATCAATCTAACTCCTTCATTCTTTTCTTTTTACTTTATACTTATAGCTCAATAAACATTCACTGAACAAAATCTATCATCCCTTTGTCTGCCACCCCATCCTGTCTGTTCTCTCCATCTCTCCCCCACCCCCCACCCCCCCCCCGCTCCAATCCTTTTCTTTTCTTCTATAACCTCACTGTCTGCGGCACGAAACACAAGACACTACACTATATAGCCTTGGCCTAGTGTCGTAGCAATCTGGGTCAGAGGCCCTAATTCAATAATTTGGTTGTTTTAAAGCACAAATCTACTTGTTATACATGTGATACCAAAGATAACTGCATTATTCGAAGTAAAATGCAATGTTAGAAGCCATAACAATACATACAGCTTCAAATTTCCTTTCCAAATCCGTGAATCGAGCATTCGAGGGATGACTCAGTCGGCTGTACACCTGACAAAAAAGCGCGCATGCAGGATAATCGCGTAGTCAGGTCTGTGACTGACTAAACAGGCTCATTTGCATTAAAGCCGGGCCTGGGAGTGACTGAAAACTGCAGTGGACGAGCGGGCTAAGGAGACACTTTTGACTCGAGCGATCGAGCGACATCGCTTGACCCCGGATTTTGGCTAGCGAATCTTAGCGCATAAGGATACACTTCGCTCAACTGGTCTCGAGCGACGATCGCGAGCGACTCGGTGTCGCGTCGCGCATAAGGATATGTAGGCTAAGGTGCAGGATTTTCTCCAAGATCAAAACGAACGACGAATCGCATGTAATGACAGCATGCCTGTGTTTATGATTGTGCGCACCGAACTATTTTTAGAAACTCGGCGGACGGAAGTGCTCAATTGCACCGTCCTAACGTAGTGGGTCTTGGGTCTATCCTCGCAAAGAAAAAAGTCAAACATGGCGACTTGACACGCGACGAGACGTCGCTCGCGCATAAGGAGACACTTTTGACTCGAGCGATCGAGCGACATCGCTTGACCACGGGTTTTCGCTAGCGAATCTTAGCGCATAAGGAGACACTTCGCGCGACTGGTCTCGAGCGACGATCGCGAGCGACTCAATGTCGCGTCGCGCATTAGGATATGTAGGCTGATGCCGAGATACCGCCATTTGAGTTTTCTAAGGTGCTGTTACATGGGAAGCGCGTCAGTGTCCTCTCAAAGAAGGGAAACTAGAAATTGTTGTGTCGTTTTGCGCAAAATGTTTGCTGCTTTTCTATAATTAAAAACCAGTTCCACAAACATAAGCAACTTTACAATCTTCTCACATGAAGACTTTAACATTCGTGGTCTCCCTCCATTGCAGCCACCCCCAGACCTACTCACAACACTTTTCACTTCCCCCCCACCCCCCCCCCCCGCGAATTTCGCGGGTTCAATACTTGTATATATATATACTAGTATTGAACCCGCGAAATTCAATATATATATATATAATATATACAAGTATTGAACCCGCGAAATTCGCGGGGGGGGGGGGGGGGGAGGGGAATAGCTATCATGTAAAGACATGATGAAACGTGGACTTCAAGATCTAGATCTAGAGCTAGCCTAGATATCTGTTAGTAGATATAGATTTAGATCTAGATCTATTATAAAAATTGAAAATCTTCATCAACGTACCTAAACAAATGGATCATCATGAATGTTATGGATGGACTCGGCATGTTTTTGCCACACTGTCACTGCAGCAAGAACCACGAATGTTATGGATGGACTCGGAAGCACGGTTTCAAATTTGGGGAACCGGACGTTGAGATCGCACGGTGGAGCGCAAATTCAGTGACGTCATGCCACATAAAAACTCACGCCCGGATGGTATTTATTTGGAACAAATGCAAATTTGCGTAGTTCAAAAAAATACTTACGGAGAGTTTTCAGCAATGAGTGTAGCAAGGAATCAACTTCAGACCAAAAGAAATTTGTATGCAAAATTTGAGCTCGATTAGTGCACAGATAGCCGAGCTACGGCTTTTACAAAAAAAAGCGAGTTTTTTTTTTTATAATAGATATATATATGTATTTAGGACAATAATTTACAATATAAAGGAATAACTATGGTTAATGACCTTGGTTTCACGAACTTCATAAAACAAAATGCCATACGTTTCAACCGCCCAGCTGACACGTGTCAAAAGTAGGCAGTTGGACTATTCTCATCGTCTAGGGGCGGTGTGGTAGCAAACAACGATTTATTAGCAAAACTTGAAAATTGCACCCCTTATCAAATGTGTTAAAACTAAAATGGATTCGTCCTGTTTGTGGGTATAAAGACTCAGATTTTGTAACTGATCACTGCCATCGACGATTCGGTTTCGATTTACACTGCCAAGTATTCTTTGATTCGAGCATCGTATAGGGGCTTGGCTAAGAATGAGTCCAGTCTCATTTGTACACTGTTGTATTTCCACTGGAAGTCACATCTTCTGCTCTAATACCAAATGGAAAGGTGTGTCTTTCAAAAATGGAAATGTATATCCGTGCAACATGTTGTACGGATATGGACAGTGCATATCCGTACAACATGTTTACCAAAAAGCGCGAGTGGTAAAGGTTTTTGCTGTTGATGATCGACGTACACTCATTAGCGCTCCGAGCAGAAGTCGGACTGTTTTGCTACTAAGCCGATTCATATTTTTAAAAACTATGCAAATTAACAAGGTCAGTAATATAGTATTCCGGTGTATGTTCTACGTCATCGAATTGTGTGCGTTGTACGAATATGCACTGTCCGATATGCGCTTCCTTCAAAAATACTTGTCGATTTGATCTGTACGATGTCAGACCCATGGCAGTCAGATATCACAACAATTTGATTAATCACTCTGACAGCTGATAACAGGGAAGATAGATGCATGTAAGAAGAGACAACCACGCTAATACCTGCACTAGTGTGGATAAACATCCAGACAGATCATTTGTCCTCACAAGGATAAGATGAGTTACTGCCGAGGCTTCGAGTTCAGAACAACAAACAGTAGTCAGTGATTGGATAAGGGCAGGACGCAAGACTGCATAGTTTCGCATCTAGATGAGAGAGAAGGGTGATTTTTTAGACATTGTTCAGAGAAAATGTAAGAAATTCCTGTGCAGATTATATTTTCTGCGACTTTTTTTTTCATAAAGTATTGAATAAAAAAAAAGTTATCCATTATCTTTGACCTAATTTTGTCTTTATTATTATGGTAAATTCAACACGTAATGCAAATGTGAGGCGACAGCGCAAAATTGGTAATAACTTGGATAGCGCCCTAGTTGAAAATAATAAGCGAAGTGACAAATGAGTCTCAAATACATAGTTTTTGATTTTGCCAGGGTACATGATTATGTTTGCTATTGTCTTTTATTTTTTTAAGAAAATGGTAAATTTTTATCCCAGACATGACTTTGCTGGATTTTCTCAACTTGGTTGGCAGCGAAATATTACCGGTTTGTGAAGTGTCTCACAAGTGTCCCAAAATGAAACATTAAAATCTCCACTCACCCCCGAACTCCCTGCTCTTATAAATATTCCAAATGATATGCAGAATGAAAATTCTATTAAACTGCCCGTAATGTTGTAATGCATAATTGTCTTGTCCCCCCCCCCCCCCCATAGTATGGGTAACTAGCAGCAGGCACCATATGTGAACCAGCAATTAGTTATGCATTATGGAGCAATAAAGAAACCTCTCCAAGCTGGGCATAACATTGACTGTAGGTGACATGTGTCATGTAGTCTCATCGTTTGGGCTTATCTTTGTTGAAGAAATAACTACCCCGAGATCTTTGTTGTGCACCGTATTTCGCTGCAGTGAATGTTAGGTAGAAGAGATATAAGTGCCATATAGATATCCGGGCGCAGTGTTTCATTGCAGCATGAGCATTATATCATTGTCTGTCGTAGATGCTTCCAGAGCTGTGTCTAACAGTCACCATGGAAACAATGAACAAAATCGACAAGACAGCCCAGAAAAGTCAGCCCTCGAGAACAACAGAGACAGCAGTGCAATTGCCATCCCTGATAAGAAAGTGGAGAGGGAGGAAGAGAAAAATTTACGTTTTAGTCAATTGCCTGGGAGGAGTAAGATGATTTTGATTCTGTTAGCATCGGCAAACTTCTTCGCTGAATGTGGATATTCTCTGCTGGCACCATTTTTTCCACAAGAGGTAAGTGGACATTTCTAACTACAGTAGTTTCTGATGCATGGATTTGAACCCTAAACACATCACTTCGTACAAATTTTAACACATTTTCATGTAAATTTTAAATGTTTATTTCCGGAGTAAACCATAAACTAATGTTTCACTATTTGAGTGCTTCGAGGTAATGTCTATTGAAACTGACAAATAGGAAGGCTGAACCATTTTATTTTTTGTATGCAACAGGCCTTAAAAGTCTCCTGAGTGGCTGTTTTTGACCTTTACCTGGAAAATTCGTCAGCGTGTGGATTTTAATCTTGGTTATTCTTTCTCTGATCTCAGTGGCATCAAGAAGCTTTGCAGATCATTTCGGTGACTTGCTTCCGCTGTGATTTACTGAAAACCAAACAACTTGCATTTAAAAGTACTAAATCGTCCTCATTTCGTGAAACTGTTGTAATTAGTATTGATTACTTTTCAGGAAAAAGCAAAACATTTTTTATTCTTTGGCTCACCCGATCTAATTATGATGACTTTTTGAAAGTTTACATTTTGATAATATTTCGGGCCAAGAGTCTGTAACGGAAATCACTCCATTCAGCTTTGAGTGTATTTGAATATTTATATGTAAAAATTGATCTTTATGAGTTACTACAATCTTAGGGAACAGAGACGAAATGTTGTATGATATTCAGACCAAATTTTGTGTTGTAAATTGTTTTTGGTATTTTTGTAAAGTGGTAAAATCCATAGGCCTGGCTGTCATGTCTATGGTTTGGTTCCAGACCCGAAATAGTTTAAAGGACAGCATCATTGTAGGATGCTCAAATAGCATGGATGAAAATGTAGGTCACTCATCAGAAAAAAATCCTTTTTCTTTGAATATTTTATGTTTGCTAAGGATGGATAATCTGAAACAGCAGAGCAATACTTCAGCCTTTGCCCTTCTATTGCAAGAGAATAACTTGTGGAGAATTCTGCCAGATACTGGGATCGTTTGATATTCAACCCAGCCAGCATCGCCAGGTCAATCAAACGTAGATTATCTGTAGGAGTTCGTTAGGTTTGGTAGGATTATTGTAGGAGCAGACTTCCTACATCAAAACGACTGTGATGTGATGTTGTAACCAGTGAATCTACACTGGAATGATGTCATTCCTATGATTAACTTAAGGTCAGTCCTATTCCTCAGATTGATGTAGTGTTGGTGGCTGGGAACTATTCCATTTTCTTACTCTCACTCTCTTTCTGTCTGATGTTGTCTAGACCTTGGATGCCGAAGACTGTCAAATCAGATGATGTCCAGTGTTGTAGAAATAGAGATCACAGTATCAATAATCATCTTTTTCATGTTTCAGGCCAAAAAGAAAGGTGTATCAGGGACAGTGACGGGGCTCATCTTTAGTTCGTTTGAGTTTATCATCTTTTTGTCATCGCCTATCTTTGGCAATTATGTAAGTCATGCATGTGTTGAATTTGTTAGATTTTTTATTATCCAGTTGTTATCCAACTGTCAGTTCATTTACTTCAGCGGTCAGTTCATCTACTCTATCCATTTTTTCAATGCTATAAGTTATTCTTGACACTTTTGAAGCAAAAAAAAAAATTTACCTTTTTCCTGTGATTTGGTGATTATGCCATTATGATTCTATTGGACTATTGCATTTTCTTATATCGCATTTCTTTTTCTATGATATTAACTAATACCCCTTAGGCTCAGGTATGCAATGAACATCCAGTGGCCTTTTGGCATATGTCTGACATAGCCATTTTTGTAAAGCAGTGACAATATTGTCTGTTGTTTTACACAAAAGCCCAAGCTAAAAATCAGGAAAAAAAAACAATTTTTTATTGTTACATTCACATGCCGAAACATTCTGATTGCAGATTAAGATGGGTACATCTAAGTTATGGACAAACAATGATTTTTCTGGAAAACGAAATTTATTTTACAAACGCGACATTCGCAATTGTTATTTTAAACTGCTTGACTTAGGCATTTCGATTATACAACTGAACATTTACCCATTTGTGTAGCAGTAGAACAATCCACTCGTATCTTGACATGTCAACACATTACCCAGCTCATTCTTCCATCTATCCCTGTCTATATGTACACATTCAGCAGTTAATTCATCTACCCACCTGTTTATCCATCCATCCAATCATGTACCTGGCCATCCATCCATCCACTTACTCAACCATCAATCCATACGTCCACCTACCCACCTATCCATCCATCCATTCCTCCATCCATCCACCTATTACCTCTATCTTTCTCTCTGGCAATTTTCGACACCTTCCACCAATTTAATAGGTATGAAACTTCGACTTCCAAACTTTTCTTGCATGTCTGTTGCCCTCATCTTGTCTCTCTTTCTGTTGTCCATCCATCCATCGATCTGTCCTTCCATCCGTCTGTCCATCCTGCCGTCTGTCCATCCAGCCATCGATATTTCCACTCATCCATCCATTTGTCCACCGATCCATCCACCTATCCATTCATCCGTCCACCACGCACCTATCCATTCGTCCGTTCACCACGAACCCATCCATCCATCCATCTATCCATCCATCCATCCATCCATCCCTCCATCCATCCATCCATCCATCCATCCCTCCATCCATCCATCCATCCATCCATCCATCCATCCATCCATCCATCCATCCATCCATCCATCCATCCAAATACCCATTGCGTTTTTCTTTTTCTCTGTCCATTTTTATATCTTCCTGATGTCCAATCCACTCAAAACAGTACAGAATATATGTCTTTATACCATTGCAGTTGTCCCGGATAGGGGAGAGGTTTGTGATGTTTTCTGGTATTTTTGTATGCGGTTGCTGTGCCATTTTATTTGGGTAAGTAGCAGTAAATACCAGTCTTCTCTTCTTTATATTGTCACAGTGCTACATTAAAAAAAACCAAAACACTGTTGTATATATACATTATTCAATTCCATTACCTCTAAGGAAAAAAATATATCTGAACAACTTGAAGTATAATAGATAATAAAATAATGTTGCTGTGGGTTGGAAGAGGTATAATTTAAATTGTACTTCAGTGATTCAGTCTTCTTAACAGTAATGGAGCACACAATTTATACCACCTGCTTCTACGGAGTGGACCCAAAGCTCTTTACATAGCAAGGGTACATCATTTTTTATTACTGAACAAAAATACATTTTCTTTGCATGAAATTTGAAACGAGCCAGTTTTTGAATTTTTGAAATCAGATTTAAAAAATTAGAAAAAGAACAATATGGCCATTTAAATCCTCGAAAATCGGTGAAATTGCTGATGAAAATTTGGTAAACGTGATTTCGAAATCATATAGCTTATATAGTAATTTCCTTAGGCGGCCATGGAAAACATTTTTGTAGAATTTTGCTTGAAAAAATGAATAATACATTTATTATTTATGGATGATAGTGAAACTTTGCATTGTGAAGCGAAATTTTATGGCAAATACCATGGCGAAGTCAAAATCGTAATCAGATGGATAGAAAATGTCGAAAATGTATAAAATCGTCAACACTTGCCACACACTGCAAAAATTACAAAACCCTTAAAGAGTCATAACTTTTGCCTTTTCATCCGATTTCAAAAAGTCAAAAACCACTGTGAGCAGCACAACCTGCACTATGTAAAGAGCAAATCAGAAATGGCATGAAAGAGGACTGACAATATAAAAGTGGGGACTGAGTTTAATAATAAGATATATACCTAGTGCATGTAGGATCTCTTAAAAATGCATATAATTATTAAATGCTCTTGATTTTTTTTTTTTTTCCACTCTCTCCCAGAGATGGTGAAAATTTCCACATTTGTAGCTCTAATTAATTTACCCTCTCCCCAACGCCTAGATCTAGATCTACGGTTGCAAAGAACAAAAGCAATGACAGTACGAGCGAAGAATAAACAGATGAACACGGGGATTCCCCAGTGACGTTTTTCTATTTAAAGTATCAGAATAGCCCAAGAACCAATGGAATGTAGCGAGTCGTACTATCGATCAATAGAATCAGGCGCCCTAATCTACTTCGGGAGATCGACCATGCCAGCTTTTGCCTCGGCTGCACGAAAAAATGCCTGTTTCAATGTAAAATGACTTTTGGAAATCATTAAAAAATAGAAATACGCATAAATTATAATATATATGAGAAAAAAATTTAATATGTCTAGATTATTCCGCGCAGCTCAAAAAAAAAAAAAAAACAGCAATAAAAAATGAAAAACATATCTCTGGTTCGAATGTTCTCTGTCAAGAACAGATTAAGTCCATAAATGCCGTGCTAGGTCACGAGTTCAGTGAGTAAATTTTCACGACTTGTTAATTCTAACCAGCGTAATTTGTCCTTGAGCTGTTCTCGTGAACAGTTTGTTTGAAACACTTTTGTTTTAGAGATGGAAAGAAAGTGGGGCGAGATAGAATAAATGTATAGCTAGGAGTGACAGAGCCGTTCTCGACCCCGTGATTTTGATGAACACTTAGAAGGGAAGAGAAGGGGCGAATAAGGATAGATAGTTTAAGACGCTTAGTCGCGTTCAGAAATTCGTGCATAAAATGTAGAAAGCACGAGGGTTTAAAGATTTCAGTAGTTGTTTTGACATTTTAAATTGACCTTGTCTGTTTTAGTGCAAGGCCGTAACCGACTTATACAATAGAATAAATTTTACTGCGAGCTCAGCTCGGAGCTGACCGCACCAATGAAATCTAGGGATTTGGACGGTAGTTGCAGGTGGCTAGACAGTATAAAAGTCAGCCCAGACATATATCCTGCACTCCATACAGAAAACTCCAATCTGTGCAGGCGTCGGCACGATTCTGCCTGAAGAATCATAAAAGCGTTGTACGACTCATGTCTAGTCCACTATAGACATTTGAGATGAATCCATATGCCTGAATGAGATATGCCCACCGTTATTGTCCATCGTTCCCTGGTGTCCACCAGGGACTAATCGTAAGTGTTTGTCTATTGATGACTCAACCATGAACGAGGAGCTGAACATAAGTTATCCAGTAGGACAGGATTGCCGCATATACTAGGAGTGCTACCCAAGAATGCAAGATAAAGATATATATAGACTTGCAACTAGTATGAATGTATGGCATACACATCTGTGAATTGTGATTGATTTGTCTGGATGAGGCTGGGCATTGCCAGCCCATCCTAGTGTAGATCTCTAGACTTAACTACGTCAGTTTGTATTGACGGGCTCGATTATTATAAGCGTTAGGCACAAATGGCTGAGATTACATTGTCGCCAGAGACCATATTAGTGTATTGATAGACATATAGTAGGCAGACCAGATCTGAGATATATATAATTAGTACTTAGATTGTTAGTGAGTCAGAAGTATAATAATATTATAGGAATCTAGAGTAGAATTCTAGTGAAGTATTATTGAATTTGGATTTGATGCTGCTGATGTTGTCTTTACTATATAATAGATCTAGACAAAATTGTTAGGGTAATTAATGTAATTAAATTTGTGGCCCTGCAGGTCTGTTTATGAAACTTATTCAGATTGTTCTTAGTGTGTGGCATGGTACGAAAGTTTAGATATTAAATACCTCTCGATTTAAATGCAGTCGAAACCTTAAGTAGACGGATTCCCCCCAAATCCGTAACATTTAGGATAGCAACATCGTAACATTCTCGAAAAAAAATCTATTTTGTTGTACCCCGTCATTTAGGATAAAATTGAACGGCGAACATTGGTACCCCACAAAACCTATTATCGTCAGCTCGACTTGGCGGGAATAATCGCGCCGGAATAGAGAACCGGATTTAACAGGCCGTTAGAACAATTATTTAGATTGGCTGAAAATAGCCGATGTCATCATGGGATATTCGACCCGTTCAGCGATATGGTAATACAACACTGCTATGGTCTTGTTTGAGTAATTCGCGACACATACAACAGCTGTATGCGAAAGATGTACTTTTTTTATATATACCTATAAATAACCGAACAAAGCCAGGGCATGGGCGAGAGCCCTTTGAAGGGCTAGTTTTGACGCTAAAAATGTAACAGTTTAGAACGCTACATTATTATGTTCTAAAACACTTTGTCGGAGAAAAAGCCCAACCGAGGTGCATCCGGACCCCATTCCCGCCACCTCAATCAATAGTCAAGTGACTATTTAAATTTACATTGCATCCTTTGAAGTCCACAATGATTTTTACCACAGTTTATTCACACTGCAAAGGCACAATTTGCAGTTAAGGGCGCACCAAAACCACCAAAAAAGAATCATTTACCATCACGAGGAGGATGAAAGACTTTTATTGTAAAATTAATAAACTGCCCTTAAGTTTTTTATAACAGCATCAGTGCAATGCCATATTTACTATCATTTCATTCTACATCCGTGTACAGTTGTAAAATAATTTTAAAATAATTGTGGTTTTCAAGGCTTGTGCGAGCTACACTTAATGTAAGGATTTTGTTGGGCAATTGTTGTTAATGAACAACAGTTTTGATTTTAGACCTGGATGAGGAGTTCATTTAGGAATAATATCATATAATTTTTTGTTCAATATTTCTTACTACAGATAGTTTTACCTTGGTTCTTGCACATTTTGTAAAATACATTTATTATCAAGTGATTTCCAAGGCTCCAGTGAGTTACACTCAATCTAAATATTGTAGTTTTACGTCAAAAAATGCTATGTCGTCTTTATTTCTAGGCGGGAAAGTTTTCCAGGATAAGGAAGGCTTCAGTTAAGCAAGGACCGTCACCAACGAGAAGCAAAAATCAGCATAGAACTGCCAAATTACAATTCAGTGTCACTCATGGCAAGCAACGTTTAATCACACACAAAAAAAGGGTAGCTTTGCAACTACAAGAAAGTGGAATATGTTCAAAATTTAGAACACCACAGCAATCAGTGAATTATCCGTATAATTGTGTTTGTTTGTTTAGAATTGATGAAAGATCATAAACGTATCTTTTTCCGTTTTAAATTCTTTTTTGGAATTCATTGTATACCGGTATATCTAGTTTTGTTGTTGTCGTTATTGTTGTTAGTTGTTTCTAACGCTGGGCGTTGCATACTGCGACATGGATACTTTTCTTCTCTTCTTTCTTTTTTGTTTTTAAAGCTTCGCAGTCACCTTTCTGCAGCCTGTTTGTGGGCAGAGTAATAAATAGATATAAGATTAAACATGCACTTTGTTTTTACTCAAAAGAAAGTCAACATTCATCACCATACTGTTAATGATAAGTGATGATGTTTCACTATTCTGTTTCTCCCTCTCCCTATCTCTCTTAACACAACAACTCATAGGTCCGTCTTCCAGTCATCACATTTAATGGAACAAGACAGCTGTTCCACACAATACATAAAATGCATATTTTCTTGACTCTTTTCCTTGATGCTTTATTCAAATAATTATACTGGCAATATACCAAAATAATACTTGTTTAAAAATGACTGCATTCGAACTTTTCTTTTTCTTCTTGACTTTTAAATACTGATAAAAGATAACAATAAATATGTAATGATTATTAACATGTATACTGTCTATACCACCTGTGATCTGCAGTTAGTAGCATGACACCAACTCAGGAAATGGATACCAAAGAGACCAAATTGTTCAGCATTTCTGAAAAATAAATTCCATTCTCACATCAAGTGTCAGATGGTGCTGAATTCCACTCAGTTGTTATCATAAAATACAGATTTACTCTTTGAAAGAAACATTCTTCCTCGGGCAATCACTTAGGATCAGTAGTAGTAGTAGTAGTAGGCATCCTTCAGTCTCGGGAGACTATGGGGTTGCGCTCTGTGTCATTTCTGGTACAGCGTCTCGCGTGGCTGGCCAGGCCGATGCGGGAATGGCAGTCTCTGTGGCAGAGGGCACAGATGAAGTCTGAGGCTGATCTTACTGCCTGGGATGCAGCTTTTCTTCCTCTCCTCTTTGCCTCTTGCTGCTGAGCAAGTGCCTCTTCGAAGTTGGAGAGTACTTATACAGAAAACCACTGATGTTTACATCATCATAAATTATGACGAAGAGAAAAACACGTCTATTCAAGTAGTATTCAAATGAAGGGTTTGACCAAAAAACGCGATAAGCGCCATTTGTACAAAATTAGAGATATGTGCATCAGCTGATACCTCGATGTGAGTTACCTGGCGTGATTTTTAAAAAAAATGTTTCACAAAAAGCAATACATATCTAAAGGTAATAATCCGCGAAATCATCTCTTTTATTTCCAAGCTGTTGTTATAGGTACGTACGCACCCCAAGTGTTTTGCGAAAGGGTCTCGTACGTATACATACCTATCCCTAACTCCGCCCGTATTCTCAACCTTAAATCTGATCGAATCCCTAACCCCTGCCCTGTTCATTTTAAACAAAAAAAAAAGGAGGCAAAAAAAAAACAAACAAACAGAATAATTAATTAATGCTGTTGTTAGGAGTATTTTGGGAGGAGTTCCCCAGCTCTGGGGTCACAAAAGGCTTTAAAATACGTACCACTAGCGCAAAAGACTTCGTGTAGCCTACGTACGTACTTGTAACAACGTTCCTTTTGCATAACGCGATAAAAGCCATATTGTTTTTTTTTCCACTAAACTCAATAAATCCAAAGGGCAATCCCCTCACTTATCTTTAATCTAGATCTACATCTAAAATAATGACTTATAAACCAGATTATAGGCTACACTAGAATCTACATCTAAATAGAAGTCAGATTCTAGATCTAGATCTAGAGTCTAGGAAGAAGCTAGATTCCACTCAGTCTGTGAGGTCTACTACAGGATCTCTTGCACAGATATTTCTAGACGTTGATCTAGACCTATAATCTAGACTTTACATACGGCAGAGTTACTAGAATCCAGCTTGAATAGAACCTACATTTAGGTTTATCAATTCGTTCATCTACACTTAGAGGGCGGCTCCAGCTGTTTGACAATTATTTTAAAGAAATGTCGATGCATTTATCTGATTTTGCTAGGAAAAAAAATCCATTTGATCAGGCCTATCATCAAAAGCACCTAAATAATATTTTTGTTTGTTTTGGTATTTGAATGAAGCATTATAATATAACATTATATATGGTAAGATTATTTACTAACAGCAATTAACAAAAAGGGCTAATTGGAATAAACGTTGATGCTTTTCTCAAAACGAAAAAAACAGCGTATTCACATCTTCAAAATGCTAACATAATGAAGAATGGGCAAAAACAGTATGCACAACGATTTTAACCCTCGTCCCATGTTAAGTGAACTCGTCCACGTAATGCCTGATGCAAGGATAGCTGGTGGACAGCTAGCCACTTGCTCGTGTGTTGCTGTGAACCTCAACAGTCGTTTTGAACACATATATGTTCACTTTATTATTCATTTACAAAAATATGCTGGATAATTCATAAGTGACCCCTGTGATATTTGGATTATTTTGATAAAGTAGCGAACTTGTATAAGATACGATGACGATCATTGCTAAATAGAAGGTTTATGGCATACCGACTTTTTTTGCATTAAATTTACATGCTGTTTAAAACATGTTTTAACCTCCCCCCCCCCCCCCCCCCCTTTTTTTTCTTTTTGTCTTGGTTGGTGAAATACTGCGTTAGGGTATCTGACGGTAGGGCTTTTATCAAGGAAAACTAAGAGTAAATGACCGACTTTGTTGTTGTCGTTGTGTTTGTTTGGTAATTAGAGAGATATTCTGTTGCTTTGGTTAAACCACTTTTAAAAAGTACACATGTATGTATTCTATGGGCTGGAAATCAAATATCTTACCCAAGTCATACCAGACACTTATACTAACTATAGTTATTCAAACATTGCTTCCTCCCGCCTCCACTGACTTAAGGCCTAGCCTCCATTATTTTACAAGTACTTTGGGGCTGCTGAATGATAAATGCATACTTTTTTTCCGACAAGCAATCATCATAACATTGCATACGTTCTCAAATGATTATCTATACTAATAAAAGTGAAACTTTACGACAATTGCAGCGCGCCTTTCGCTACCCCTGTGTTAATGCTGATTCGGTGGCCGTCAGATTTTATACAGCGCTTAGTATAGACTGTCGTCGTGTCGCCGGCACAGAAAATAAACAAAAATAATTAACAACTCACTGGACGTTTGTATTAGTTTCTATGTTGCGAAACATTGGCGTTCGATCTATTTTTTCGGCAAATGTAATTGAGATTGGTTCCGGTATCGGTATCACACTCGCAAATTGCGCATTCGATTACAATATCACCAACACTAATTGCAGTCGCCGATAGTGCTGAATCGCCTTGGGTGGGTCCCTCATATTCCACGTTTAATCATAGACACATGCAAATACTCAAATCTAATTACCTACACGCGTTGTAGCTTTAAAAATGCATTTTGTCATCGAAATTTAACTCAAACTTGAACGAACGTTGGACCTGAAGCTTCGAGTTCTATCGGAACGGTGAACGACTACAATACGCGCGCAACTTCCGGTTAGGACTGGTAATATTATAAAAACTCGCTCAAGCCTGTACAAACTTAGTCAAGCCTGCAGTCTTTATTTGGCCACGAATGTTGCTGAAATTCTGCACACACAAAAAGAGAACAATTTGGACTAATCGCTTTTGCCTTCCTGTTGTTTTTTTTGATTTAGCAACTTGAAGTGGCGGGTTAGAATTTCTGGGGGGGTTTGCATTGTGTCGTTCATTTGGCCTCCTACATCCTTTCTTTTCTGCAACCACATGACATTATCTCTTCCTGCGATTCGTTCACTATTAGACTGTAACAGCTGAGGTTGTTCTAGCACGTTATAGTAGGGGGGAGTTAGTTGATCTAACTACAACCCTTTAGAAAACGAAACTATTACAGCTGTAAAATAAATAAACACGAGATCCGACGATAGATTAAATAATACTAAAGTTTAATAACTGTATAGTGAACAATAAATTACTAGGAAGACACCAGCGAAACTAAATATCTACGCCACACAAAAGGAAACTCACTTACTCACCGACCAACCACTCACACAGGTCCCTATATATAAACATTTCTATAGAAACTTCCCGAAATAAACGTTACCTTTGCCCTCGCACAAACTAACCAATCACGCATCAATACGTCATCAGGTTACATCACCCAAGGCCAAATCTGGCGTAAACATTCGTGTCCATAACGTTATCGAATATTCGGGAACATACTAATATTTACTGAACGAGTCAAAACACCTGACAACAAGCGAGCGAGGAAAAAACTACTCACTAGGAAAAGCAGGTCAGGTCACGGAGTACAGTACACTCTGGCGGTTGTCAACAATAAAATGAAAACAGAAGTGAACACACGCTCAATCTCCAGCATAACAAGAAAAACGGGGGAGGGCTCTGTGTACCAAACTTGCGTCCTAAGCACCCTGCTGTATGGCTCAGAGACATGGACCACCTACTCCAAACATGAAAGATCCCTCAACTCCTTCCACCTGCGCTGCCTACGCAAAATTCTCAAGATCAAGTGGCAAGACAGGATCTCAAATATCGAAGTTCTGAGCCGAGCCAACATTCCATCAACTCAGGCTCTCCTAGGCAAAAAAAGACTGCGGTGGCTTGGACATCTCCACCGTATGGAAAATGATCGCATCCCCAGACAAATTCTCTACGGGGAACTTGCTACTGGCAACCGACCCAGAGGTAGGCCACATCTGCGATTCAAATACACTTGCAAGGTCACGATGAAAGCATTCAACATCGACCCCAATGAATGGGAGAACCTTGCAAATGATCGAAGCAGATGGAGACAAAAATTGCGCAGTGGCACGCTCGCAATAGACTTCAAGGCAAAAGAAACATTCCTGACAAAACGACAGAGGCGGAATGAAAACACTCGCCAAAGTGAACCCAAAAGACTGACCTGCAATCACTGCCATCGCACTCTCGGGTCAAACATTGGTAGAATAAGCCACGAGAGAAGCTGTCAGTCAAAGTGAAAGTGAATATTCTAGCTGCTAAGACCGTCTGTAAAGACGCTAAAGGCCACATTCTTTATTTCAAACAAGATAAAAATTATATTTTATTTCTTCCTTCAGCATTTATTTCACCTTCGGTTCAAGCTGAGTAATGTCAAGTTGAGTAACGTAGATTTAGCTTAAAAATAAAACCTAATCAAATTACTATGCATAGCGTCGAGTATATAATTCAATCTCATACTTTCATTTGAGCCAATGTTGCACTTTATAAAACTGACCTCTTCTACATGTATATAAATAGATCTATGTGGACTTACCCGTATTAACTTTACTTGCAGAGTAGGTCTGAGCGTCCAAAGTTATCATTCGGCAAAACAGAGAAACAGCTGCTCTAAAACCCTAATTTATATAATAAAAGTCTATATTTTATGGAATCTGTATTTGACAGATATCAAATTACCTCATTCAGTAAGCAAGCTCACTCACTCACTCAATCACTCACCCACCCACTCATTCACTGACCCACTGACTCAATCAGTCTCTCTCTCTCTCTCTCTCGCACTCTCTTTCTCTCTCTCTCTCTCTCTCTGTGTGTCTCTCTCTGCCTCTCTCTGTCTGTCTGTCTGTCTGTCTCTCTCTCTCTCTCTCTCTCTCTCTCTCTCTCTCTCTCTCTCTCTCTCTCTCTCTCTCTCTCTCTCTCTCTCTCTCAGTCCCTCCCTCTCTTTAAATACTTACAAATATATTTTCATGTACTTTCATACGGCACAAGACATGCAAGACCCAAGGGAGACATCAGTGGGTTGGGTAGCTATTTCCGGTATGGGACAGATTTTAGCTCCTATCTGAATTTTTCATATGAAGAAGCGAGTGATTGGTGGACGCCTCTAGTAAGGTCTCCAAACTCAAACTGAAACTCAAATGAAGGAATATGACGTGCTGTCACGCCCTCCGCATACAATATCATGACTGTGGCGTGAGAAAATGAGTGTACCTTTAAATTTTGTTCCCTTTCTTAGAACTCTAGACAAGAGCGTGCCAGGCAATCCATTCATTGTGATCTGTTTCCTGTGCCGCTGCATTGAAGCTTTGGCTCTCTCGGCCTTCATCACAGCCTCCCTTGCCATCATCATCAGAGAGTTTCCGCAACATGTTGCCACTGTGTATGTAAGTGTTGTTATCTAACATTTTGAAGATTGCTATCTGACTATATTGCCACGTTTTTTAAGTGCTATTATGTAACCCCGTGAAGACGGCTGTCTGGCTTTGTTGCCACTGTACTCACAGTTCTTGTTGTTTAACCTTTTGAAGTCAGCTATGTTGACACTGTATTTGTAAGTGCTATAATTTAACCATCTAAATATGACCATTGTTTGTAAGTGCTGTTATTTAACTCTCTGAAGATTGCCATCTGACAATGCTGCCAACGTATTTGTTAAGCCACTCTTAAAACTTTGCCACGAGATTCAACAGTGCTGGCAATCTCAAAGAAAAAACAAATGTCTTTCAAGATAAAGATGAGGTTTATTTCCTTGTGTGAAGCACATAATACATGCATTTACTTAATTTCCATATAAAGCTTTATATATTATTGTAGAGAAATGAGTAGGGTTTAATGAAAGCTAGAATCACCAAAATACCGGATGAAATAAAAAGCGTAATCAAACTATACACACTGTGTTGCTTGGGCATTCAGAGGCAACACAATCAGTGCACCATGTGTTACTTGGGACTTATACAGTGAAACTGTATAGACAGGCAAGTAAAGACATTGGATTAAACTGTCTAAGCCAGTTAAATAGAGACAAAGGTTTCATAACTGCCTAGCCAGTTAAAGAAAGGCCTTTTTTAATTGTATAGCCAGATAGGGAACGACATAGGTTTTGAAGGAATAGGTTTACACAGTATAGTGTGTAGCTAAATAAAACTTGTCTGACACTTATTATGCTGTTATTGATTGGGATCTACTAAATTTATGGTCCAATAATATTTAAGGCATTAATACATGGAAAATTAATTGCTGTTGCTGTTCTCAAAAGATAAATTGATTCTATGGAGGAGGTTTCATGATGTCACAGCCAGATGCTGCCATCAAAATGTACACCCAAGAAATAATGGCAAAAGCTGACATTGTCATTAAATATTCTGAAAGGAGTCGAACTCTAGAAGTTGAATTAACAGGCTTTCATCATAATTTACAAACTTCACCTAGATATACTTTTCAGTTCGGGTCTTTTAGCGTGAAATTTTTAATACGAGACTTTCCCCATTACATTTTTAACTTCACTTTTATCTGCTCTTGTCTATAGGCATGCTGAGGACTGCAAGCTAGCTCAAAGTGAGATAATGAAAAAACAGTGAGAGGCGCAGAGTGGTCGTTATTGTGCCGATGCGCCTTGACTGTGTTTGACCAGACTTAGCATGATAGGGTGTAAATGGATTTACTAAGAAAAAAATAGGGAATTATGGTGTGCACTTCTTCACTACCAAATCTGACTTGTGTCTGACCG
Source organism: Onchidella celtica (assembly GCA_963931925.1). Taxonomy (NCBI): domain Eukaryota; kingdom Metazoa; phylum Mollusca; class Gastropoda; order Systellommatophora; family Onchidiidae; genus Onchidella; species Onchidella celtica. The sequence goes on along the minus strand of OZ007579.1, from coordinate 39,849,886 downwards.
GGTTTAATGCAATACCCCAGTAGATCTGATTTAACATACATGTAAATTATGATTTTTTTGTGTGTGTCTCCTTTTAACAATTAGGGAAAACACCCACTAACTGCTTTCTCGGACAAAAGGATGTTTTCAGGGAGGAAATCTGTTCCGACAATGTCGAAACTCTGACATATTAATTAGATTGTTTAATAATTTTTAATCTTATTCTTAAATGTAAGATTAATCCCTTTGAGTGTTTGAAGTGGCTCAGCTCAACATTTCAAATAAATTATATCCATTTTTGGCTGGGAGCTTATACCTCTGGTCCCCCACTAGAACGCTGACCCGGGACCCTGTCCCTGGACCCTGTCCCTTGTCTCTGTTCCTGGACCCTGTCCCTTGTCTCTGTCCCTGGACCCTGTCCCTTGTATCTGTTCCTTGTCTCTGTCCCTTGTCTCTGTCCCTGGACCCTGTCCCTTGTCTCTGTCCCTGGACCCTGTTTCTTGTCTCTGTCCCTGGACCCTGTCCCTTGTCTCTGTCCCTGGACCCTGTCCCTTGTCTCTGTCCCTGGACCCTGTCCCTTGTCTCTGTCCCTGGACCCTGTCCCTTGTCTCTGTCCCTTGTCTCTGTTCCTGGACCCTGTCCCTTGTCTCTGTCCCTTGTCTCTGTTCCTGGACCCTGTCCCTTGTCTCTGTTCCTGGACCCTGTCCCTTGCCTCTGTTCCTGGACCCTGTCCCTTGTCTCTGTTCCTGGACCCTGTCCCTTGCCTCTGTTCATGGACCCTGTCCCTTGTCTCTGTTCCTGGACCCTGTCCCTTGCCTCTGTTCATGGACCCTGTCCCTTGTCTCTGTTCCTTGTCTCTGTTCCTGGACCCTGTCCCTTGTCTCTGTTCCTGGACCCTGTCCCTTGTCTCTGTCCCTTGTCTCTGTCCCTGGACGATGTCCCTTGTCTCTGTTCCTGGACCCTATCGCTTGTCTCTGTTCCTGGACCCTGTCCCTTGTCTCTGTTCCTGGACCCTGTCCCTTGTCTCTGTTCCTGGACCCTGTCCCTTGTCTCTGTTCCTGGACCCTGTCCCTTGTCTCTGTTCCTGGACCCTGTCCCTTGACTCTGTCCCTGGACCCTGTCCCTTGTCTCTGTTTCTTGTCTCTGTTCCTGGACCCTGTCCCTTGTCTCTGTTCCTGGACCCTGTTCCTGGACCCTGTCCATTGTCTCTGTTCCTTGTCTCTGTTCCTGGACCCTGTTCCTTGTCTCTGTTTCTGGACCCTCTTCCTTGTCTCTGTACCTTGTCTCTTTTCCTGGACCCTGTCCCTTGTCTCTGTTCCTTGTCTCTGTTCCTTGTCTCTGTCCCTGGACCCTGTCCCTTGTCTCTGTTCCTTGTCTCTGTTCCTGGACCCTGTCCCTTGTCTCTGTCCCTTGTCTCTGTTCCTGGACGATGTCCCTTGTCTCTGTTCCTGGACCCTGTCCCTTGTCTCTGTTCCTGGACCTTGTCCCTTGTCTCTGTTCCTGGACCCTGTCCCTTGTCTCTGTTCCTGGACCCTGTCCCTGGACCCTGTCCCTTGTCTCTGTCCCTGGACCCTGTCCCTTGTCTCTGTTCCTGGACCCTGTCCCTTGTCTCTGTCCCTGGACCTTGTCCCTGGTCCCTTGGCCTTTGTCCTGTCCGTGTAAAAAGATTCAGACATTTTTTACTGTAGTCAGAGGACAATAGACGAATAATCCAGCCAAAGAGAGAAAATACTGAGTTATTCTCATTTTTTCCTCTGTAGCTTACTATGTGAAATTCTAGAGTCCGAGAACAGCACCCAACATGTTTTTCCCATCCTGGTTCCATTATTGTGTTTTGTGTGCCATATGTCACACGGTTAACTGTACAATTCTTTAAGATTTACCTGTGGTTTTTGTTTTTTGTGTCTGATGCAGGGTATAATGGAGACATCAACAGGGATGGGACTTATGGTGGGGCCTGCTCTTGGTGGAGTTTTATATGAGGTACGCTCTTTAGCTATACATGCTTTTCTTCATATGAGGTATTTACTTTAACTCTGAAAGAATCACTGTAAAAGAAATACTTCTTCGGCCTCTGATTCCAGTGGCAGCCAATAACAAATGCTTGAAAAACAGTAACACCTTGTTACTCCAGCACAACTTTATTCTAGCTCTGTTTTGAACAAAAATAAGGCCATAATATACCATAACAAAATGTATTCTCTCATTCTTACAAATAATTTTAAAGTTTTTCACCCCTGTGAGAAGATTTAACAAAGTTAAAAAGTTGTACCACCACTTTGTAAAGTTTAACTATAAACCTTAACAAGCGGTTTTCTCAAAATTTTCACTGATGTGAAGACGGAGAAAGGCAATAGAAAGACAATGAAATTGTTGGAACTTCTGCTTGAAATGTACATGTATATATATAAAAAAAACAGCAAGGAAAAAAAATTCACTGCTGAGAGGAAGAAATGCCCAGACCTGAAAAAATTACATGTGAACGATAGTTCTTTTTGCTACTATGTCTATTCCTTTGACATGAAAGCGAAGTATCGTAATTTTGTAATAAATGAAAATAGGCCTAAAAATATCAAATAATGCTTTCTCCTCAACAATGATGGCCTCCCTCCTGCCTTTGTTTTGTTTCGACTTTAAACTTCCGGTTGCATTTCAAAGTTTGAAGGCATGAGTTTCTATGCCGTCTGCCTTATCCACGGGCCAGTTGTGAGTTGTTTTCTACCTAGATCTACATGAGCTGTGGGCCGATTGTGCGTGTTGTTTTCTACCTTGATGAAGATGATATTGGAACCCGTTCATTGAACGGTTCCTTACACTAGTATTTCAGAAACATGTTTTCTGCTACTGGCTTTTACCTTAAAGCAAGTAGTAAAGATAACATTGCATTGCCTTTTCTCTTCAGTATTTCTTTGCATTCTGAAATTTGAACAGCTCAACTCAAAAAAATGCTTTAAAAGTTCTAAAATAAGTTTGCTATGTCAAACTCTGTTATTAATAAGGCTAAGCTGCAATATGATTTGATATTTTAAATATGGCCACAATTATAATTATATAATAGTTTTGGTAGTGCTGCTGTAAATCATTCAAAATGATTATTTTAGTTGATTGTTTCAGTGATTGTGCAATAAATCACTAAAAATGATTACCTTAGTTGATTGTTTCAGTAATTGTGCAATAAATCATTCAAAATGATTGCCTTAGTTGATTCTTTCAGTAATTGTGCAGTAAATCACTCAAAATAGCTTCATATATTGCCTGTTTTACATTTTCTTTTTCAGCTTGGAGGATTTGGCATGCCTTTCTTTGTGATGGGAGCTTTGATTCTGTTGTGTGGAGCTGTCAGTTTCAAATTGTTACCGGCAACTGATTGTGAGAGCATTTTATAATTTTTTGTTACAGTTTACTGGGTGTTTGTTGAGCCTGATTGACTAATGGTTACAGCTGTTCTCTCAGAATGTCCTGTCTGCTTTGTACTCTCGTTTACATCTTTCCCTGGCAGAAAGTTGGTGGGCGCTCCTAGTAGGGTCTCATCCTGTCCTATCATTCAGCTATATTCTGTGTATCATCTTGTGGCTTCGTCGCATAGTATGGCCATTATCATGCGACAGTGTGTTGTCTTCAAACTCAAACTCAGACTCATCTTTCCCCAGCATCATTCTTTCTTTTCTGTCATTGACATCAGAGAAAATAATATTTAGTCTGTATTTATTTAGGTCCTGAGTGAATGAACTGATATTTGAAGTGCCCTTGCTTTAGGAAACTCAAGACATTTGTTGAATACGTAAATGTACTCGCTGAGAACATAATACTTGGTCCATAAAGATTATGGTGATGTGAAATTCATTGTTGGAAAGTTTTGTCACTTCAAATGTTTATTATTATTGGAAATGTATGGTGGTGTCTGTTATTGATGCTAAACTGTATTGTTGTTTTTTTTTTAAATAATAAGACAGATGGACAGAAATAATATTCAGTAAAGATATTTTATTTGACCATGCAAATATTAGTTTTTATTTGCATTACACTCGACTGTGGGTTTTTTTTTTTTTTTTGTTCAGAGGTAAATCCAATTTCCTAATTATCAGAGTTATACATTTTGGAAGTTATCTCAGATCTCTGTTGTACATTTTTCTGAAAGAAAGAAAATGCCATTGCTGTTTGCTTCTCACCCAGATACACAAGAAAAAAGGAAAGCCAGTATCTGGTCACTGTTGCTCAGTCCTCTGGTTTGGATTGCCGTATTGAATGGTGTTACTGGAGGAGTGGGAATAACCTTCCTGGAACCGACACTATCGGCACATCTGAAAGAGGTCAGGGAAACAAAACTCTCAAAATGACATTTTTGTGTGATCAGTAGAGTAGACACAAACAAGATTTGGGGAAAAACCCAGTGGCTCGGCAGTAGATCAACCACCAAAGTGTAGGTGATTGGCAAAAATGAGGCGAACAACAGGCATTGAGTAAAATCATCTCACGACATGTATGAAAGAGGTCATGTTGTGCATCTCATGGTGGAACCAGGAAATAAACATATTCTGACAGAGCCCAATTTTGACTTTGTATGGAAGGTACAGGTTGATGATATTTCACAGCTATCGAAGTTGAGAAGAGAATGTACGTAAATAATGATTGGGACAAAACTTTATTACTCTGTCAATAGCGTGCACAAGCAGAATTATTGATAATCTGCGTAAATTGGCAAAAATGAAATGAATTGATCATCCGAGCCCCAACCATCATTTTAGCATGATTTTCTTAACCTGGATATTGTCTTTTGGCTGTTGGAACCTTGTTAAACCTAAGCTCAATATCTGTTGTGAAGGGACAGTAGTATTTAACATACAAAGCTATAGCTGAGCAGTGAATACAACTGTATTTTCTCTGTTTGGTTGTGTAATTAGACTAAGGTCCCCCATCCCAGAGTTTCATTTTAGTTTTTAACAAAGTTCCAACAGCCGACAACGATATGAATTTGTACATTTTGTGGTCCCCACATTCTGCTTGTATCATGTCATCTCAATATGATTAACCCTATAAGGGTCAACAGGCTGATTAGATCAGAATGTAACTGTTCATTTTGATCTAAACTCTATGTAGATTGGCCCTGGTTTTAATTGCTGTAAATAGATTTATTTCTCTACAGTGGAAAATCCATATTTTTGACCGACATGTAGCTTCTTGCCTTTCATGTCAAGAAAGAAATAATACAACATTTTTCAGCATTAACAAAGCCTGAAAAAAGTTTGAAAATCATCGAGTATCATTGTTGAAACAAACACAATGAAACATCAGAGGGTTAACCTGGCCTGTTGTGTCATGTTCGAGCAATGTTATGTCTTGCTCCATGAATTTGAAATGTGAATTAATCTTTGACTGTTCCATCCCTAGTTTCACCTGTCCACCGTGTTGATTGGTCTACTCTTTGTCATCGTCCCAGGCTTGTACGCAATGACATCTCCCTTGTGGGGGTATTTGTCAGACAAGAGGGTGAGTCATGCAAAATGCTTTTTGAATAACCGCAAGTAAAGAATGCTATATTTGGTTTTGCTCGGAGATGGGCTCCAACCGCAGAGCTCTATAGATAGAATGGAATGGGAAGTAGGTTACGTCACTGTGGACTCTGTGCTGCCTCGAGGTGAGACAAAAGGAAGGCGAGTTTTTGTCAAAAAAGTGTGAACAATTTTGAACACTTACTGTGTGCTACTGGTGTGGGCTGTCATTAAATAGTCAATCGCCCTCTTTTTGTCTGCAGTGGCGCAGCACTATGAGGCCACGCGAATTGCTGCCATCTTTTTGTGGACAGCGCAGCGGAGTGCTCGCTCTTGACTATTGTATAGCTCTGTGGCTCCAACGGAATAGATTTTGGGGGCTGATTGTTGGGGATTTCGTGTTTGGCTATGCGGTAATGGAGAGACGTTGGCGGCCATTGAGGATGATGCTCTGGAAAGGAAGACTTATACTGTGACTTCGCTGTGAGTCTGGGCAGTGAACCGATCTGCAAAATACACCTTCAATTGTTTCTTCATTTGAAAAAATCTTAAGGCTGAGACCATATTTTAAATAAACATCTTCAACCCTGGTAGAGATGCTGTGACATTAGGCAGTCTTTTATGAATTGAATGGGTCACTGGACATATATTTGGTAAACTAAGCCTGGGTACTTGACTCACATTTGATAAACTAAGCATGTATACATTTTGGTTATACAGTGTACAGTATAGTGTGCTAACTGCCCTATTGTTACCGCTGTCTGAAAGTGTTCATCTGAGAAATAAACAACTGGAGATAATGGTGACCCTGTGCACCAGATCTAATGACTGATGTCAAAATGGTGATTGGCATTTTGATAGCTAAAATCAAAAACTCACGTCACAAATATTGTAAAGTTGCAAGGCGTGGTAGAAAAAAAAACATTCCTACCAAATTCAAAATGAAATGAAGAAAGCATATCAGGTTTGTTTTTATCAACATAGGAGGCAGCAGCTTTGACACTCGGTACATGGCATTTTGGGGACAAACATTATATTTCATAAAATAGCCGTAAAAGAAGTTTTTAATATGGGGCATGGAGATAGCTTTCAGCTTATTGTAAGCGTTGTTACGACTGTACCTAGATTAAGCAATTGAAGATAGGCCTGATTGCTCCAATTACAAGTGGACCTGACAAAACCTTGCGTAAGGTTAAATGTTCATACCTCTTTAAACAATTCAAAAATATATTTCTAAGACAGTTTGCATCAAAATGTTTTTACTGAATGCAGAAAAATGGTTATTCCTTCAAATCTATAACCAAATCTGAATTTCCATAGAAAAGTTTTCTCATATTGGAGGGGTGTTCCCAGGAGTTTGGTCTTTCATCTTGAGCCCCATTTCGTCAGAGCCACTCACATTTGTTCAAATGGCACCATTTCAGACTGACAGAGACCCATTCAAAAATTTGGGGCAGCATACGTACAGAGATGGCTGCAGTTTTGATGGTGCAAACAGATAACCAGAATAACTTTGTTACTACAAAGAATAGATGATTAATTTTCAGAGAAAGGATGTTCATGTTTGTTGGAAGATACAACAGGATATGATATATACATATGACTAACTGAGAGCCCAGTATTGTCCGGGATAAACCTTCTTGGATGCTTATACTGTATGCGATTTAGTCAGTAACTAGTGTCAAGTATCGGTAGGTCCTGAATTGCATAAAGTATTGATCTGGCCATAATATCTAGTGATATTTAGGGGATACATTGATCTAGAGGCAAGGTATTGGCCTCTCATGCTGAAGGTACCGGGTTTGGTTCCCGGGCAGTGCAGGCATGTTGGAAAATTTGAGGGAATTTTTCCCATCCCTGGTCCTATGGTAGGCAGGCTTGAGCACCTAGTCTTCTTGGATAAGGACGAAAAACTTGGACGTCGCGTGTACACATTGCGCATGTTAAAGATACCTTGGCAGTTGGAAGTCGAAGAAGAGCAGGCCTAATAAGGCTGGCTACGCGGGCAAAAAAAAAACAACAGAAAAACTAATCCCTACCACCCCTCCACCAAAATGGGATTAACGTAAATACACAAATACAAATACAATAACAACAAAAACAAGAAAAACAGGTGCAAATGCCAAGGGTAGAGATCCTCTGAAAACAAAGGTCTCAACACATATCTCGTGGTCTTATAGTTTTTGATGTGATGTGATCTGATGTGGTATGATATGATAATTATTATTATAACATGGTATAGTTATTTTAAAACAGCCTTTGTGAAGTCACGACAAACATCTTTTGACAGGTTTAAGTATATCAGACTGATTTGTTTATATTATGCAACCAAGAAGTTTGATTCAGTTTGTATTTTATTTTCTTTGTTGTGTGTTCCAGGACATTACAGCTCCATTGATTATTGTAGGCAATTTGGTGTGTGGTCTTGGATTTCTGTTTATAGGGCCAAGTCCCTTCCTTCCTTTCTTGCCTTTGTAAGTATTGGTTGGTATATGCTGCTTAATAGGGGCAACCGAGTGGTGTTGGTGGTGATGGTTGTATCCTTGGTGGTGGTAGCGGTGGTGGGGTCAGTGGTGCTGATTGGTAGTGGTAGTGCTCAATGGTGGTAGTGCTGGTGGTGGTATAAGTGAAGCTGAGTGATGGTGGCGGTGTGAATGGTGCTCAGTGGTGGTACTGATGGTGCTGAGTGGTAGTGATGGTATTGATGTTGCTGAGCGGTGGTAGTGGTAGTCCTTAGTGATGGCGGTGGGGATGTGTTTGCCAATGATGCTTCAGCTGTTTAAAATACTGTTGTTGTTATTGTTGTTGTTTTTATCCCACCCTGTCTGCAGTGAATTGTGGGTCAACATCATAGGTCTGATACTGATGGGATTCTGCATTGGCTGTGCCGTTGTCCCAACCATGAAATGTCTGGTGAACGGAGCTGTGTGAGTGAAACCTTCTTTCTTTGCCATTGGCAATTTTAGTTCTTGTTTGTTCGACATTTTCTGGAAAATTGGAGATCTTTTAGTACGTAAAAGAGGTATAACTAATGCGCACTTTGACACTTGTTAAAAATACGTCGTGACACCAATCAAGCTGTTCATAGTTCCGATTTATTCAAAATTTGTATCATAATAACAAAGTAGACATAAAATGATACCCAGTTATCAGAATATCAGCAAGACGTTCTATTTTCTATCATTGACAGAGAGGTGGGCTTCGAGAATAATCTGGACACTTTCGGGATTGTTTCTGGATTCTTCAACTCTGTGTACTGTTTTGGGTAAGGGTGTAAAATGACTCATAGAATGGATATACTGGTACAAAGGAAACTTCACTGATAAGAAGGGGGAAGGATCATACCAGCCTGCAACCCTACGTCAATCCGGCGTAGATTTCCGTAGGATTGGTAAGATTACCATTGCTCTGGTTATCTACATCAAACCAATGTCGGATCTACATGGGAATGCCATCATTCACTTGTGCCAACTTTGTCAATCCTTTCCATTAGATTTCTGTGGGGTGGCTTGCTGGAATACTATGATCCTATTCAAAGTGTAATCCACATGTATACGAGTGATGCTGTTGTTTTTTTTCGTTTGTTCGGTAGCATTGTCACAAAAAATGTGACCTTATCTTTGTATAAAGCACTTTTCACACATTGCACCATAGGCTCCGGCCAGATCAGGGCGCTTGTTGTATGCCTGCTATTGTTGAAGGCATGTAGAAGTTGACTAAATTATAATCAGGTTTATCCCTGACAACGCTGGGAGCCTCAGGTAGTCTTTAATCTTCCAACTTGTCTATCTTCCAACAAACGTCCAAATTTTTTCTCGAAACTTTGTCATCTGTGAATGCCTAAATTTCTCATTCTGTGTGTCTGTTTGTAGTCTCCTATTACAACTATTATACAAACTAAACGTTTTGTCCTGTCTTATTTAAGGCAGGTGGCATATTTGTCCATAGTTTATATATAGTTTAACGCTCACCGTCTTTCATTCATCGTTTGTATAATTCAAAAATGCCAGGCGAAATCGTCAATTTTCAGTGTGAGCAGCTGAGCAGCACTGGCAAAAGTTTGCTTAAATTTGTGTATTTTTCAATGTTGAGCTTTCGCGTTTCATGAACGTTGAGTGCTAATGTTGAACGATGAACCTGCATGGTTTCTTGACATGAGTTTACTGTTTTAACGTTGAACGGCATATGATGGACTATATATCAGCGATTTTTTGCTGAAAAAAAATAATATAAAAATAACAGAAAATCTGTGGGGGTCAAGCAAGTCCTTGAAGAAAAGTCAAAATTTGGCAAAAAGAGAAAGCTCTATGGTGCTGAGCCTCTAGAAAAAATAATACGGACATAATACAGTAAAACACAAAGGAAAGGGAAGGATTAATCAAGCTTTTAGCGTTTATTTCCTATGCAAGGCTGTGCAAAAGACATCGGAGTGGTTTTGCCCCACTTTGGCTATGAATGATCCCCATACTCTGATGTCTTTTATTGTCCTTATTAGTTTTCAAGTCTCAGTGGCATTTCTCTGTGTTTGTGTCTGCAGTGCATTCTTGGGCCCAACAGTTGGAGGAGCCCTTGTGCAAGAGCTAGGCTTTCAGTACGCATACACTGTTATGAGTGGGCTGTTCTTTTTTATGGTGAGTGTGCCTCTGTACATATATGGGCTATGTAGTCTTCTGCCTTCATTAGCTTTTCTTAGCTGAAACAGTGCACACAGCATTGTTGTTTTCTTATCCTGGTGTATAAAATTTGTTCTGATCCAGCTTTTACATGTAACACAAATTCAAATTACATGCAGGCAAAATTGAAATGTGCTGAAATAGTTCTGATGGATTCAGGGTTAAAAAAAAAAAGTGCGGCTGATAAGATTTAATCCATAGATAGGAATTAATTTTCGTTTTTTTCTTATTTGAAAACAGGAAAACATGTAGGCCTATGTTGTAGTTGTTATGATGAGATAAGAATCACTTTATTATCCTATGAGAGAAGTTTATTTTCACAGAGTGTTTTACTTTTTCACTCCAGCTCTATCTGTCATGTGCGGGCTGTTTTACAACCCAACATGAGTTTACTGTTGTCCACGAGATGCGGCCTCTCTCACACCCGTTCGCGGCACCCTGCACCACCTGGGATAACATGCGGTTTCTTAGAGCATACCGGTTTTGTTTTTTTTGTGTTGGTAAACATAATATGATCGTCATTATTCTTCTCTGAAGACGTTTTCCAGTGATACCAAATAAGCTTAAGCTTTACCAGGAGCTTTTAAATGAATTTTCAAAATCACCTCCAAAATAGTGTGTACGCAGGTAACAGCCAAATGTAATGAAGGAATGTAAAGTAGGCATGCCGAGAGCGGTGAGCTCTATGCTGTGAAAAAGTTAACAGCACAATCCCATGATACAAACATCTTACGTATCATGACATGAATATGTCATAATTCAATACCAGGCATAAGATATGAAGTAACGTAGGCGGCACCACCGTCCACTGACATAAAGGTACACCCCACCCTCACAGGTGTTGTTGGAGGTGCTGGTTGTATCTGCCCTCCACAGATTAAAACTATGAATGTCCAGACTGGCAGTGGTTATTGATTTTGAAATCCATGTCTGGCTAAAATATTGACGAATTTAAATATTATTTAAAAACACAGAAAAACCTTTGTCTCACCATGGCTTGACGCAAAGTTAAAATGTGGCCAAAAAAAAAAATTATATCTTGCAAAGCCTGGAGTAAGAAATAATAGGCAGAATGCGCATATCCGCCATCTTTAGTGTCCGGACTCACACGTCACAATGGCAATTGTAGCATTGATTTGATTCTTTGGCTAATTTGCATTGCCAGCCACGAACCAACCGGCGGAGAGCTAAAAGCAGGTCGCTGCAGTAAACAATGGCACGTGTGTACATGTTCAATGGGAGACGTTCGGTCAATTCTTTCACTTCATTTCGATTCTTTACACGGATGGTAGGGAATCTGACCAGCTTGGATTCATCCTTTCCACCCCTGTCATAGCTATCAACTACAATGCAACTAGCGGGCGTTTTAGCCGCTTAGACATTATGTCAAAGTTACACTAATCAGCAGATCCACGGGCCATCTTTAGGTGGCGGAAGAACAAAACAAAAACACACTGTGAGGTCATATGTATTCTACCAATACAGGCAAAATACAAGCCTTTTCTTTTATGTTTTTTGTTCTTTATTTACCAAAAAGTTTTCAGAAACTATATAAAACATTTCCCCAAATGAATTGTTGAATTACAATCTAGTTACAATATAGTATGAATCTTCAAATTTCAGATGTTGTGTACCACTGTATTTTTCTCCATATGGTACCTGAGAGGCCGGAGGATAGAGGGAGGGCGTCACACAGAGTATCAGACTTTTGAATCTCAGGAACCAACAGAGTTCCTGGCGGTTCAACAGTCAATTGATATACCATCTTACCAAAGTGTCACAGACGCTGAGTGCAGTTGGTCTTACACACCAGGTCAGAAATTATTTGTTATACACCGGGGTCAGAAATTATGTGTCATGCAAAAGATCAGAAATGATCTTTTATACACCAGTTCAGAAATTATCTTATACATACCAGGTCAGAAATTATCCCTTATATACCAGGTTAGAATTGATCTCTGATATACCAGGGCAGAAATAATCTCTGATATACCAGGGCAGAAAGTATCGCTGATATGCCAGATCAGAAACGATTGCTGATATACCATGTCAGAAATTATCTCTGATATACCAGGTCAGAAATTATCGCAGTTCAAGTTGGTGTTGGGAAGGTGAAATTAATTGTGTGGTGATGGCCACCAGGTGACCGTTCAGGTTGAGAAAATCAAGCAAATGAAAATTCAAGAAATGTATTTCATTCAGATTGGTGCAAAATTGCAACAAACGTTTTTAGGCTCTGGCCTGTGTGCCAAGTTCTGATTTTCTTCCTAGATCCTATTTGGCAATTTTGATCTATATGTCAGTCTCACGTCTTTCTTGTCATGCATTGATTTGGTAGACTCACGGAGACGGGCAAGTCATCCAACATTTGTCAGAAGTGTGTCACATACCTCATAGTCTTCACCTTCTTGACCATGGTCAGGTGGGAGGTTGGCATGGCAACGGCCCTGTTAGTTCCTCGGATGTCAAGGGTCAGAAGATCACATCACTTTGAGTCATCATCCTGAAGTGTTTGATCTGAAATTTGGACATGGCAGGTGTGGCAGCCCAGGTGTCTGGCGCATGTTACCATGGCAAGAACATTTTTTTTTTTAATGAACACTGAATCTGTCAGTGACTGGTTTTTGTTACTGCTGAGAAACCGTCGTACACCAGGACATTCTAACTGGAGAACCATCTGGATGTGTTTCATTTTGTTGTGGTTGACGAGAAATCCATAACTGATTTTTTTTTTCAGTCTAGAAATAAAGCTTTATTTTTATTTTTGTATTTGTATTTGTATGCTAATTTAATCCCATTTGGGAAATTTGCCCTTGTGTCATTGCAGCCCAGTTATACAGTTACAACTGGAGCAGGCACGTCGTCGCCACAATACAGCTCCTGTCTGCAGGATGGGGTGTTTTTTTTTTGGGGGGGGGGGGGGGTGAGAGGTGAGAAGGAGGGAGTGGTAGGGGTGAATTTTATTTAATTATGTTGTTTTATATGGGGTGTCTTAAAAAAAGAAAAAAGAAAAATTGTATCCACACATGAAGTGCTTAATGTTGTTTGCAACTATATTGAACTGCACTGTCATCAGTGTACGGCCTAAGATGAACATCAGTATGAACGCACGTGATAGCTCAATTACACATCTGTCCTCTATAATTTGAATAATAAATCTTTCATGTATCTTAATTGTATTGATAAATGTTCAAACTGTGTATACATGTTCTGAGACACCCTGTATTTTAGACAAATTCTGTATGGATTTCTATACATGTAAATATGACACCGTATCATGTTTGGACCAGTCTGAAGCTTTACAAGATATGTTGAAGTCATAGAAAACAAAACTCTTTGTGCAGAAACCCCGCCAGCTTCGCTACGTCAATTTGATTAGATTTTTTTAGGATGTCCATGGAGCTTGGAGGAATATCCAACGTAGATTCCGATAGGAATTCCGTAGGATTGGAGGGATTACTGTAGGAACGGACTCCTTATGTTGGCACGATGTCTTCAAGCACCCACCTCCACCCCTCCCTCTTTTCCCCCTGTATGAGCATACGGTCACTACAATATCCAAGATAATGCCCTGTTGTTTTAACGCTGGAAGTGATTTTTTTTACATGGACTATTTGATACGTTTCACTAAAGACATGGCCTACTTTTTTTTTAGCAAATTAGGGAAATAATTGAAAGGTTAGTACCGGTGTATGAGATGAATGGTTTGTGTGTGTGTGTGTGTGTGCGTGTGTGTGTGTTGTGGAACTGAAAAATTTCTTATTTATATTTTATGTTGTTACCATCTGTTACAACTTTGCATAGTATTAGTAAAGTATTGTTTGTGAACGTCAGTTCTTTTTATAGTCTTGTTAGTTGGTGTGTGCAGGTGGTTAGTGACTGCTTCCGGGAGAGGCGGTTATCAGCAATCTGGGCTCAGTGTTTGTTCTGGGTACATTTATCTGATTTCTCTCTCTTTCTCTCTCTCTCTCTCTCTCTCTCTCTCTCTCTCTCTCTCTCTCTCTCTCTCTCTCTCTCTCTCTTTCTTTCTCTCTCTCTCTCTCTCCCCTCTCCCTCCCTCCCTCGCTCTCTCCCGTTCTCTCTCTATCTCCATCACCCTCTCTCCTCACTATCTCCTTCTCTTTCTCTCTCTATTCTCTCCCCTTCTCTCTCTCTCTCTCTCTCTCTCTCCCTCTCTCTCTCTCTCCAACCTGAGACGGAGGCAGCGGCTTGACACCGCCTCCTTTTAGGTATTCCACTGCATCGGTGTGACGTCCTACTAACTAACAATGTTGTCCGCAGCCCTCGGCGACCCCTCGTGTGATAGTTTTTACTTCTCTTTGATGTCTCGCTGTGTAACGTAATTGTTTCATCGAGAACGTACTCTATCATTCATGTTGGAGTAGTTGCGCTAGATTGGCCTTGGAGTGACCCAATTCTGTGACGTGTCTAAGTGCGATTAGGTGGCCTTCATGCATCCCGTAGTTTCTGGATTTCCCGTTCGTGAACATTCGGGTATGTAAAGGGTGGCAAGCAAGCGAGTGGGTGTGCAAGATACAGTTGTTCCGCATGTGGGCAAGATCCAGTCATGCTGTGTGTGAAAGACCCAGTTAAAGTTCTTGTAGGTAGACCTGCGTGCCTTCCCCGTACGTAAATTGTGAGATATCCAACGTTCATCTACAGTTATTAAAAGTTAATGTTAATCGTTCAGCGGATCCTGTTTCATTCATTTCTACAACAGTTCGAGTCAGCTTCGTTTTTTTTTTAAGCGTAGCAGTTCAGATCATTTGACTCTCCCTATCATAACCTGCTGAAATTTACATTAACTGTTACAATCCGGCAGTCTGTTTCTCTTCAACATGATTCTCGACGGTTTTGTAATCGTTCTCACTCAAACATAATCAGATATATTCAGAGTTATCTGTACTAACCAAATACTTACGCCTTTTTTATGAGACTCTTAAAATCAAAATTAAAACAAACAAAAAACCGTATATTACAGACCAGGGGTAGTCAAACTGAGGCTCGCGAGCCACATGAGGCTCTTTTGACCTTCAATGTGCGGCTCGTAGAGATATGTTGGCTGAGGTTTCTTTTTTTTTCTTTACATTTGATATATACTGTGTGCTTTGTGATTACTGAAATTACTACAAATTAACAGTTAAAAAAAAAAACTGGTCGCATGAGTAAATATTGTTGCTGTCAAATATTTCTTAATATCTATATATAAAACTCTTGTTGCAAAATGTGCGTGTAAGAACACACGCTTATGTGTAAATATTGCTCATATCTTGTGGCTCTCAAACATTTGAAGTTTATCGTATGTGGCTCTTACATCAAGCAAGTCTGGCCACCCCTGGCATGAACAGACACAAAAGAACTTTTTAAAAGAAGACCTCACGGAAAAACCTTTATTGTCAACTCAATGTGAACTGAACATCGCAACACAAAATCTTGAAATCTGGATTGGACACTCGTTGGATGGTGATGGAGATTTCCTCACAGTTTTGTATGTACTCTTGGTTCCCCTGGAGCTGTCCTCAGGTCGATTACTTAGTGGATAGATAAGGCAGACAGAAAGCAGGCAAAATTATAAAGCAGTACAAATAAAAATGTTATCTATTACTTAATATAGAAAAAAATAAGTGAAAAAGAAAAGTTACAATTACCAAGACAGTGGCTGTAGTTACTTGTAAAAACGCACCCCAAGCGTTTTGCGCTATGGGCGCTCAACCCCACGTATTCATTCCTATCTCTAACCCCTTCCTTGTTCTTAAAACTAAATCTTATCGAATCAATAATCCTGAACCCTACTCTTTCAACCAAAAGACACAAGGAAAATAAAAAGAAAATCTAAAAGAATGATTAATTAAAGCTGTTGTTAGGATTATTTCGGGAGGAGCTCTTTAGCTCTGGGGTCACAAAAATCTTTATAATACATATCCCTTGCGCAAAAAAAACGTGGGGGATATATATATGTAACAATTATCCTCTCGTATGAACAAGTAAGTTTGCTATATCATTCAAAATTTGAATACATGTATTTAAGACACATTTTACAGTTGCATCATTTTCATAAAGCAATCTGATTGAACTTGTCTTCAAACCGGAAGGATCTGCATAGTAAATTTTAATTTACTAGTATGCAAAGAGATAGAACAATAGACCCATAGATCAGTGTTCTGAGAATGTTTTATCATCGCATTATAACACTCCGGTTTTTCCAAAGTTAATAGTATATTTGCATTATTAGTAATAGCCATGCAGGCCAAGATAAATCTTTTAGCAAGCCCAGCTGCATGCCTAAGTCTAGGTTGCTTCAATTGATTTGATGCAGGGACTAATCGATCGTTATGTTACACCACAATTCCTTGTAGAGTACACAGATTTGATCAAGTTATTTTCCGCCAGCAATGTATAAAGTCTCGCGTAGAAAGCACTTTCCGATCACACTTTTCGATTCTACATTACGCAAATGCGTCTTCTCTGGCGTGTCTCAAAACAAAATTAATAACATAAAAGATTGCAGTTTGTCCAAAATGGGTGGGACCAAGTAATTCACCATCAAAATGTGAGGCAGTGCACAAAATTTCATAGTCCTTGGTCACTTAGTCTCGATATTTTATGTGGTTACTTGTGCACCCTCTAATTCCATTATATTATGATTGTTTCACAAAGTTAAAGTCCTAACAATCAATGACTGACTTTCTCAAGAATTACAAAAGTACTTTGCAGGGCACTTCATACTTTTCCAGGTGCAAGGCCAAGGCCAAAGATCTCCGAAAAGCAAAGACTCCAGCACCTCTTAATAGTTTTCAAAACAAAATTATGTTAATTACACCAGAGAGTGTGTATTGATAGAGAGAAATCACTTCTACCAAATTGCGTAACTAGGTCACGGTGATAACAGGACTTGGAAGAGACCGTCTGCACCAAAGACAATATGCATAATTATCTGTAAACACTGGTTTGTTCATAGTTTTTTATTGGTTGAAACTATTTAGAGCCGTTTGTAAGCTTTTACTCCCCCCTTCGAATGTGCAAACGGGTTTTGTTTACCGCCGTGACCTACTTACGCTCCATGCCAACAGTGGTATGCAGTGCAAATAGACTAACAGTGATTTCTCCCTATGCATACGTACTCTCTGCTTACACTATGGGAAACGACAGTAGATCTACAAATAAAAAGTATGTATTTTTAATAAACTTATACTTACCTTCTTGCTTGCAATAACGGTCTTCTGCAAAGTCAATAATGGATGGGCAAAATTATTATCAACTTCGTCAACAGAGCAGGGTGAGAATATTTATTATGTGACCCCCTGTTATGTGTTTGCGGGTTGTTATTTGTTGCTTTGTATGTTCGTTTGGGTGGGGTTGTTTTTTTTCAACGCAGGGCGGAAGTTTGATCTGTTGCATAAATATTATTATCTTACTTTCTAAAAACCCACTAGTCTAAAAATAAATTTACATTATTTTCAACCCGCCTTTAAAAAGAAGAAGACACGGGAATAGCGAAAAGATTAGTAAAACACGAGATGAAATAATAACTACTTGTAATTTAAAGTGATACTATGTTATATTCATTACAAAGAACTCAGTCAAGTTAAATTAGGTTTGATGAAGCCATATATATCAATGTGATTAAAGAGCTTTGTCATGAAATGAAGTTACTACTACTACTACTGATCCCATAATCCACCCGGATCGTAGGGGCGCTGCATGACAGAGAGCCTCGTCAGGTGCCTCCATTTTTCGCGGTTGTTTGCAGGCGCCTGAGTTTGGGCGAAGGATTTCCCGGTCCACTCCGCAATGTTGTCAGCCCACCTCTTCCTTTGCCTTCCTCTTCTTCTCCTCCCCTGCACAGTTCGCTGAAGAATGCTCTTGGATATGCCACACGATCTTGTTATGTGGCCATACCATTTCAGTTTTCTTCGTTTCACAGTAGACAGCAAGTCTTCATAATGACTCATGTGTTGTTTCACTCTACTGCGCACCTCCTCATTTGTGACGTGGTCAGTGTATGACATGCCAAGGAGTCCTCTAAAGCATCTCATTTCGGCTGCTTGGATCTTCCTCTGCAGATCTGCCTTCAAGGTCCATGGTTCACAAGCATACAGAAGGATGGGGATAACGAGGGCATAGAATAGTCTGAGTTTGGATTTGACAGAGATGTTTTTATCTTTCCATATTGGTCTTAATTTTGTAAGCGCCCCTGTTGTTTGTGCAATTCTTGCATGGACTTCTGGCTTGGATCCTTCTTGGCTGATGATAGCACCAGGTACTTGAACTGGTCGACTGTTCCAAGCTGTTGACCACTGACCGTGATTTTGGTTTTGATGGGCTCGTCACTATTTCTCATCATCTTTGTTTTCTCGGCACTAATTTCCATGCCATTATCTGGTTGATGTTTCATCCAGTCGTTTCACCAGTCTGGCGAGTTCTTCTTCATTTCCTGCCAGATCGTCAATGTCATCGGCAAACCTAAGGTTAGTGACTGTTCTTCCACCGATGCTGACTGTGCTCGTGTGATTTTCAAGGGCATCAGTCATGATTTGCTCAAGGAAAATGTTAAACAGGGTAGGTGACAGCAGGCAACCTTGGCGGACCCCGACGGTAGTGTGGAACCATTCTCCTATTTTCCCTTGGGCGAGGACTGCGCTGGTGGCTTTGCTGTATAGTTGTTGAATCGACTCTATCAGCTTTTGGCCCATGTTGTAGTTCTTCATTGTTGCCCATAATGCATCATGCCACACGGGATTGAAGGCCTTTTTGAAATCCACGAACACATGGAAGATGACCTGCTGATGTTGGCAGTATTTCTCACACAGAACTCTGAGATTGAATATCTGTTCTGTTGTACTTCTTCCGTGCCTGAACCCGGCTTGTTCTTCAGCGATTATTTCTTCAGCCTGAGGTCTCAATCGGTTCAGTAAAACTTTCAGCATCGCTTTGCTTACATGACTGATCAGGCTAATGGTTCGATAAATTTGGCAAAGCTGTAGGTTGCCTTTCTTGGGGAGAGTGATGATAAGAGATTGCG
The DNA here is from genome assembly GCA_963931925.1 of Onchidella celtica. Classification (NCBI taxonomy): domain Eukaryota; kingdom Metazoa; phylum Mollusca; class Gastropoda; order Systellommatophora; family Onchidiidae; genus Onchidella; species Onchidella celtica. The sequence goes on along the minus strand of OZ007579.1, from coordinate 39,830,723 downwards.
TCCAGGGTGTGGGTCATTCTCCCATCTTCCAGATTTTATTGCAGATGTTAGTGAAGCTGTCCACCACTGTCTCTCCGCCATGTTTGATCAGTTCTGCAGGGATGTTGTCAACTCGTGCTGCTTTTCCATTTTCCAGTGATCTAATGGCTGTCTCTACTTCTTCTCTAAGAATTGGAAAATCCTCATTGTTTGTCCATTCATGGCAGGATGTTACATTGGGGTCCCCGTTGGCTTGATGGTTATAAAGGTCTGAACAATACTCGGTCCACCTTTTTAGGATGTCCTCTTCCTCTGTGAGGCAGTTCCCAGCTTTGTCTTGGATGGTGCTAACTCGTGCTTGCCTTGGTTTTGTTAGATCCTTTACTGTTTGGAATGCTCGCTTGCTGTTGTTCTTCTCCAGATTTTGCTCAATTTCCCTGCACTGTTTCTCAATCCAATCTTCTTTGGCTTGTTTCATGCTCTTCCTAATCTCTTCATTGACATCTCTGTATTCTTCAGCTCCTGAGGGCGTGTTCTTGTTTTTCTTCAGATTCCTCCTTTTATCACACATTTTGAGGATTTCGTGCGTGACCCATGGTTGAATTTTCCTGCGAACCTTTCCAAGCACCTCGTTTGCTGACTCTATCATGACTGTATTGAGCTGATCTGTTAGAGTCTCTGCGCTTTGATCTTCTAGCGTTAAAAGAGGAGCGAACTTCCCTCCGACTGCTGCCTTGAGAGATTCTGCGATGTTGGGGTCTTTCGATCTGTTGAGATCAAATTTCATTCTGGCACTTTTGGGCTTCTTTGTGTTCTTCAGTCTGACTTTAAAGTTCAGCAGTACCATGTCGTGGTCACTTCCATATCTGCACCAGGGTACGTTCTTGTGGTAGCTCTTTTGATCCCTGACCTAAATCGTTTCTGCACCAAGATATAGTCGATCTGGTTGTGATGGGATCCGTTTGGCGCATGCCAAGTCCAGCGTCTTGATGCCTTGTGCTTGCCGAGTGCATTTGCAAGCACCATGTTATTGTAGCTGGCAAGCTCTAGCAGTCGTAGCCCTCTTTCATTGGTTTCGTCATTGCAGGATAGGCCGCAGATTTCCCTCCAGTCTTTCAGTGAGTCTCTTCCAACTTTTGTGTTCCAATCGCCTTGAATGATCAACGCGTCTCTTTTGTCGACTTTGAGATGAAGTGTGGGCAACCAGTGTGGATGTACTATTATACGGGATTATTGCATTTTCTTGGCATATATTTTGCAGTGTCCTTTGCATGCGTTCCCACTCGTGAACTTGAGAGAAAAGAACTGTTGCAACGCATTGTCATTAAAATGCAACAATCCTTTTATTCTGTCGTTCAGTTTGATAATAAACATTTCTTTAAATGAAAACAAATGGATAGATTGATGATAGATAGATAGATAGATAGATAGATAGATAGATAGATAGATAGATAGATAGATAGATAGATAGATAGATAGATAGATAGATAGATAGATAGACAGACAGACAGACAGACTAACAGACAGATATCATTAGTAGACACAGTACGACTACGCCTTTGCGTATATCCTTACACAGTCGGGTATACCGGCGACAGGTGTGCCTTCTCTTAGCAAATGGTCGTGTCTCGTGACATCAACTTTGCAGGTTCGACTACTGAGTTCCTGTAGAATAGCCATTACTCAGGATTATATAGGTGTGTCTTAAATTGATACATTGTTATATTATTCCATTCAGCTAAACATCGGGTTTTCATGTTTTCACTATAGCATTTTTCAAAACTCCATATTGAAAAGAAACGGGAAAACTAAGAAAATTAAAAGATGTATTATGGGTTATTTTTCAAACTAATTGAATAGGAACTGACGCAGACCAATTCCTTTCCAGTTGTCTTGAGTTGTCTGACCTATTTTTGATTTTCTTGATGTTTTTGCTTCTTTTTTTTTTTGTCCCACTTCTTCTCTACTTTAATCCGTAGAGGCCTGGTATATTATTATTATTATTATTATTATTATATTTATTATTATTATTATTATTATTATTATTATTATTATATTTATTATTATTATTATTATTATTATTATTATTACTATTATTATTATTATATTTATTATTATTATTATTATATTTATTATTATTATTATTATTATTATTATTATTACTATTATTATATTTATGATTATTATTATTATTATTATATTTATTATTATTATTATTATTATTATATTATATTTATTATTATTATTATTATTATTATTATTATTATTATTATATTTATTATTATTTTATATAGCGCATATCCATTTTTAAAATGCTCTATGCGCTTTACAGAAGAAACCTGTCAACCACAGAGCAGAATGGGACGCCGGCGAACAACACACTACACTGCTTCTTTCTCTGTCCCTGTCTCGCTCACTCTCTCTCTCTCTATCTCTCTCCATCTCAGAGCAATAAAGACATAATTATTTATAATTTCTGATCTCCCATCCGCACCACCACCGTCGCCTTTTTGTTTAAAATCTCGCTTTGAAGACTTTCATGTCGAGCTGCATAAGACCTCAACTCGCTTCTTTTTTTTTTTTGGTCAAAGTGACGTAAAGTTCAGATTTGGGGATATGGCCATTTTTGGCTTGTTTTGCTTGAAACCAAACCTTTCACAATGGATCGTCAAAAATTGGCAAAAAGAAAAAGCTGTATGTAGCAAAGTCTCACTTAAGAAATAATATTATATTATCCAAACGATACAATGAAACCCAAAGAAAAAGCAGTTTCAATATTTTGGTGATGTACCTTTATCAAGAAAAAAAACCCCAAAATTTTTCAGTAGTTTTTATATTCTTTTACAGTGTATATGAAAAGTAGCATAGGTAAGCATTCAACTTTTACAATTTTTGTTTCGTTCATGTTTTTGCGCAGTCGATTTTATTTAAAAGAAATACACTGTACTCCTCAAAACTTTAACCTGTATTTTTCTCAAGACTATGATTTTACCTCCACATCACTATAACAGAGGAACCAGCAAATTTATTTTCGCATTTGGCTGATTATTGCTTGGAATTGCCTACTTTTGAGTAACCTACATGATCGGCAATCAGATTTCATTTATCCATAACAAATCTGAGAAAAATCATTTCAATATTAATTTTATAATACATGTAAAAAAAAACAAATAATCTAACGCCGGAGAACACTGTTATAATTTGTAGCTCTGTTGATTTTTATTGCAGGATTGGGGTAATAAGAAATTGATTAAAGCCTTTTTGATATTTCAGCCGTTTTTTTCTTCTGTTTTTGTTGTTGTTGTACAACTTAGTATGGGAACGTTTTAGTTGCTCTTTCGATTACAGACACTTTTTAATGATTTTTAATGCTGACAATCAAATGAGATGGTGCCGTGAGGCGAAATTTTTCATGCTAATCGTGAAAATAATTATTCTGTCAGTTTTCAAGGTTTGTAGTATTCCCAGACAATTATTTCTCTGTCTACCGGAGCCACTCCTTTAATATTTTTCAATGTGGACAAGCGGTTCTCAAAGGGGTTGGTATCGAGCCCCCCCCCCCCCCCCTCCGGAGGTGATTTTGAGTCAAGATTTTCCTAGCTAGGCAATCAAGTTTTGCACACTAATTTCTCTTCTTTTTTTAGTATAAAACCAATGTTACTTATGCACATTACTAGAAAAAAAATCCTGTTTAAAAAAAATAAAAAATCATGAAATCGAAATTAGACTTCAAAATATCGTTATCGACTATTTGTATTTTCCGGTTAGCTTTTCCACTTAGGAACATTATTTTATTAACCATATGAAAATTGTGAATGTTTATAACCATCAACTATGCAGTTTAATGAGGTGGGGTCACAAACAAGGCACAAGAATCATGCCACTGGGCTGCAAAATTAGCCCTAAATAACACCTCAGTGTCGCTTCCAAAACCACGAGTTTTAGTGAATACTTGGCATCGAGACCTTTATTTATGTTTTCCACATGTTTAGGTCAAGGTATCAGGCCTGAGACATCCCATTTCCTTCTATACAAGCATAAAATACCACTATACTGCCATAGTAAAGCATAGCAGGGTGCGTGGCCCCCAACCCCCAACCCCCCCTCTATCCCCCGACCTTGACCTCGAACCCATTTCATTGATTAGTCGACTGTAAACGGAGCAATAAACTGGGCCTCCTCATTGGCTGGAGCGTAGTTCATGATCTCTATACTACATTTACCAGCTTTAGGTCGTGACCTACATAATAGCCTAAAAAGTACAATATCAGCTGACTGAACTGTGCTTTTGTTCCAAGGCTTCGTTTTTATAACGTTGCTCTACGACATGGAATTTTTACCGCTTGTGAAAGATGCCCAAGTAGAAAGTCACTTTGCGTTCCTTGCAGTTGCAAAAAGTCAGACAAGAGGTCTCAAGAAGGTGTAGACCAGTAACAAAAGAAGAGTGCTGATTATGTTACATTGTTTTTATTGTGGATCGCTGAGATTAGCTGTAAAGGGTTCAAAAGCTAGTAGAAAATCGAAGGGTTCTTCATTAGTCCTTTTAGTACATGTTGCTACATAAGTTCATATGATACAAGCCCGCCTGCCCCCACCCTTCGACAGTGTATCCCCAACGCTCCCGACTGTTCTATTCCCCATTCCACCTTGTAACTTATACTATTTCTCCCCCCCCCCCCCCCAACAAGCCTTCTGTCATCCCTACCCCACTGTACACATCTGTCATAAGCTTTTAGTAGGCCCAGCACACCAAGTAGGAATGATTTGAGCTATGTGTGACACTTTTCAATAACATTCCTATTGAAAAAAATTCTTCAAGTGCGAGTTTCTCGAAACTGCATTTTGGATCAGTAATTCGTGAACTAATTTTTTATTTATCGACTAATTGGCATAAAATTGTGCTCAGAAAATGTTTGAACAAAAAAAATTCATACAGAAGGAAATTTGTTAAGCTTTTCAATTTATTTTTTAATGAATTCTTTTAAAGATAGAAAATAGGAAAAAATGGATTTCGGCTACATACCATTTTCAAGAATTCACAACAAAAAAATCTGTAAAAGATATCAAAATTCCCTACTATATTTTTTTTTAACCTTAGATTGAATAAGATATGAGAGAAGTTTCAAATAAATCTAGTAAAATTTGGCGAAGCCAATCTATATTGAAGTTGACACTTTTTGGGGACTCAAAATCCAAGGTGGCGGCGTTTCCATGGCAACCATATATGACAGACAATTTTTTAATGTTTTTTTCTGCTAACTCAGACAACTTGAATTCGATTATGATAGTTAAATTAATTGTCTATTTCTCATAACAACAAAAATCGCCTTTAGGACCCCTCCCCCTCCCTTAACCATTCAGTAAATTATAGGTAGATCTAAATGATGGGCTAACCAGAGAAGGCCATACCAATGACCAACATAATTTTAGTTGCACAGATGGATGGCATCAAAGCCTAACAGACTTCATCAAAATAGAAGTGGCTGGCTTTCTTGGCGGCTGTATCGGGAATGGCGACAAATCTGAGAGACTTCTGAATGTATGCAAAGCTGACAGAGGTCCCCTGCTTGTCCATGAGTAACTGACGACGAGTTATGGAGCTGTTTGAATCAGTGCGGACTTTATCTTAATTTTTTTTTTTCAGCAGGTGTCGGCATGCTAGCGTGGAGAGAGAATACAGAAGCTGCCTCCATGTTACAAGTTTTTACCAAGTATAATGAAGTGAACTTTAACGACAACAAGACCAATCTAGTTCAGGCATATTCTCTCAGGTTGTCTTTCTCCCTCAAGCTAGAGCTGTGGAAAGCGGAGGTGAATGGTCCACTTCACTCAACTTGACAAAATCTTGCACAGGAGATGTCAAGACCTGCCAGGTCTTGGTGTCTCTGTGAGGGTTAAGAACCCTAACAGTTACAATGCACCTATGACGCCCATATATTTGCAAGGGAAAACGATCGAATGCAGTGCAAAGACATCTCAAACACAAAGAAACTAGCTTCAGATTTGTGAGAGTAGAGTAGCGATCTGCGTTTCCTTGTCACAAACACCGATATTACATAGTTGTCCACAGCACACCATCCAGGGGAAAGTCACTGACTTGTTAACAGTACATGTGCAAAGGTTTATGAAGAGGAGCAACCAATTGTTGATGCTTTTGATTTTGGAAATCATTTTTCTATTCTTCTTTAGAATATCTGAATATTCAGTAGTTAAGTATCATAAAAAAATGTGTGAAAATCCCAACATAATTTCTTTCTAGTCTGTGCACATTTGGTTGCTTTTTGGGGTGGGATCAGGTTTGGGAGCGGGGGTTGCGGGGTGGGGGCGATTTTTAAAAAATCTGGGCCCCAAAGGGGCGATTACCTAGGAAAGGTAGAGAACCACTTATGTAGATTAATTTGAACTCTGGCGATGAGATGTGTGGCTATGAGGATGATAATGTTTTTTTCTTTTTTGATTTTTTTTTTTTTTTTTGATGATGATGTTGAAGGAGGAATGGTAAGGGTGATAACGACAAGATACATACCACTTCATTTTCTTTTAATTCGAATTCCAATGCGAAACAGAGATTGACAAGCTAAAAGACAAAAAGAAAACAAAAAATCATAAAACATTGCAAAACATGTTAATTTTTTTTTTTTAATCATTTTTCGTACGGCTGGTGGCGTACTTATTCAAGCCTGTTTCGACTCAGTCTGCGAGGAGTCTCTGTCCATCAGATAACTCAAGCCAGTGTTGACCCACCCAAACTAGTGAAAAAAAACCTCTTTCAGACCTAGTATTGTACGAGGGGCCGTTTAACTCTATAGATTATTATTTCACATTAAAACCGAAATGAAACAGACTTGACTTAGTACGTCACCAGTCTAATAGTTTCCTACGCACACATGAATTATTTTACACGTTGTCGCCACAGCGCAGCGCCGGTCCCCGTTGTTGTTGTTGTTGTTGTTGTTTTTGAAAGGGGGGGGGGGGAGTGGTGGGGTTTAGTGGTCGGAATAACTTTTATTTAATTTTGCCTGGGCAACTGTCTGTCTGTTCGGATTACTCTTCTAGTATCTTTAACGTGCCCAACGTGCACACGGTCACTCCCAGATGTTTCTCTTTTGTCCTTGTTCTTGTCTTAATACGTTTCTTTTTTCTTCTTTCCTTTCTTTTTTTTTTTTTCTAGCCCTCAAAAGGGTTCCCCATCGGGCTCTTTCTCTCCTTTCCTTCTTCTTTTCCTGAAGGCTGGCGCCAAAGTATTGGGAGAGGGAAATTATGTATGTGTCCAGGTCTTCATTTCAGGAGGTGTCGCTGGCGCCAGAGTATTGGGAGAGGGAAATTATGTATGTGTCCAGGTCTTCATTTCAGGAGGTGTCGCTGGCGCCAGAGTATTGGGAGAGGGAAATTATGTATGTGTCCAGGTCTTCATTTCAGGAGGTGTCGCTGGCGCCAGAGTATTGGGAGAGGGAAATTATGTATGTGTCCAGGTCTTCATTTCAGGAGGTGTCGCTGGCGCCAAAGTATTGGGAGAGGGAAATTATGTATGTGTCCAGGTCTTCATTTCAGGAGGTGTCGCTGGCGCCAAAGTATTGGGAGAGGGAAATTATGTATGTGTCCATGTCTTCATTTCAGGAGGTGTCGCTGGCGCCAGAGTATTGGGAGAGGGAAATTATGTATGTGTCCATGTCTTCATTTCAGGAGGTGTCGCTGGCGCCAAAGTATTGGGAGAGGGAAATTATGTATGTGTCCATGTCTTCATTTCAGGAGGTGTCGCTGGCGCCAAAGTATTGGGAGAGGGAAATTATGTATGTGTCCATGTCTTCATTTCAGGAGGTGTCGCTGGCACTGGCATTTTGCATCTAACTTTTCTTCTTTTTATTTTTCTTGGTTTTTTGTTTTTTCCTGTTTATTTTTGTGGCAGAAATTTTCTTAGAATTTTGCTCGGGCAGAGGCCTTGTTCGGCCTGCTCTTCTTGACTTTTAACTGCCAAGGTATCTTTAACCAATGCAACGCGCACACCAGCTGTTTTTCGTTCTTATCCGAGGAGAAGGTGTTCGATTCTACCTACCATAGGATCAAGGACAGGAATTTTCTTTCTCCCGAAAAAATAAATTCAAACATGCCTGCACCGACCGGGGATCGAACCCGGTACCCTTGGCATAAGAGTCGAGCACCTTGCCTTTAGACCACCGTGTCCCATGAAAAAGTAAGTGTGTGTGTGTGTATGTATGTGTGTGTGTATTCAAACAAACTATCAGTATCCATGCGTTCCCGCACTCACCTCATAAATATATTGATATGCGCTGATAACTTTTATCGATTTCCATGTTTCTCCGTGGTCTTTGAGGGCTTTCAAGGCAGCAATGTATTCTGCATCACTTTTTTTGTGGAGATACGTAATTTTGATTCCCTTGGAGCATTTGCAGGAAATGTAGGGCAAGACCGCTGCCAACAGTAAGACTATCAGTACCTGTGCAAATACAGACAACAATGATGATGATGTCACTGGGATAACAACGTTTGGAATGGTAACGGCTGGAGCCTTTGTAATAATCCTTCTCATGAAACTAATAACATGAGTCATGGGACTCTAACAATATGGGACACGAGAAAATAACAACATGAGTCATGGGACTCTAACAATATGGGACACGAGAAAATAACAACATGGGAGCACACTAACAATATGGGACAATGTGGGGGAAAAAACAATATGGGACACGAGACATTAACAACATGGGACACGAGACACCAACAACATGGGACACGAGACACTAACAACATGGGACACGAGACATTAACAACATGGGACACGAGACATTAACAACATGGGACACGAGACATTAACAACATGGGACACGAGACATTAACAACATGGGACACGAGACATTAACAACATGGGACACGAGACACTAACAACATGGGACACGAGACATTAACAACATGGGCCACGAGACATTAACAATATGGGACACGAGACATTAACAACATGGGACACGAGACGTTAACAACATGGGACACGAGACGTTAACAACATGGGACACGAGACATTAACAACATGGGACACGAGACATTAACAACACGGGACACGAGACATTAACAACATGGGCCACGAGACATTAACAACATGGGACACGAGACATTAACAACATGGGACACGAGACATTAACAACATGGGACACGAGACATTAACAACATGGGACACGAGTCATTAACAACATGGGACACGAGACACTAACAACATGGGACACGAGACATTAACAACATGGGACACGAGACATTAACAACATGGGACACGAGACATTAACAACATGGGACACGAGTCATTAACAACATGGGACACGAGACACTAACAACATGGGACACGAGACATTAACAACATGGGACACGAGACATTAACAACATGGGACACGAGACATTAACAACATGGGACACGAGACATTAACAACATGGGACAGGAGACATTAACAACATGGGAGACGAGACATTAACAACATGGGACACGAGACATTAACAACATGGGCCACGAGACATTAACAACATGGGACACGAGACATTAACAACATGGGACACGAGACATTAACAACATGGGACACGAGACATTAACAACATGGGACACGAGACATTAACAACATGGGACACGAGACATTAACAACATGGGACACGAGACACTAACAACATGGGACACGAGACATTAACAACATGGGCCACGAGACATTAACAATATGGGACACGAGACATTAACAACATGGGACACGAGACCTTAACAACATGGGACACGAGACGTTAACAACATGGGACACGAGACGTTAACAACATGGGACACGAGACATTAACAACATGGGACACGAGACATTAACAACATGGGACACGAGACATTAACAACATGGGCCACGAGACATTAACAACATGGGACACGAGACATTAACAACATGGGACACGAGACATTAACAACATGGGACACGAGACATTAACAACATGGGACACGAGTCATTAACAACATGGGACACGAGACACTAACAACATGGGACACGAGACATTAACAACATGGGACACGAGACATTAACAATATGGGACACGAGACATTAACAACATGGGACACGAGACGTTAACAACATGGGACACGGACGTTAACAACATGGGACACGAGACATTAACAACATGGGACACGAGACATTAACAACATGGGACACGAGACATTAACAACATGGGACACGAGACATTAACAACATGGGACACGAGACATTAACAACATGGGACACGAGACATTAACAACATGGGCCACGAGACATTAACAACATGGGACACGAGACATTAACAACATGGGCCACGAGACATTAACAACATGGGACACGAGACATTAACAACATGGGACACGAGACACTAACAACATGGGACACGAGACATTAACAACATGGGACACGAGACGTTAACAATATGGGACACGAGACATTAACAACATGGGACACGAGACGTTAACAACATGGGACACGAGACGTTAACAACATGGGACACGAGACATTAACAACATGGGACACGAGACACTAACAACATAGGACACGAGACACTAACAACATGGGACACGAGACACTAACAACATGGGACACGAGACACTAACAACATGGGACACGAGACACTAACAACATGGGACACGAGACACTAACAACATGGGACACGAGACACTAACAACATGGGACACGAGACACTAACAACATGGGACACGAGACATTAACAGCATGGGACACGAGACATTAACAACATGGGACACGAGACACTAACAGCATGGGACACGAGATACTAATGATATGGGACATGAGACACTAATAACATGGGACACGTAATAATAACGACGTGTGCTACTCTTTTCGTCATACTCAAAAAGTAAATGAGATTTAGCAAAAATTGTTCAATTTGGGTAAAGCACCCAATCAATATGATTTTGATAACCACAAAAGAGCAAACATCTTAAATTTGACCCATTCGCCCCTTCCTCTTTTTCTATCCCGCTCAAAATGTCTGAACACTTTCTTCTATTCAATTCAGTTGTGACTCAAATCAACGAAAGCATTAAAATATAATAAATTTCAAGAACTTTTTTTAAAACTAGCTGAGGTCCCTGGCCCTGCCGGGGATAAATCGGTTTGAATATTGTTTTCAGTTCTGGGTGGTTATTATGGACCTGCTTCATCTGGCCTGTTCCTATTTGTTTATTTTATTTTTGTTTGTTTGTTTTTAAATTAAGTCTTACTGCTCTGCCTTTGTGAGTTGACATCCTGCGCATCCCGTACAACTGCATGATTTGCGCACGGGTTAGTGTGTTTGATAGTGAACTCATCGCAGGTAATGATAACGAAACCTTAAAATGGCGAACCATGACTCGAAATAGATCTGAATGATGGCGAAACAATAAATTTCCAATAAAAAAAACTACAGCGATTTGAGACTTGTATGCCTACCGATAGTACGTTTTTTAGGGGGCATGCTGCATCAGTGCATGCTAGATCTAGCTCTCACAGACACTACTGTGATTATGAATCGAATTCCGGGGCCGGAAGTGGAAAGCGATTAACAAAGAAAGAGGTCATAGGTTAACGAACGTACAATTCGGATCAAACGCTCCCGCAAATTTACTGTTCCATTCTTATCGCATTATTGGAATAACTCACAAATCCCATAAGCTTTTTTATGCCTATGTACATAGGAACACTGGTCAGTATCGTACAATTGTGTGTGCCAAATTTCAGTTCAATACGTCCAGTAGTTTTTGAGTCCATAGGGAACAAAGGGGTTTTCTTACATTTTTTTTTTGTATAGATGTACATAGGAACACTGGTCAGTATCGTACAATTGTGTGTGCCAAATTTCAGTTCATTACGTCCAGTAGTTTTTGAGTCCATAGGGAACAAAGGGGTTTTCTTACATTTTTTTTTGTATAGATGTACATAGGAACACTGGTCAGTATCGTACAATTGTGTGTGCCAAATTTCAGTTCAATACGTCCAGTAGTTTTTGAGTCCATAGGGAACAAAGGGGTTTTCTTACATTTTTTTTTGTATAGATGCCCACGTACATCTTCATGTCTTTCTAAGCGTAACATGGTATTCTGTAGAACTGAAGGCTTCGCCGTTAAAATCCTTTCATGATTACATTGAATGCTTTACTTCCTTTTCAGCTCGTCGTCAGGTGGTGACCAGAGGCCGATTGCATGGATCTGGAGTAAATCTGCCCGTGTTCCACCATCATGCAGGCCACAGACTAATAAATTAACTGTAAATTCAGATTTAGTCGATATGCCTGAACTAAAGTTACATTTACCACCACCCCTCCCCCCCCTCCCCCCCCCCTCCTAGTGGTTCTCAATGTGGACGACAACCATTCCCCCACCCCCCCCCCCCGCCACCCCAGGGGCGATTTTGATTTCCTGGGGGGGGGGGACAAAGAAAAGGGCGACAAGGGGGCAAAAATGATGAAAGTGGGCAATTTGGGGGCGAAAATGATGAAAGTGGGCAATTTGGGGGGGCGAAAATGATGAAAGTGGGCAATTTGGGGGCGAAAATGATGAAAGTGGGCAATTTGGGGGGCGAAAAAGGGGCAGCCAGTGACTTGTTCAAAGGCTCACCTAATTGAGTTTTATATACATAAAAGGTCAGCAAATAGTAGGTCACAGACTTGAGTACTTTTGGTTTTGGTTTTCTGTGACCTACTATTTGCTGATGATTGTGCACTTCTGGCACACGATGAGGATAGCATGCAAAACTGTGTTGATAAGTTCTCTAGTGCCTGTGACAACTTTGGCCTCACAATAAGCACAAAGAACACGGAAGTGCTCCATCAGCCTACTCCAGACGACAAGTATCCTGTGACCCCAAATATCAAAGTCCATGACAGTCTTCTGAAGGTGTCGGAGAACTTCACCTATCTTGGCAGTACACTGTCTTCCGCGGCTCGTGTTGATACTGAAATTCTCTCAAGAATCAGCAAAGCCAGCTCTGCATTTGGCAGGCTTCGAAAGAGAGTGTGGGATGTTGCCGGCATTCGCACAGACACTAAGCTGAAAGTGTACAATGCTGTGGTCCTTGCCACCCTACTCTATGGGGCTGAAAGCTGGACAGTGTACCAATCGCATGCCACAAAGCTAAATCACTTTCATCTGGCCTGCCTTAGAAAGATCCTAAGGATCAAATGGCAGGATAAAATTCCAGACACTGAGGTCCTCAATCGTGCCAAGGAATTGAGCATCTTCTGCCACCTGAAAAAAATTCAGCTACGTTGGGCAGGACATGTTGTCAGAATGCCCGACTCCAGACTCCCTAAGCAAATCTTCTTCTCTGAGCTCTCCAATGGAACGAGGAATGTTGGGGCCCCAAAGAGACGTTACAAAGACACTCTCAAGCAATCACTGAAGGCCTTTGCCATTGATGTGAGTGAGTGGGAAAAGCTCTCGCTTGATCGTGCAAATTGGAGGGCGGCCCTTACCAGAGGCAGCAAAGCATGGGAAGCTGACAGAGTCCAGCAGGCTATCAAAAAAAGAGAACGGCGCAAGAAAAGGCCCAGTGGTACTGAACCAACGGAGCACTCTTGTCATTTATGCGGAAGGGTCTGCAGGGCAAAAATAGGACTTATCAGTCACATGAGAAGCCATAAGTCATGAAAGAACAGTCTTTCCATTCTGTCCTCTGTGTCCTTTAGTTCTCTTTATTGTCCATGTGTTGAAATTCTCAACAATTTCTGTTCTTTATTCCTCTGGTGTTGTTAAGGTCATCATCATACCTGATGGACGAACTATTATTATTATACATAAAAGGTCTATTTTATTTCATTTTATTTTGTATGTGTGTGCATTTGATAAAGTATGTTTTCTGTTTTATAATGAATAATCAACACATCGGTTGCCAGAAATCAAGGCTTGGGAAAGCTTAACACCATAATTTGTGTATAGTCTGTCTTTTGGTAAAATGAGTAAATGAGTAGAGTTTGTTTTTCTTTTTTGGGGGGGGGGGGGGAGAAGGGAAAGGGGGGCCGGCGTTGAAAGAAAATTTGGAGAACAAGGGGGCGGTTCCCTGAAAAAGGATGAAAACCAGCGGTCTTGACATTTTAAGTTAATTTTTTGTTATATATAATATACTATCACATTCCGTTGGTTGTCAAGGGACTGCATGTTGTCCCAATATTACGAGTAAATTCAAGTTGCAAGATGCAATGAAAGTCTAATGCCGGGTAAAATAGAATGGGTTACACAGCATTGTCTTTGTAGATCAGGAGAAAGCCTTCGATAGCGTCAACCGGGACAAACTATGGTCAACGCTAGAACAATATGGTGTCAAAGGGCAACTGCTGGACAACGCGAGAGCTCTGTACACCAACAGCAGAAGCTCAGTAAGAACAAAAAAAATGCAATACAAACTGATTCGAGGTAACATCAGGAGTCCGACAGGGATGTGCTCTATTTCCCCTCCTTTTCATAATCTATATGGACAAAATCACACATCAGGCAAATCAAAGCCCAGAAGATCTAAGTGAACTTCTGTTTGCAGACGACCAATGTCTTATTCATACAGCTCAACAACGCCTCCAAACCCACACCAGCGCACTCAACAACAGCTGCGAAAGATTTGACATGAGAATAGGCACATCAGAGACAGAAGTCATGAATGTCAGCCGAAATCCCAGTCCCCTGAACATTCACGTGAACAACAAGCAATTGAAGCAGGTCAAGGAGTTTAAATATCTCGTATCTAGGCAGCATGTTCACAGAAGAAGGGTCCATAGATAGAGATAGAAATCCGAATCCAAAAAGCCAACACCGTCACCTATCAGCTTGCACCTCTCCTGCCTCATCAAACCATCTCTATGGGCACAAAGAGACAGCTTATCACCTCAATATTCATTTCAACATTATGCTACCAATGCCAGACCTGGACATTAAGTAAAACTCATGAAAGCAGGATTACTGCATTCGAAATGAAATGCCTTAGCTAAGGCAAAACCCTCAACATCACAAGAAGAGACAGGCAAAGAAATGAAGTTATAAGAGCAGCTGTTGGCACAGAATCTTGCCTGCATTTTATAGAAAAACAACGACTTAAATGGTTTGGCTACCAGTCACGAATACCACCTAGTCCACCAGCCTCGAGAGCCTTCAACGCCAAGTTCTCAGGCTTGGCCTCGAAAGCCTTCAATACCAAGTTCTCAGGCTTGGCCTCGAGAGCCTTCAACACCAAGTTCTCAGGTTTGGCCTCGAGAGCCTTCAACACCAGGGCCGGTGTGACGAAGAATTTAGTCTCTCACTACTATTGCCACCACCATCACCATTACCACCACCACCACTATTGCCACCACAATCATCATCACTACCACTATTGCCACCACAATCATCATCACCACCACTATCGCCACCACAATCATCATCACCACCACTATTGCCACCACAATCATCATCACCACCACTATTGCCACCACCATCACTATTACCACCACCACCTTCATCACCACCACCACCACTATTGCCACCACCATCACCATTACCACCACCATCACCACCACCATCATCATTACCACCACCACCATTACCACCACCACCATCACCATCATCATTACCACCACCACCATTACCACGACCACCATCATCATTACCACCACCACCATCACCATTATCACTACCACCACCACCACCATCACCACCACCATTACCACCACCACCATCATCATTACCACCACCACCATTACCACCACCACCATCATCATTGCCACCACCACCATCATCATTACCACCACCACCATTACTACCACCACCATCGTCATTACCACCACCACCATCATCATTACCACCACCACCATCACCATTATCACTACCACCACCATCACCATTACCACCACCATCACCACCACCATTACCACCACCATCACCACCACCACCATCATCATTACCACCACCACCATTACCACCACCACCATCACCATTATCACTACCACCACCATCATCATAATTACCACCACCATCACCACCACCATTACCACCACCACCACGACCATTACCACCACCCTTACCACCATGGATACTACATGTAATAAACCAATAAGAAAAAAATAATGTGAGACTCACAGATGATGAGTGCCCTGTTTGTTTGTTTCCTGGAAGGTAGAATTGTGAGCATTACATGTATAATGCGACTCAGTAACCTACCACTAGTCACATCTGAATGCTTCCATGCTTATACTAAGAAAAAACAAAAAAAAACATAATTCTCTTTCATTCTGGAAAAAAAAAGAGAACAAATTTGAGGACTGGCTGTTCCTTTAATGTAATAACAATAACGATAATATTAAAAATAACATTTATATGTAACGCTTCATCCCTCACATTATCATAGAAACAAACTTTAAACGTTCCACAATGGTGCTGCCACTCAACATTCAATCTATCAATTCAAAGAACAAACTAAAACATGTGACAATGGCCAGAAACAGCTGTGGTTACATTCCATCAAGTAAATGGAAAGGTGTGTTTTAAGATGTTTCTTGAAAAATTCGGGCCATTAAAAGAAAACCATCGTTCATGGAAATTTGAATTCCTAAACTCATTCCCTATGTAACTTTTATTGGTGTGGACGGGAGCTCTCAATACTATCCAGTTGGAAATTTACCAATGTTTCAAAGATGTTTATTTTTTCACTCAATATGAACACATGACAAAATATAATTATACATCAGAGTAAGGGAATACCAATGAACCAGGATAGGATTTGATGTCTTGAAACGTTGGCTTAGACATTAGTGTGGAAAACCGGTGTCAAATTGAGACGAAAAGTCAGCTTTCCGTAGCGAAGAAAATATGCCCGAACAAAATATTCGGCTTACCATGGCGAATGAGTTCATTGGTTTTGTCTTCCCTTTTTATTAGTTTGTTTTGTGTCGCTGACTGCTTGCCTCCGATCCCTATTTTTTCACCCCATGCCAGCTGATTTAAACAACTCGACATGCTCGCAACTAAAATTTTAATTGGCTCTTTTCGTCTTGGCGGACGGTCAGCAGCTAAATTATTAGTTTTTGTGCTGCATGCCTGGGCTGTGGGTATGGAGAAAGTGCCTAGCCCATGGTGCACTTTCCCCCTCTCGACAGTGTTGATTTGATCCATTGGAACGACATGGTCGATACACGTGGAATCAACAGTGTTGCAGGAGGTGCATTTCTCCGTGTAGTCTGCCTTTAGGGGTTCTCCCTATTTTTAATAATTAATAATGAATTATATACATTTTTTTGTTTGTTGGAGATATGGAGGGGGGGGGGGGGTGATATAGCTGAATTTAATCTATTAATTTTTAGTTTCAATTTTGTCCGGGCAGCGGCCTGTATGGCCTACTCTTTACGATTTCCAACTGCCAAGGTTTCTTTAACGTGCGCAACGTGCACACGGGCCCTCCGAATTTTTCGTCCTTATCCGAGAAGACTAGGTACTCGATCCTAACCCCCAATAGGATCAGGGACACGAAAATATGAGAAAAATCCCAATTTCCAACATGCCTGCACAACCCGGGTTTCAAACCCGAGACCCTTGGCACGAGAGGCGAGCACCTTGCCTATTGACCACCTTGTCCCCACTAAAATTAGAACACAGGAATACACTGCTGCTCACTCAGGGAATTATTTCAGTTTGCCGGGACAACTTTAGAGAGGGTAGAAAGTGACAGGCTGGACTGTGGTTGGAGGGGTGCGTTCCCTAAGGCTTTTAAACTCATATTATGCATAATAATTATACATAATCAGTACAAAATCAGTAACAGATTCAGTCCACTGGTGGCCTATTCTTTCAAGCGTCCAAAGCGTCTTTTTTCTTTGAGGATATTACAAATAGTTATTTAATATTCTTTTTCAGACTGGGGCTACAATACACAACCACATATTTTTATATTCATATTATATTCATTTTTTATGAAATTTTCAGCTTACATTTTTATCATTCACACTTGCATTTTAATGTTTTCAGTTCTGATGGATAACATTTCAATAATCACATGTACTCTAGACCAGCCTATGTTTCAGTAAAACACTGCTTACCACTGTAAAACTGCATGAAATATGAAATAATAACAATAATAATAATAATAATAATACATGTAATACATGGCATTTATACAATTCTCCATCCCGTTTAACCAGGCTGTAAGCCCTTCACAACATTTACATGATATACATCATACACACAATACACACACATATTCAGGAACGAAAAACCAAAAAACTTGATGGACATTCAGAGTGTAAAAAGATGACTCTTCAGCTGATGTTTAAACGTCATAAAATGTTCAGTCTCTCTCAAAGAAGGAGGGAGAGAATTCCAAATCCCTTGATAAGAAAAAGATTTTTCACGCATGGTCTTAATGGACATCTATTCTTAGGGACTTACTAGGCCTGTGTTTGCTACAGGAGCAAGCTCAAAGGTCTTTCTCCAGTTTGTGCACTGTCCAAAGACCATTATCTGTAGTAGTAGATACAATGTATAATGAAATACACAGTACCGGATTTACCATTAGGCAAGGTACGCTGAAGCCTCGGGCCTCAAAGACTAAAGGGGAGGAGGAACTCGCCGCCTCAGGCCAGTCTGCAGAATATTTTGTGACATGCATAGCCTTTTCTTGCATATTACAATGCACTGTACTTTCTGAACAAATCTTATGTCCTTTTGAATTTTAAACATCTATCATTATTATTGGCGTACTCAACTTATTTAAAACATTTCCATCTTCTTTCAGGCAGGAAGGTGGAGGACTGGGAAGGGTCTCACAGCTAGAGTAGCCTAGGGCCTCACTTCATCTGAATTCCGGCCCTGGAAATACATGTACAGCACTGATAAACTCTGAATAAAGCATTTGTAAATGCCATAGCATGAAAATGCCATAGAACATGCTGTTGCTAGGGAACCGCAGTCTGATTACAAAGACGAAGAGAGAAAATACTGAATTGCATTCTCTGGCCAAGTATAACTTTTTTGTAAAAAAAAAAATTGGCTAAAATAAAACTTTACAAAACAAGGGCACAAAAAGTTGCAATCCAACACATTCCACCATCCCAAACAGTAGATAAAAATGTTTGAACCATTTTTAAAAATGTCTTGGGGGTTTGTTCAACTACAGTACTACAGATCATTGCTGAATGCCCAGCGTGCCAAAAACTGCTGGAAATGTCACAGAACTTGTCACCTAGACCGCTGTATATTATAAAAGATTTACATAATAACATTTCAAACACTAATTCACTTGTTTTCAAAACATTGACATAAAGTACATAATAACCATCCTGACCTCCCTTTTCTGACACAAGCCGTCCTCACAAAAACATCAAAGGTGAGCTTGCAACTACGGACACTCAACACCAGTGCACATTTTTACAAGGGCATAACATGGGCGGGGCCACATCAGTGGTTGCCCTAGGCACTAAATTCTTACGGGTGCAAAATTTCAAAATTATTGCTGTATTAACTGACAGCTGTGAGAGAAGTGTTTCAAAATGTAAATTAATCAAAAACATATCAGAGATCTACAATGGCTCAAGAACGAATGAGTTGCCTAGCAATACTGCCAACTGAGAGAGATTTCACTGTAAATTTCAATACTGTTGTTGAAAAATGTGCACAGATTAAAACCAAGGTTTTAAATAAATGTGAGTACACTAGCGTTAAAAGCATTCTACTTTAATTCCATTAGTATTTTCTTAAAATACAATAAAATGTGCTTGGTTTAACATTGGTCTGGTGGAAGGGACTCAGGGTGTGCTAGCTGAGCACCCATTAAGGGGCCAAAAAATTTGCCTTGCTCCTGGAAACTGGCAACTTACACTACGCCACTGCATATAAATGTATCAAACTGATTTTATTACACAGATTAATATAAATTAATAACATTTGATCACACTGATTGCCCTTCTCAGTTAATGATGAATACCAGTAATGCTATTTCAATCATCAACATTAGGGATCAGTCTCTTGGAAAATAGCCATCATGCTGTAGCCACTTTACCACAACATTTGATACACATACGTATTGAATTCCTGCCATCATTGTTACTTTCATAATTCTATAAATTTTAACAATCAAAATCATAAACTACTAAATAAAGACCGTTAAGGAAATCACTTTTCATGTGAATGAATTCCGATTCATTATTTAAAGGCCTCGATGGATTAAAAAGAAGAAAATCATCTCATTAATCCACCTCGCTCTCTCTCTTTTTCTCATCTGTTTGAGCTATTGTAGGTAAGCACAAGAGCAGGAAGGATGGCAGGTGGAAAAGTGTTTCTTTACCTCTGCAAAATAATCCTTTATTCATTCTCTCATCAGACAAAGGAGGAAGCAGGTTTATCCCGGGCAATGCCGGACACCTTATCTACAGCTAGTATAATCAAGATAACGGTTGTAGTGGAAGAAGTTACAGTGGCAATGATGATGATTGTGGTGGCATTGGTAGTTGTTGTTGGCTTGACTTCGCGCACGAAGATTTATGGAAGGTTTGTTGAGACATTTGAGTAGTATTGGTGATTTTAATTGTAGTAGTTGGGGTACTTTTAGAATTACTGATGATAATATTGATATGTGTTGTAGTGGTAGTCGTAGTGGTGTTGATGCTGATGGTCGTCTTAGTAGCAGAAGCAGTAATAGTGATGGTTTTCCTCCTTATGTTTTGTCGACATTCTTATCGATGCAAGAAAATTAATGTAAATTTTAACACTAAAACGTGTGGGAAATAGAATACAGGTATTGAGTTGTCATAATACAAAGCACATCCATCACAACGTTTGGATATGGTTTACCAGTCCATAGAAAATCCGCTTTCATTTATCTGAACTTGTACCATCTTACTGTGTGGATGAGGCGGGTTCACACCCAACATCCCCATGATAAAGACGGGTGCTCCACTGGAACCTGGGCAGGTGGTGTTTGTGTACTGATAGCTAGCCAGATCATACCTAATACCAACTTTTCTTCCTGTCACCTCACCAAGACTGATCTTTTTCCCGAGTCCATGAGGATGAGAAACAATGACTGTAAATGGATGAGAAGAATCATAAAGATTTTTCTCAAGATGTTCATTGCTACTCGAGCCATGTGCTTTTGTACCATCTGGTTCATCCAACAAAGTCTGCATGACTCTGTGTATCTTGATCAGACCGTCACGACACACTTCGTACTTCTCCAGCATGGACTGATGCCCATACTGGTCAAGTTTCGCTTCAAAGTTGTCTGTCATTTCTTGGATTTCCTTATTATAGCCAACAAAAACCTCATGCCAAGTGTACAGTAGTCTAAGCATATGTTCACACTTATTTCCACCTTGCACCGTATCGAAAAGAGCTCCTCCATACAGAGAAGGGATTTCTTCCCCTGGTTTGAGGTTATATTTCCTCACATAGTCCTCCCACAGCCGTTTGGCATCGCCGTTTATGATCTTTTTCAAATTATCAATCCACTGATTGAGCTTTTTGATTGTGTCTTGAAATTTCTCATACAAATTAGAAAATTTCACGGACAGTTCCACCTTTTCCTCATCTTCATTCCGAATCAGTCCTATATCCAACTTCAGTTGGCGACAAAAACGAAAGTAAGCCAAATGTGGATCAAATAGTTTTTTAGCAAACTGCAAGTCATGAGTCACAAAATGTACTTGACTGAGATCCCCCCCAGCATTACTGATCATGTCCACCGCCGTGCTCAATTTCTGACATGAATTTAAGTCTGTCTGATCAGAGTCGTAATCGAAATAACAGGTGGACTTTCTCCCTTCTGCATAATCAAAAATAACATGAGCAGCTGTCTTTACACAGATTTCTGCAAACTGCGTTTTGGGTTTTCCTGAACTCTTGCATGTATCACATGGACAAACTTTTTTCCCACATTCAGGGTATACCAGTACATCAACAACACATCCACTGCCATATCTTATTGTTTTCCTGTATCTAGGGCCAGAGAATGGATACTCTATGGTTGTCCCTGGCACAAACTCAGGCCTTTTGCTACTGCTGCCCCGAACCTTCAAAAGAACAGTTGAAGTTATCAAAGCCCGCACACATCCCAAAACAGCTTCAGTCCTGTATTGTTCAGGAAGATGTTCCAGACAGAAATAAGAGACAGGTATGTACTCGCTGTGTCTGGCTGCCTTATGGCATCGCTTTTCGTAATCTCGCAGGTCAGCCTCTTCATCATCTTCAAACATCATCACCACTTCGTGACAGTCTGTCAGAAAGATACATAGGCAGTTACTGTCTTTCATTTCAACATCATTACCACTAAAATGCCAGCTCTTTTTTCTTTTGTTTGATTAGTAAAGTTAGTCCAGTCCAATGATGTTTAGTTTGAGTCTGGGTCTCACAGACAATCAACGCCATAAAGGTTTTACCAGAGAGTCAGTATGTGTAGAGAGGTTTCACTATTGGTCCATTTGCACTGCGAGACACGGGAGGCGCCGTGAAACCATTGTTAGCACGGAGCGGAAAGTAGCTCACTGGGGTAAACAATGCCCGTTTGTGCATTTCTACGTGGCGCAAGAACTTACAAACGCCTCTGAATAGTTTCAGTCAGCCCAAAAATATGAAGAAACCATAGTAAACATATATGCACACAATCTTTGGTGAAGGCGGTCTCTTTCAATTCTTCAAATTCTCGTTTACCTCAGCGACCTAGTTTCGCAATTTGGCGGAAGTGAGATCTCTCTATACATCTATACTCTCTGGTTATAATTATTATAATTGTGTCACTGAGGAAAACCCTAACCGTTAAATGAAGAGAGAGAAATACCTATGAATGGGGGTTCCCTAATTAGCATGTAAAATATAAGTTGTACATGCAAATGAAAATGTCACAATAGAGATAAAACGTTACCCCGCGCCCAAGGTTACAAATACGTTGCAAATTTAGCAGTCCAGTCTAACAATGTAAAAAAAATATAGAGTCATAACCAAACTGAAGGGGTCTGTGCTGTCCAAAACCGTCCAACAGATGAACACAAAGTCATTCCAACTAGTATTTCCTTACTTCGTCACATTTTCTTGCCTTCATTTAGAGACATCACATCACTCCACTCACCTTCTGAGGCACAATCCAATGTCCCTTGGTCAGCTACTCTCACACACGCCTCCATTTTGTCTGCCAGCAATTTCTCCTCCTGTTTTCTGATCTCTGGATTCTGCGGCTCCAATCTCTCAGCTTCTAAGTAATCTTTGAGTGCCAGATCATAGTCTTTGTTGTTGTGATAGGCCTGAGACACAAATAGACAACATTACTCTAGACATTTCAGTATTGACATAAGGACTCGTCATCCTGTGTGAACTAAACATTATTGTACACTTTTCCTTTTATCTGTTACTTAGGTAGGACTGTGTCACATGCAACTTTCAAACCTTTTATTTTATTTTATATATTTCAATTTTGTAGCAAGACAATGTGATCCAACAGCCTTTCTGTCACTTTCTCTCTCTCACTCTTTCTTTCGCTTTCTTTGTCTCTCTTGCTCATTCTCTTGTTAATGCTCTCTCTCCCTCTCCCTCTCTTGTTTTTCCCCTCTCCCTTTCTCTCATTCACTCTCATGCCCTCCTTGCTCATCCCCTTGCTCTCTCTCTCAATTGCTATCTCTCTCTATTGCTTTCTCTCTCTCTCTTTTGCCCTCTTTCTCCTTTGCACTTTCTCACTCCCTCTCTCTCTCTCTCTCACATGCCCCCCCCCCCTTTGTGTGTGTATTTGTGATACAGATTTTAGTATGACACCGAATTCCAGAATAAAATTGGCTCAACAAACAAACTGAATTTCTACAATTTCCCAAAGTTGTTATTTTGAACTAACCAATTTCAAAACCAGTACTCCTTTTTTGGCTTTTCTAATCACACGCTGTCGTTTTAGCTTTCTCCTACAGATTTCATCAAGTTCACTCCGCTACCTCCGTTATCAGTCCTTTCTTACAACAATCACAATGCAATGACCAGTTGCTGGTCACTGGGTCAGCAATAAGGGCACTTTAAGAAAAAAAACTGGCCATCAACGCCTGCACTTGGTAACCATAACTTAGTTATACAAACAACATAATTTGGTTGTCACCACAATACACGGCTATGAAACATAGAAACTACAAAGGCTGCGAATGTGACTTGGGCAAAGCATTTCCCAGTCTACGAGCACAAACCGAGTGGGATTCGTTTTCAACTTTACTCGGTGATCTATCACTCGTTAACTTTGGGTGATGAAAGGTCTCTAAATGCTGGGATCAGCGCTACAGTGCAGACGACTCAATTACTCTCACTCTCAATTGTCTCTCAACAGCCGTCTGTCTTTCGCGAAGAGAGCATTTTACTGTGACATTAAAATTTCTCTTAACTTTGACTCTACAAAGTTTGTAAATTACAAAGCTAAACAGAGAAAATACTGAGTTGTGTTCATTGTTCAGCTATAGCTTTATATGTAAAATACTACACAATGGAGAGCAGAACAAACGAAAAATGGAAGCACTCTCAAATTTCTCTCAATAAGCTATCCACCCATTAATGGTAGATAATTGGTCACAAGCTGAAAACAAGTCCCACTGTGTTTGTGCTCGTACTTGTGGCTATGAGATTCGATCTGGAATGGTAACGAAGGTGACTTTGGCCAAAGCATTTCCCAGTCTAACTTGTGAAACAACACAGAAAATCAGTGGTTTCAGGTATGTTCAGAACAGATACTTGAAGCAGCTCCATGTGAGCGAGATGGATGGGACTTTGAGATGGATTACAATTCTTCTTTGGAAGTGCAAAATTTTGTTCAGCACACTTCACTGCATCCAAAGGTTGTGATTTAACCCTCTAACAGGGCTGATATAACATATCTCTTATATGTTGCAGAAGACTGCTGCACAGCCGATATATCGGCCCAACAGTTTTTGCTAAAACTGTCGTGAGGTTGATATCTCGGCCAACACTGTTCCAGCATGTTTTGCACTCCAAATTTTACCACTTCCTGCTGTCTTTCTATGCAATCATCCGTTACTGTAGGAGGGGCATTTGGGCTTGGCAGCAAAAGAGTTAAAATGGAAATTTTCGAGACAGTGTCACCGAGTTATCTTTGCATCATGATTGAAGACACACACACACATGGCTCCTTCGTGATAAAAATATGAATTATAAATTTTCTTAATGGTTCTCACAAATTTCAAGGCAATCACCCCCTTGGCCTCCAAAGTTTCTTTCATTGCTCCCCTAGGCCCCACCCCCAGTCCCAACTCAAACCCAAGGGATACATTTTTCACAAGAAGACAGACTGCACACAAATAATGATGTTAAGTTTTTCAAAGCCTTATCAATGGTAGTAGGAGTGTTGATTATTCATTATAAAACAGGAAAGCATTCTTTATCAAATGCACTAAAAAAGGAGACTTGTCTGTTCATAAAACCGATCTAAGTGTGCTGTTAAGCAAGTCGGTGGTTGACCCAGGCATTTGCAACCACCTTATCTTCTATTAAAAGCTTTTCACCCCTCTGTCATCCATTTTCATCGCTTTCACTCCCTGGCAGCTTTTTTCTTTGTTCTCCTCCCCCCCCCCCCCTCCCCAAAATCAAAATCACCCCATGCTGATAACCACTGCTTTAGGATAAATTAGAGTAAGCATAGCAAAATGTAATGAGTGGGATGATCTTTTATCAGTTTCATATAGTTTGTTTGTGTTAATCAGTTGTGCGAGATTATTTTGACTCCGATAAGACCAAAAGGGCAAAAGACAAAAAAGATTTTTTAAAAAGACAACTGTTTTTTTCAAACCACGTTCATAAGGTTATGCTAATCTCAAACAAAGGTCAGTATAAGTGCACAGAACTGCAGTGCAGATAAGCTGTTGTTAATAAAAGACAAAGATGGGTGAAGAGTTTGTTAATCTTTCTTGCAATCCTAAAATCAAATACCAATTGCATAGAACCATGTTCACTTGTTACCTGTCCTCTTCTGAAATAAGCTTTAAGACTCTCCTTGTTCATCTGTAAGGCCAGGCTGCAGTGCTGTATAATTTTGGCATTGTCTCCCAGCTTTAATTCACAGGCTGCTAAATTCAGGTGTGCTGTCAGTACTAGGTTATCTCTCTTTTCTTTCTCCCCACTAGTTAACGATGTTTGACTGGTCAACAGGTCCAGGACTTGGTTGTAACATTTCCGGGCATCTTCAAACTTTCCTGACTGAAACATTGATTGTCAACACTAGATGGATGGATGGATGGATGGGTGGATGGGGGTGATGGATGAATCGATGGATGGATGGATGGTTGGATGGAAAGGGGGACAGATGGATGGATGGCTAGGTTGATGGATGGATAGATGAATGGATGGATAAGTGAGGATGGTTGGATGAATGGATGGATGGATGGGTGATGGATTGATGGATGCGTAGGGTGATGGATAAATGGATGGATGGTTGATCAAGGGGATGGATGGATGTATGGATGGATGCATGGATGGACAGGTGGATGAATGGACAGATATAAAATATAGATAGACAGGTCAACTCCCAAACAGAAACTTTACCTTATACATGTCATTGCCCATCTCCTTAGTGTTTGCCGCAGTCCCCAGTCTATCATCTCTGCTTTCCATTGTAGGGCTGTTCACCTGTGAAGTTGTTTTATCAAGAACTTTCAGGTGTATTTTCTGTGAACAAAGATCAGGGATCCCAAATGATTTTTGCAAAAAAAAACCCTGAAAAATGCACATGTCATCGTGTTTGCACCAAAATGTCATCCAATAATTTGGGCA
The DNA here is from genome assembly GCA_963931925.1 of Onchidella celtica. Lineage (NCBI taxonomy): Eukaryota > Metazoa > Mollusca > Gastropoda > Systellommatophora > Onchidiidae > Onchidella > Onchidella celtica. The sequence continues at coordinate 39,804,010 of OZ007579.1, read as the reverse complement.
GCACATTTTCTGGGTCCAACTGGCTTGATAATTTCTTGGAAATGTGAATATGAAAAATTGGGACTGGTGGAAAAACCAGGAAAAAACGGAAAAACCGGACTTTCGGCATCTCTGAAAGATAAATCTGTTCTTTTTTTTTTTTTTTTGTTCTATTTTCCTTGTCTGGGATAGAACAGAACATCTTCACAAGAAAACTGCCTATATATTCCCAGTACCACTATACTTGCAGCATCTAATGATCTATTTTCATCTTCCACCCTTTTCTCCACACTTTTATTATCCACAGTCTAAATTTGTTATATTTCCCATAGTGTAAATTCCAGTGTTATAGTACATGTAATGCACTGTTAGAAAAAACCATGAGAAGATGGACAGATACTATAATAAGCAAGGATGCCCACAGGGATTGTCATCGGTTGTACCCACAAATCCACCTCACCCCCCACCCCACCCCCAAATGTGGCCACAAATCTCCATACGTACACCTCCCCCACCCCACCCCCACCCCCCCACCCCGCATTTTTTTTCTTTTCCTCCAGACTGATAAATGTACACAGTCTTGAATGTCCTCCCAATAAACCATGTATCTAAATAGATTTAGATTCTAAGAGGATGTTCACGTGTGTCTTGGCAATGCCACTCATAAAATTTGAACTATATAAGCCTACATGAATGGGCTTGGTTTTCAGATTAGTACAGCAATGGATGTAGAGAATTTATTGTATTTAAATAGGCAGGAGCGGTGGATACATTAAATGACCCATGGCCTGTATAGCACCTTTATTTGTATTTTTGGCAAAGTACAGCATAGCTGTGTGGGCCAGCAGGAAAGTTTTCACCAATAAATTTGAGAGAGAAAAACGATTGTTATATTACTTTAATGGTCACTTTCATTCTTATAGCTTTGCCGAACCACGGAGAATTGTATGGCTCATACTGCAAAAATTCATACATGAAAATGTTAAACAGGCCACCCATATTGCAAAATTCATATGAAAAGGTTTACTGTCTTGTAGCCTACATATATTCAAAGCGTAAGAGATTTCATGAACGTTCATTGCAAAACAACGAGTAGTATTACGTCATACTAGAGAATTCTTTTTCCTTTTTGGCCAAAACGACAGGCTTCTCGACTGTGAAACCAACATAGAACTAGATCACCAGCAAAGAGATTCTATTGTACTATAAGCTGTTTGATCACCATTACAATTTCCTGGTACTAGTTGGCCCACTGACTTGGGGAGTACACGGATATGATTTTTAAAGCTGAATTTCGATCATCAATGTGCAAACTGAGGCGCAGAATCAAATTACTGTCATATGTTTTAATTCTACTAAAAAAAAAATGCGTCCTTTTTTTCCCCCGGGCTCAAAATGTTGTAACACTTTCTTCTTCTGTTCAACTCAGTTGTGGCACAAAATGGACAAAAGTATTAAAAATATAGCGATCTTCGAGACCAATATTGTCGGCGGATACTGTCCAGGTTTATCTGCCAACATTATCACCGGATATTGTTGGGTTTATCCGGCAACACTATCAGCAGATCCAGGGCCGCCAACAGTATCGGAGGATAAAGCTTGGGTTTATCCGCAGGTGTTTGTGTTGACTAATGACAAAACAAACAAACTGGATTTATTCCTAATGTTGTTGGAGTTAAAAAAAAGTTACCAAACAGATTGGTTACTGATAAAAAGACTTTTATCAGAAAAGAAGAAGAAAAAAACCTACCCTACTGAGAATCGAACCACTGTCCCCCGATTGGCAGGTGAAGATACAAAAAAAAAAAAAATTATATTTATTCCGCCACTGTTCTTACATTTAATCAAAAAAAAGATTGATTCCTAACAAAAAGACTTTTACAAAAAAAAACAAAGAACTCCCTTGCTGAGAATCGAACCATATCCCCCTGACGGGCAGAGTTGCTAACCACTACGCTACTGAGAAGCCTGAGTAATTGTGAGGGAATTCTTACTAAATTAGCATGGCTAAACCAAGAAACCCATATCTACGGATAGGACCTGAACCTTCGTATGTATCCATGCATAAGTGTAGTACACCTATGTATCAAAGTAATCAATAAAATTCCATTTTTATTCTGAAAAGCCTCTCCAATTTCAATCATTCATGCCATCATTTTCAATACGCTCGCAATAGAACCTTGATCGGGATAAACGGAACAAAATAGGAAAACGGAGAAATGTTCGAACCAGGGGAGATCACTCGCAAATACAGAATTTATGTTGGTGGATATAAAAAATCCTACAGGAAATTTTATCCGACAGTATCGGCAGGTAAATACAAATACCCTTACATTTTTCTACACATAAGATGATATTTTGTAGATTTCAAGACTTAGCGGTTAAAAAGCCTTTCATGATTGGAGGCCTACTTTCTTTAAAATATGATAGAGCAAAAACAACAGAATGACTTAGTCTTAATCTAAGCAAAAGGGGACAATGAAAAAAAAAGCCAACACTCAAAGAAATCAGTCTAACTCACTGAAAACAGAAATAAGTCAATTAAATCCAGACAGTCCCAGCCAGCAATCCTCTATCAATCCGACACAGATTTCCATAGGAGTGGTAGCATTACAATAAGGGTGGGTTCAATACACCGAAGCGTCGTCGACGTGATGTCATAATCAGTGGACCTATATAATAGGTATGTTGTCATTCCTATACGCAGATTTGATGTCAGTTCTACATGTTTGATTTCCGTTGGGTTGCTGGCTGGGATGCTTTCATTGCAGTTGCAGAGCCTTAACGAGAAACATTAAGAACAACAAAAATGTATCCCTACCACTCCCCTCTACCCCAAGAGACCCTGTCGACCAGCGCTGCGGTATGGCAACAACGTGTCTGCTCCAGTTGGAACTGAGCTGCAACGACACTGAGGCAAATTTCCTAAATGGGATTAAAGAAGTATACAAAAAATACAAAAAAACATACAAACATCTGATGGCTTGAGAAGTCAGGTTTCCTAGCCAGATGAAAAAAGACAAAAAGTATAAAGGATCGCTTAAGATGTGATGTAGGTTAAAATTCTATCTTAGCTAATCTCACAGCAGAAGTTTTGTTTAGTCTTTTTTTTCCAGTACAAGCTTTAAAGTTAACTTAATATATAAAGTTTAGGTGATTTTAGGTTTCAAACACCTCCTCCCTGGTTTACGTACTTTGTGATCTTATATAGAATCACAACAGTACATTCCAGTACTTCAAGTGTTATTTTTATTAGTTTTCAAATCCATAGACGTTCCTCATAATTTTGGGATAAAGTTCAACATTAGGGGGGAGGAATATAATGTATCAGATCAGGGGACTTAACTCATTTTAGAGATGATGTATTCTTAATTGTGGAGTTATGTTCCTTTACACATTCCGTGGTGAGTATGCAAATGTTTCTGATGCAACGGGGGTTTTGAGAAGGTGATTAAAAAGATACCAAGTCAGGACACACGTGTTTTTGAGTTCTTTCATTCTGAAGTTCTGTGTCCTGCACAAGATACTACATTAATATTGATGTGTAGCTCCTAGACTCAGCTTATATGCATGCATCCTACTTACATCTCCATGTGTGTGTGTGTTTGTGTGTGCAAGTGTGCCTACCAGTAGGTGTGTGGATATTGCATGCGTCTTTCTCTCTCTCTTTCTCCTTCACTCTTATAGCATATCCCCCCCCCCTCCCAATCTCCCCATTCGGAATTTAAATTAACAGAACCATTCTATAATTTTGCAGAGTTTCAGTACTGCTGAACTCAACTGAAAGGAGACCACCAAAAATCCAGCACAAGGGAGTTTGTAAAGTTATCATCAGACCTGTTCCTAACTTCCTACATAGAACAAGGCAATCATTGCATTACTTCAATTCACACAGCAGCTTTAACCGTTATTATATTACGTAAATGTATCTGAAAATATAGAGACCTAGATCTAGATGTACATTGACTGCTTGAACAATTTAGTGATGCTGATATTGTGACATTGTCCGAAATAATGGTACTATTGTACTATAGGGGACCCAATGTTTCTTGATGTGGGTCTTTGGAGGAGTGTGCAGGGAGACTGGGCAGGGTTTTCTCGTTTTAATTCCAGATAAAACCGCGGACACGCTTTTGCCACTAGTACAAGACCATATTGCACCTGGATCAATCATCCATTCCGACGGTTTGCGGTCCTATAACGGGATCACAAACTTACCAGTGAACCCACCATATCAGCATCTTGTGGTGAATCACAATCAACAATTCGTTGATCCACATACCGGGGCCTGTACTAACACCGTAGAGTGTTATTGGAAAAACTACAAAGAAAGTTTAAATGCATGCAAGGAGTCCACAATAGCCAACTGTCATCACACTTTGATGAGTTTATATATGGAGAGAAATACATGGTAAATCCCACCAAGATGCACTACAGAACATCATTTTGCATTATTTCCCAATGGTATCCAGTATAATTTATAAAAAGCGGTGGATGTAAAAAAATTTTTTTAATTACTTCATTTCAATATTTTGGTCAAAACACCCCAAAATACTCGGGTCCCCTAGAGTACAATAGTGCCGAAATGATTATGTGTCTCAGACGTCTCGATAAATGCTCATATCTTTCGCTGGATCTCAGCTATTTCGTCCGCTCAAGGGCAGACAATAGCTGTTGTACATATTTATTTACCTAAGATATAATGTTGTTGTTGTGGTTTTCCCCTAATCAACGCAAAGGATGAAGAGATAATGAGAAACTTGGCGTACCTGATTAAGCACGTCACAGCACTTGTTGTGTTGTGGACAGGCTTGCCAGGTTTGATTAAACTTTCCGATCAAATCGTCACAAAAGCAAAAAATTGTCGGCATACAAGCATGCATCTATAATACTTACATCACACTTGATCACTACAAAGACATCGCTTAAAACACTTGAGACTTAAAAGACAAACGAAAAAAATATAGTTTAATAAAAATACATGAGTATTACATTTTTACAATGTCAAAAACGGGCAAAAAGAAAAAGTTGTATGTTGCAAAGTCCCGCGTGAAAAATAAAACCCAAACGATACAAAGCAAACTGAAGAGAAGACAAAAAATGTTCTAATTTTCGGCTTTCGCCTTTATCAAGAAAAAAAAATGGAACAGAGGAAACAATTGGTATCGTTTGGGTTTTATTTTTCACCCGGGACTTTGCAACATACAACTTTTTCTTTTTGCCCGTTTTTGACATTGCTTATAGTCCTGCTGCAACCCCACAGTTTTTCTGTGGTTTTTATAATATTTCGTCAATGAGTATTACAAGCACAGCTTTGACTTAGTTTTCAGAGAAAACAAAACAGAGTAATATAAAGCCCCCTCAACTAAATCAAGTAAGTACGTCGGTAGGGACAAGAAATAACCATCTATGAAAGAAATACGAATTAAAGAAAAAATCCAAAGGCTTACAAAAAGCATGACTAGGAATAGTTAACGCCTACTCACACAGAAACTGAATTTACGAACAAATAAATAATTTAAAAAACCACCCAAACTAGCAACGACGCAAGTCGAATCATACTTGGAAATCCCAATTTTCCCAGAGGGTCATGTGTTATTATGATGATTTCCCATCACCGGGAATTTCCGCTGTCTAAGCCACAAATCACCACTCAGTCAGAATTCATTATAAATTGTATCGGGCACAACTTAACCATTATCCAGCTGACGCTCCATGGTGTAAAATTATTGGGTAAAACTAGTAACTGCCTCGTTCAATGAACTGATATGCATTAATATTGATGAATGTAAGGGAGCAACTGGGAATAAACATGATAGTTTCCCATGACATCGATCAATTTGGCAAAACCCTAAAAATCATACAAACTGAATCTTAATGCAGCGTAGTTTGGGAAAAGACTTTATAATTATGGAAAACAGAAAAATTCCTCCCTGGCAGAGAATTGAACCTCTAAACCCCGGTCTCGCGTTTGACCGACAAGGATATCATGCGATCGAAGACACTACCCAGCCAGCAACTCTATGGAAATCCAATGTGTTGTATTGATGTCAAGTTTTCGCACAGGAATGACATCGTTTTTGTGTAGATCCACTAGTTACGACATAGGTTTGACGTAGGGAACCCCCGCCTATGGTAATCCTACCATTTTTTTACCAATCCTAAGGAGATCCCCACCATATAGATACATAGGATTGAGTAAGAAGTTGCTCATTTTGCACAAATTACAATTTTCTTCAGTTTCCTGCATTTGTCGCAACAATGAGTTCACCAAATCCACCCATGTTATCAATCTAAACTAACACGTTTTTTAACTGAGCTTTACATCAGAACTGAAGCTCAGGCAGAAAGGAGTTCATCGGAAAAGTTTGATCAAAGCAATCCGCAGAAGTGATGACATCATGGGCTCTTGAGTTTGAACAACATAGGTGCATTCATGAATTTGACAAAATGTCAGATAATAACCCCTAGAAGACGATGGGGCTGATGTTTTGTTTGGACCAATTCTTTTTACAGTGAAAAAGACGAAGGGGCTGATCATCAGCCCGACTGTATGGCAGTGAAAAATCGACCAGGACGCTTATCGGCCCATTTAGAAAGCATTTCAGATTAGTTGTGTCATGGTCTTGTAGCCAATCAGAATGCTTGTTTCATAAAGTCTACTGATCTGTATATAATAATGAAGATCATTTATATATGTCATGTCAATGGCAGATTTTCCTGCTTTGTAAACACACTATCAATTTTTTTGTCCTGTGAACCCTCATCTTTCTAGATGACTAACATCCAAAATGCCCCATCACCAAAGGGTTAAAAAAACCTTAAACAAAAAAATACTTTCATTATTATGGCATATTTCAGTTACTGTGGTTATCACAGTGCTCTATGCCATATCGTAAAAGATTTTACTGACAGAAGGGCTGAGCCAGCGGTAGACGACATAAGATGAAGCTTTTTTTTTTTTTAATGATAGGCCTTTATAAACCATTATATTAAAAACAGCTGCAGATATAACATACCAAGAGAAAACGGTCATAGAATAAATTATGGTGATGGAACTGAATTGAATCTAATGCCCTGCAATAGCTAGATATACAGAGTGCCATTTTTACCGTAAGCAGAATTTTAAAATTCATTTGCTCAAAAAATATCTGTTGTATTTATATAAAATTTTGTTCTGGCTTATACTTCTTAGATTACTAACCCTCATAGAACTGATTTTTGAATTGTTAGACTGGAGCCTGAGGTTGCTTCTTTGCACTTTCTAAAACACAGTGATTAGACTAATGTATCAAAAACGCATTTCTTTAATATCAAACCATGCTAAAAAGTGTTCATCAGTATAAGATAAGATAAGATAAGATAAGATATAATTTTATTATCCTGACATTAGGAAACTTGTTGTCACGGCATCAGTAATAGTACTAAATGTACATCAAATGCAATATCAAAGGCACACAGGTCCCAAACGCATACTGCGCGCACACGCACACATTTCTCACACAACATTGCCAGTGAAAAGAACATTACATACACTATTTGGAAAACTCACATCAGCATACCACATTAGGAAACACTACTGCTTCGAATGGTGGATGGCAAAATATGCTGTGTACTTTACTGCATGGAGCACTGTCCGCTGACGCTGAGCATCCATCAATCGTTCTCACATTCAACAGGATGAACATATATTTTATCATTTCATGCAGTTTACTATTATAGCAACATTTCTTAAAAGTGTAATATCTAATAACGTCATATCAAGTCTGAGTTTATTTAGGGCCACATGTGGTACATTTGACCTGCCTGTCTTATGTAACAAGTATAATAATATATCTGATATAATGAGAAAAACAGATCCCAACTTATCCAAATTTTCCGGACCATCACAGCTTATTAGCTTACCTATGACACAACATCGCACTAGCCTGTCTTTGAAAATTTATGCCACATTCCCAGTTCATTCGACAGACAAGTAGTGATCTAATGGATTGTAGAAATCTGCGAATATTAGTTTCCACCATGCAAAACTGCGAGAGGGAATTGTGATTGCGCACTTTTGCAAATAAAAATGAATTATCAGTTTTTGTAGAGAGAAAATACATTGTGGACTAACATTGAAAACACCATTTTTTTTTTTAAACCAAGGAGATATATCTTAACTTCAAATTAAAATAATGACATGGCACTATGTCACTACAGATCACTTATTGACCAATGGTAATGACAGAATGCGTTTTCACCTGCCCTGTTTTGTTTGTGTCATGGAGGAATAGCATTCTGCAATGGGTACCGACGGTGTGCGTTATGCTTAATGTCTAGTTTCCCGAAATCCTGTGATGTCGGTAGGCTTATGCCTCACAAGTGATCAGTGAGTTTCAGACTTGGAAGTGGAAGTAATTGATTACTAAAATGGAATTTATTTATTTAAAAAGGTAAATCTACCACCTATCCTGGCACGTGAAAAGCAACTGTCTGATTGACAAACCGCTCGCACTCTATGGCCTGCATAATTTAGACTTAGCATCAACGATTGGCGTGTCATCGATCTTCACTTTAACTCATCCGGATTTTTAAAGTTGTTTAGCCAGGTCGTGAGCATTATGATCAAGACCACAGCAATTAGGCTGCCACCCATCAGTTCATGTACAACATAGGTCAAACATCCAGATCTGCATAGTTTATTAGTACTGCCTATTTTCATTGTTTGCGTTGCCAACGAAGTACTAAGAAAAAGAAAAATATCTTATGGTCATTCAGTTTTGAGGGGAGCTGAGAGATATGTCACAATCAGCTAAAAGCAGAGGAAAGCCACCTCTCAGGGTGAAAATTATAAGCATGGGAAATGCTGAAGTCGGCAAGGTGAGTCATATTTTTTTTAAATGCTTTTTTTTGTCATACATAATTGGGAAGAGTCCGTCAGTTCCATTTGTCCTGACCACCCAGTCATAACCTCATCTGGTCCTCAACCCTAACCTTAAACCTAATTTTATTCCTAACTCTACCACTTATCCCTTCAACCAGAAATCAAAAGAAAATAGTCAGTTTAGTAAAATACTGTAGGCCCCTAAGTGTTCAAAGTGGTCGGGTTGGTTCTAACTCTTTCCGTGTAATCTTACAGTTCGCTATACTTAATTGAGATTTAATTTTGCCATAATAGTCATAGATCTCCAGTGCTTTTATCTGGCCTCAACTATTTTGCAAAACATGAATACAGTTACAATAGTTTTTCTTCCAAGTATGGTTGAAATTTAAAATATGTATGTGACGTAATTTGCAAATCTAAATACCACTGATATAAATTTCCGTACACATTTCAGCACAGTATCTGTTACCCATACTGCTGTAAGAAAAATTGTCAGATTCATAATCTTCTAAAACTTTCATGTTTTTGCATGTTTCAGAGCTGTATCATAAAACGGTATTGTGAGAAACGCTTCGTCAACAAGTACCTGACCACAATAGGCATAGACTATGGAGTGACAAGGTAAATCACCATCAGTTCCAAGCAAGGGTGATTTTGTCTTTTAAAAAGAGAAAAATGATTTAGTCAGCATTAATTTTGCAATGAGACATACTCAAATCGGCGGGACCACGGGTTTGTTTTCGGTTTAGACAGAGTTTCAGTTTAATAATAATAGCGATCCTAGGAGGCTTGAAAAATGCCAGTTTCAAGTGAGGCAGCCCAAATCACTATCATAGAGGACAAAATAATGTAAGTGCACAGGCTAAACAGACCCAACACGTCCTCGCTTGCTCTGTGTTTTTGACTGAGAATGAGGGTGGATGATTGCTCAGGCCTAGGCACACTCAAAGCATGGATATGCGGGTGAATGTGGACTAACTCTCAGAACAGGGAGACATGTGCGTGGACGGACAGTACAGAACCGCCGTCCCGCCGATCTGGTTACCATTACTGTACACGATGCCAGCACGATAACTAGTGTTGTCTCTCTGATGTCATACATTTTACATGAAAGGTCAGTCGCGATGCGCCAGTCTGCTGCCGTCTGATTTCGGAACCTTGAGTTTATGGGCCTCCCTCCCTCTCCCCCTATCCCTGTAATGCTGCCGCTTCCATGTAGGCCTAACTACCGGGCAGAACGAAACATGCTTTGCTCTTAGGGGGAGGGGGTAGTGGCTTGACTCGATGTATGGCAAATCACAGTGGACTGGCCACTGAATCCAGCAATTTTCTTTTCGGTTTAACCATGGGGTTATTTCGGCTTAGTGCTAGTTTGTTAACCAAGATAAAGAGGAAAAAATCAAGGATTCTTATTTTTTTTCTGTTTACCGCTAGTTTCGGTTTAGCCATTTTTGGTTTAACCGTTCTCCGCTGTATTAATATCTGTTCATTTTTAATTATTATGCAGTATTGGTACATCTACTTACAACAATTAGAATGTGGGATTTTGCACACAACATTTACTGTCAAGTAACTAAAACATGTGGTGACATGAAATGTTAGAGACATGGCATTAAGTATTTGGTTTTAGTTAATATCTCACATCTGTCTCTATGTCAATAATATTAGTCTCAGCAGGATATATAACTTTCATAAAGCATGAATTAAAGTTAGATTGTCAAATGCAACTGTTTTGTTTTAAGATTTGCTTCCTTACCATGCTTGATAAGTGCAGAATAGGAATATATATATATATCAAGATTGACTACTCCACAGTGAAAAAGAAACAAACTAAACAACTCAGCATTAATGTCACGGATGATTATTCTTTTTTTTTGTTTGGTTTCTCTTTCCACTCTAGAGTGTCACTGAAAGAGCGAGACATAAAAGTGAACATATTTGATATGGCAGGACATCATTTGTTTTATGAGGTAAATGTCAAGATATCAGAGGTGACTGTGTTTAGTTTTACTTTCAGGGTGACATCGTGAGATTTATGGATAATATATGCTTGAAATTCGTCTATGAATGACGACTGATGAGCCTTCGGATATTTTATTCAGAGCCAAAGAATTCAGTTTCACAGGATACAGTTTTTACCTTGACATACTGTGATCATCATCTTTAATGACTGCCCTGTACATTATGTAAAAAGATCAGGGTTTAAATAAAAAGTAATTTGAAAGTTAGAACATTTGAAGGATTGTAAACTTAAACTTTGTAGTGAGTTGTTATTAGGGTTGAGTCAAATTTTTCATATTGTATCATTACAAAAGTATTGATTTCTCGCTTTGACTTTGAGTTACATCGGTTGTAGTTTTAATGAATCTTGGGGAATAAGTAAAATCACTGAAAAGTTAGCATGTTATAAATCACATAGAGCAGTAAGAATAAATTTTGGCATTCACAAAATGTATTTAAAGAAGACATACTTCACTAGATTTAAATTTTGGTTGCTACATGTCAGCATGTCTCCCTCAGATACCTCTTGGTAGAGAAAACATAAGGGTATTAAAATCTAAGCATGTAATGCTTAGGCTGCAACTTTCAAACAAGGGCAAACAATGATGATAGTTATTTTGTGCTCTGAGGTGGGGAGAAGATTGTTACAGTGTGCAATTTTTTGACAGGTGCGTAATGAATTCTACAAGGATACTCAGGGTGCACTTCTAGTCTACGATGTAACAGACAGAGGGAGTTTCGAGGCATTAGATTCATGGATGGACGAACTGTCCAATGAAATAGGCAACAAATCAGAAATTGACAGCATTGTTGTGTGTGTGTGTGGCAACAAAGTAAGTTCCTTTTAATTCTCTTCACACGTCAATAAAAAGACTGCTATTTTAAACTTTACATCATGTATTCATTGGTAGGGAACATAAAATCAAAATAATATTGAGGGCTTAGATTTCAGTGTTTCAGTTTTCAGTTTTTACGCTGTCAACTCTTTACTGTCTTCACATGACTTGGTGAATGAGTCTGTTGTTATTCGTTAGCCAAAGAATGTTTCCTGTCTAGATTTTTTCATGGGGTTGTATTATTTTTAACATGGAGGAATTGTTTTTAATAATAGAGTTAGTCAGTTAAAAAACAACCATAACCTGCACAAGAATGAGCAAGCAGTTGAGTTCTGAGAAAATTTATTGCTTAGACAACTTTTTTGTAAATATTTCCTGAGCCAGGTGTAATGAGAAGATTTTGTTTCGTACAATACTCACAGTCAGATCTACGACGACAAGTGGACGAATCTGAGGGAAGAATATGGGCTGATGCTAGAGGATTTCATTTCTTTGAAACATCAGCACTGACTGGGGAAGGAGTCAATGAAATGTTTCAGGTATGATGTTAAAATCATTTCTATATGAAAAGATGTCTAGTTTTGGAAGTGATCACTGCAATTCCAGTTCACATTTCGTCCCCTTAGAAAGACAAGGTTCTATAGATCTCCACCTTTTGGCTGAGCTGAGTTACACACTATACACTACCTCTAAGAGCCTTCTCCATTGTGTGTCAAAGTATCAAGCAGATTCGGTGTGTAATTTGGAAGTGTTACTAAAAAGAACAAAATCTTTGCTCTGAAAAGTATGATCACATGAAACTTCAGTCCTCAATTTCTCAAAAGTTGACAGAAGGGAGTCAGAACCTTGTCATTCTAAGGGGGCGATTTATGAAGACGTATACCCAGTTCAAGTTTGAAATTAAATACAGTACTTTCAGGCAACAAACACAGGTGAATGAATTTTTAGATTTGATCTGACTAAAATATTATGAATACAAATTGGGGCAAACTGCAAAATTTGCACTGAAAGCTGCGAGACAACCACAAAACCCCAGAAACATGCAGTTTTCACCCAAATCATACTGTAATGGACTCAGAGGATGAATTTGTAAGCACAAACATTTTCCCTAGGTTATCGAAAACTGTGAAACATTATTGACTGCGACAGGTTTTGCCGATGAATTACGTGGAAACATCCATTTTGAAATAAGATTAGTCTAATATTATTTATTTACAATTTTTTTGAAGCTCAAAAACATTTTCATGGCATAGAATTGGAAAGCATAATTGGAAATTTCGTTTGTGCCTCACTTTGTTCTTTGCCTTCACAAGAGCAGGGTATTATTTGAGCAATACTATTGATGACGCAATGATGCAAGTTAAGGTGGAAGTGTAAGTTGGAAATTTCAGGAATTTTGTACTTAATTTGAAATGAAAAGTAACCATTAAACAACGATAACAAATGAGAGTTGTAAAAAAGAAGTAGTGAACAAACAAAGCTGTGATCATAGAGGCCTGTTGACAAAGACTTGAAGTCCACAATTCATAGTACCAGTCAGTCAGTAGCCATTGGAGATACAGTAGTGGAATATGAGATTGAAGGTGAAAATGACTGACAAATAGAACATGACAAAGAGATCAAGGAGGACAGGGTCCCATGCACCTCATACTATGGAAAATGGCAGATCTGACTTTAGACCTATTAAAATTATCAAAGGGAGAGGGGGGGGGGGAGAGAAAACTGAGAAGCGGGAAAGAAAGAGAAAAAGGAGGGAAAGAGCAGGAAGGGAGATACATGGTGATGGGGAGCACGGCTGCTAATAAGCGATACTTTAGTTGGCCGTCTAGCCCCCGCCATGAGGTCAGGGTCAAGAGGTCAATTGCTTCGCGCGGAACTTAGCGGCAGCGCCGAAACCGAAGCTATATGACATGGTCTATGGAAATATTTATAGTGGTTTGAAGTGTTAAAATTCCACACTTTTCACTGTGTTACAAGAGAGAGGAGAGGACTAGTTGCATAAATGTGAAAATCTAGTTGTTTTAGTATGATTAGTTGCATAGCTATGCCTGTTAGAAAATGCTTTATTTTCACCATAATTTTACTCCATTACTGGTGTTTTAAAAAAATTTGAATAAAATACTTCCTCACAAAACAACTCTGAATCAACCGTCGAACACAGAGGAGACAATGAGCTACCCAGTGTGCCAAAAATCAGGCAAATGGCAAGTCACGGGATGTCTCTACAGCTGTTTAATTAACACAGAGGTTTCAGATAACACTGCGCTGGTCAGTTTCAGGGGTAGGAATTCAGCAGAGTCACTGGGTGCACACAAGTTAGTTTGAGTTTGGAGAAAGCACGTCGTCCACATGATAACAGTCACAGTGTGCTAGGAAGAAGCGAGACGATAGACAGAATATAACAGAATGACAGGGCAGAAGGAAATCCTGCTAGAAGTGCCCACCAACCACACATGGGTGTACACAGGATTAAGTAAATGACTTGTTATATTAACACAATTCCTGAATGCCGCTAGTAAAAATGGAATAAATCGCTTGCAAACTGCACCCAGTCACGGGTGTAGAATATATTGATAACAAAGTTACAGAGCCACATAAAAATAAATTTCGGAGGTTTGTATGAAAGATGTCTGCTAATGTTGCTACTGACAAGTCCATTTAAACTTTTGGTTATCACCTGGCCTTTTCATTGGGGGGGGGGGGGGGGGGGGGGGGGGCGGACCATACGGAGAGTTGGAGAAACCGGGAGTAAATGTGATTTCATAACAATTTCCAGCCTTGTAGACACTCCTGATACTGGCACTCACGCAGACGAAGGTCTTGATGGTTTGTAACGAGGTCACACTCTTCCTTTTCTTTAAGTCTCTCAAGCGAAAACAACTACAATTATGAGCATACAGTAGTTCAGTGAGTACACTGCAAATCATTGGTAATATTTATCGCCAAAACTAATTTACAAATCATCTCTGTGTGATTCACACTGAGTGGGTTTTTCTTTTTTCTTCTGTTAATCATCTTCAGGTTAATGACCTGTTGCCACATATACTGTACAAATCATTGACACATTTACAGTGCTATCACGTTCACGTGTAAATGTTCCACAGTCTACATGTTATGGTCATAATTTGTCCAACATAATTATGAGCGAAATATCACCACAAATCAATGCACGTCACTGTCTTTTACACAGCTGGGTTATTTTAACTGGACATTTTGTGGTTGATATGATTGCCCTTTTCTTGAAATTTTCACAGCGTGTAGATTAACCAAATTCAGAACATTGCTGAAAAAATCAGCTGTTTTTTCTGTGAGGAAAGTGTGTTAATTAAGCAAAATTGTTAATCAGTGTGTCCGGCAATGAAGTCCAATTTGGCCCATTTTGTCACCCTTGTAAAATCTCTCCTATTTATCACAGAACTTTCAAACTTTCACAGAAATGTAGTATGTTAAACGCATTGATTGAAAATCTGGTTAGCACATACTGGGGTCGGTAAAATTAAATGAGAGCGTGAAATGTTGTCGGGCATAATTATTGGAACAACTGTGCAGCCGCGATCTAAGCGGCCGCCGGCCAGTTGAACCCCGTGACCCTGACTGACACCTGATTTATTACTTTCTCGTGGTCTCAGCTAAGAGTTCGGTTTCGGAGGAAAATAAGGAGCCGTGAGAGGGGGTGAGGATGAAGAAGGTACTTTAGAGGTAAGGAAGAGGATGTTGGCAAAAGACAAAGAGGGGAAAGAGAATAAAAATGTATTTTAGTTAGGGGCAGCTACTGGGTGATCCATGAAAAACCCAAACCTTTTCTTGAGTATTTATTTGAATTTCCCTTTATTTTTAGGCCGTTCTAGTTATTTTCATTGGGGTCATATGACAAATGCCTAGGCCATTCTTCATCTTTTTGTGTAAATGTGAAAAAGCAATTTTATATAAGGAGTGCCTGCAGAAAGACTATATCGCCAGTTTTGTAAATTTTACAGTAGAGTGATTTGAAAGTTTAACATAAAGTATCAAATGTCAGTTATGACCTTTAAATCATCATCAATGGTTAGGTCAGCTAATTTGATAATGGAATTCGCATCATGTCAAAATGCAGTACTTACCAAGGCGGAACATGCAAGAGCAAAAATCGAAAAATTTTCAAGTTATATTGTTTGGGCAGGCATCCCTTGATGTGTGGAAATTTGAAACATACTTTCAGTTTTTCTGTCTGAAACCATGTCTTCAAGATACTAATAAGAGCTTTGTTTGCCCTAAAAATGAGTATTGCATTTATTGTGTGAGGTCGCTGCTCTATGACAATGGCATAATATGTCAGACTTAAGCCAAAAGGTAACTGATGGTTCACTGCATTCCTGAGCATGAGGGCTATCAGGTAACATTAAAGAAAAAGAAATGTGCCAATAGGAAAATGTAATAATCCAATAGAATCGTAATAGCAAGAGTCACCACATGACAGGAAAAGAAACAGTTTTTTCTTAATATCTAAAAAAGTGTCAAAAGTTATTTATGCCATTAGCAAAGAGCAGTGATGATGAAGATGTCAGTTTGTACAAAATGCAGTTGTACTGCATGGCAATGCATGGGCATGTGACACTGTATGGTTTTATTATTGTGACATCCTGTACAGACACTGTTTGAAGGTGTGGTCAAGACTTGTGAGAATGGGGGCAAGAGAGAACCCATCACCACCCAGCTTGGCTACAGCAAGGAACAGATTGATGCCATACAGAGGCTGAAAAATGCTAAAAGTGACTACGAGAGACTCGGCTTGATGCCAGGTGCCACGAAGTAAGTCTTATCCAGCGAAATTCTGCTGTCTGCTTGTTGAGGTTTCTATCATCCTGTAGTTTGACCCAGTTTTATATTCGATTGATGAACAGGCTGCTGTTAGGGCTAGGGGAACATGGTCTTTTATATAGATTATGAGCCATTGCTGAACAGTGCATACAGCTCAGTATTTTCTCTATATCTTGTTTGGCCGCCTGACAAAATGAGGCGCATCTCGACACCGTCCGATTCAAGAAAATCATTAAAAGGCATCATAGGGTAAATTTTATCGATTTTGAGTTTTCAGTATTTTTGAAAAGGTTTACTATTTTACTAATACTCTTTACTTTTTTTTTTTTCCAAATGACCACGCTGGTTGAGAACGGTAAATGCCTCAAAATTGACTTTCAGTCATGTCACCATCAGCAATTTGTATTTCGAAGCTGAAACTTTAAAAGCGTTTTTCTACAAACTAGGGTTGTGTCAATCCTGTCTTTGAGGGGCCATATCTTCTCAGCTAATTAAGTTACAGCAATAATTTTTTTTAACCGTATGAAAGGGCTTTGAATAGCCTGTTTGGTGATACCAATATTTCCATACCACCAAAAATGCGAGAAGTGCCTCATTTCATCAGGTGGCTACACATTTGGCCTTGTAACTAGACTACATGCCCTAAACAAAAGACGAAAGGAGTGAGTATCTGGGATCTGTCAGACGCCCAAGTTTGAAATAGGGTTAAGGTTTTACAGTATGTGCTGTGTTTTTTATGGAATTTTTTTATGCGTTTTGATATTGAATTATGTGAAAAGAAAAAGAGAAAGCCAGTTGTGAAACTCACTTGGATAAGTGCAGCATTGAAATTGTGTCAGGAATTTTCAGTATGATATGTTGAATTGTCCTCTTAATTTTTTTTTTTTTTTGCATTTTGTATACTTCTTTTTAATCCCATTTGAGAAATCTGCCTTAGTGTCATGGCAGCCCAGTTGCAACTGGAGCAGACACGTCGTCGCCACAGTGCAGCGCCGGTTGGCAGGTTTTTTTTTGGGGGGGGGGGGGGGTGGTAGGGATAAATTTTATTTAATTTTGCCAGGGCAGCGGCCTGTTCCGCCTGCTCTTCTCAATTTCCAACTGCCAAGGTATCTTTAATGTGCACAAGGGTCCTCCAAATATTTTGTCCTTATCCGAGAAGAGTAGGTGCTCGATCCTGCTTACCGTAGGATCAAGGACAGGAAAATACAAGAAAAATCCCAAAATTCCGACATGCCTACACCAACCGAAATTTAATCCCGGTACCTTTGGCATGAGAGGCGAGTACTTTGCCTCTTGACCACGATTTCCTCATACATGTAAGAACCTCGTTGGATATTATTTTCTGTATATTTTCATATTAGTACATGTGTAGTACCTTGTCTAAATTTAGATGCCCTTCCTAAGTTTTTAGTGTCTATATATTACCATAGACAGTGGGACTGAGAACTCCACAGGATATTATTTTCTGTTTATTTTAATGTTATTAGATATATATATACATATATATTACTTTATCTAAATTTTGATGGCCTGCCTTACATTCTAGTATCTGTGTTTTACCTCAGTCACCAGGATCTCTGAATTTAGTGAAGGGGTGTGGGGTGTTTAAAAGTACTACATAGCATAAAGTACTGCTGGCCAATATGGTAGCACCATTCTCCCTTATATCGATCATGTTATTGATGATTGTCTGTTTCTTGTCTTTGTCAGGGATGATGTGAACAAAGCTTACAGAAAACTGGCGGTTTTACTGCACCCAGACAAGAGTGTAGCACCTGGCAGTGAGGACGCATTTAAGCTGCTGGTCTCAGCTAGAACAGCTCTGTTGAAACGATGCTGACAATTGGGTTAGATGTTCTACATATGAATGTGTGAATTTGTTACATGGTTGCAATGTTAATGCTGAAACAGATCAAGTCATATTTATTAGATGAAAGAGTATTCAGTTATCCTAATTAAGTATTTATTTCAATTTTGCAGATCATTTTGTTTAATTGGATTTCATAGATCGAGACACCAGCTAACTTTATTACTGAGACAAAAGGTGTGGTGGATAGAAATACCATTCTGTCTATTGGATTTCGTATCTAGACACCAGCCAACTTTGTCATCGAGAGAAAAGGTGACATGGTTAGTATAGAAGTACCATTTTGTCTATTGGATTTCATCTCATCTCTAGACACCCGTTAACTTTGTTATTGTGAGAAAAAGGGATATATATATGTCTGGTTAGCAGTCAGGGCGAGGGGGGGGGGGGGGGGGGCATTATGAAAAAAGAAGAAAAACAAGTGACTCAGAATACACCTCATCTTTTCTCTGAGTTAATTTCTAAGTGCTGTATCTCCCCCAAACTTTTATATACTTCTGTTAACTTTGTTATTGAAAACATGCGAGTCAAATAGATTTGAATCATGTTTAATCAAGTTATGATCCTTTTCTTGGTTCAGTTATGCCAGATGTTAAAAGCTTGACAGTTTTGGGAAATTTTCACTTCACCTCTGTCACTGAAAGAGTTTTGTAAACATCAGGATATTGTATTCAGATGAAAAATGAATATATGCTTATGAAAAATGAATTTGTGAAAAGATGTATTATTATTCCCACAGTATTATAAGAAGCATGTCTTGGGTGATGCCTGTTGTGTCCTGCTGTTACTTTTGAGGTTGTCACACTGAACAATTGCTGGACTCACAAAAATCAGGCATTCTAATCCCCTAAATCTGGCTTATTCTGTCATGAAAAGACTGTAAGTGCCCCGTAAAATCCCTCAATTGAGAAAGAAAGATACAGGTATATGAATTCTGAATAGGTACATAATTGTAAACAGCCAGGTTTAAAATCTTTCGAGGATGATTCCAGGTGATTATTGTGTCCAGGGCTTAGGGAAACCGATGACCATGAGTTAAATTTTTCATTCACAACATGCGGTTTTTCATTGTTGCGAATCATCAATATTGTGGCCTAACCACCTTTCTCATGGAAATAGAATTATGCAGGAGAAAGAAATTACCATTCTGCCACAAGCTGATTGACAGCAGAGAGTTGTTATAAATACTTCATATAAGGAAACTCTGTTTCTTTTTGTGTGCTTTGAATGATTAGTGGTGAGTGTCACAATGCATTGATGACCACTGTATCTTTTTCAGTGCTGTTTGTAAACACAGTAATATTTGAGGGTTGTTTGGTTTGTGATACGTGGATATTGTTTCTGCATTATATAATATGGAAAGTGAAGCAGTTGTGGGTGTTGTTGATAGTGAATGGTAATTTGTGATGTTCCTGTTCCACTTCTAATGGCACAAAGCATCATCTACCTCACATACTGGCTTGGCAATGATTGTGGGCGGGTTTGAGTCATAGTTACCATAAAATTGCACATGGTGAAATCTACATTCTCACAAAGTAGTGACATATCGATATCTTCGTTTTGAAATTATAAGCAGAAAGGCTTTTGCCACATGCTTGTGCGTACATTAAAAAATCTTACACTTACCAACCTTGAAATGCTGTCTGCTAAAATGGGAATTTTCTTGTTCCCTATGTTTACTCATTAGTTTATATCTTCAGTCATGAGTCATGTGCAGAAGGAATACACTCCAAATCACATATCAATCTGAGCAAAAAAAAAAAAAAAAAAATTGTTACCTTGCCAGTATGTGAGATAGATGATGAAGTGTTCAGCAGGTGTGAGAAGAGGATTAGTATTGAACGGGTAACACTTTAGCTGCATGGGAAATCAGATTTCCGTTTACACGTAAACCTATCCCCTTATTGCCCTTACTCTGAGGACATTAATTGTGAGCTGATGGCCCAGAATTGATAATGAGTAAGAGCCACCCAAGTTGAGAAAATAGAACAAAATGATGGTTGGGACAAAAGTTATCACTCCATTAATAGAAAACAATTTATAAGTAATCTAAAATGGCAACAATCGAAAATTTGGCGTGTTTAGCTCCAACCATCATTTATTTTGATCTTTTCGACATGGGCAGCAGTGATAATTCATGGATTCTGTGCCATTGCCTCACATTTATGTGGTCAGGAATAATTTTGTTTTTGTGTGTAAATTATGATATTTGGGATTTCCTATTTCCTATGTTCAGACTAGGCAAATCTATGCCAGTCAATGGTTTGAACTTGTATTGTTCACTTGCTGTGGTATTTATGTAGTCTGTCAGATTTACAGTTTTTACATGTTAACTTTACAGCCTGTCAGTATTTTTTGCTAGGGATGATATTTATGTGACAGTCAACCTTCACAGTGTGTGGGACACAATATCGTGTTTTTTTTCTCCTTGTCCATTATTGATGAGACCACGATATCATGGTCCTCTCTTCCCAGACACCAGTAGCTAAGCCCATGATATTGTGATCGCGTCTCCCTTGTCCGCCAATGATAAAGCCGCAAATTCATATTATCACTTCCTGAAGGCCCAGTTGATAAACCCATGATACTGTGGGTTGCAACAGAGTCTTCTGTTTTTATTGCTTATGTTCAGGGGTGTTCCTGGAGCTTGCACAGGCCTATCAACTGAGTGACAACCAGGAGCTGATTTCTGTGCCACTACGAGGGTTAAGATTGTGATACTAACATTGATTGTTGTCACAGGTTGTGAAAGAAGTCCATGGTTGTAGATCTTTGTTTAAGGAGGGTCGCTGCCCTAGGCATTTACTCCTCACTGTCCTTGTTTGGTTATTGTTGTTGTCACTGTCGTTCTCCTCTTCTTGGCTTTCTTAGCCCTCAAAAGGGCTCCCTAATGGGCTACCTTCATCCTGGTCCTGGTCTTCCTTTGTTTCTTTCTCCTGGTCCTTTTCTTTTGTTTTGTTTTCTGTAGGCTGGCGTCATAGTAAAGACGGATTGGGAGGGTGTGACAGCATTCCCTACTATGGGAAGGGAGGGGTGGGTTTCATATACATGAACTATCAGAAGAAGACCATGGGATTCCATATGGTAACTAAACTATGACTTGTGAGGCACAGTATTGCTTTGACTATAGAATTCTTTCATTCAGTATAACAAACTGATTGATGTCTGTAAAGCTTTATACCTTATTACTTACACCATATTTGTTGCATCAGTGAATCGGCATCATGTTTATGAACTATTTATGAACAAGTGTATTAAAACTTTAGTATTACATGTCAGAATTCAAACTTACTTTCATCCATCTTAGACTTAACTGCTGCGTCCTTTATCATGGGAGAATTCAGTCTCAGGAGTGAAATCAATTATTTTTTAATTTATTTGATTTACAAAGAGCAGAACAAATTTTATTATATATATATATTTATATATCTTCACAACAGAAACAAGTATTCCGCATTATATGTAAATTTATACTCTCTACTTCTACATCATTTCCGGCCATTTGTGTCCAATGATGATTTTAACTCATTCCCTACAGTAACTTTTAGGGGCATGGACGGGAACTCTCGACACTATCTAGTTTGAACTTTAGAAGTAGTTCAAAGATATTTTTTCTTTCACCCATTATAAACACAAGACATAATACATTAGAAATTACAGTAATGGAAAATCAGTGAACCAGGATGGGATTCAATATTTCCAGAAGTTGGCTGAGATATTAGTGTTGGAAAATCCTTGTCCACTTGAGCATATTTGGCTTTTCGTAGTGAAGCGAAAATCCGTGACTCGAATATTTGACCTACTGTAGCGAATGAGTTAAGGCAGACAAATTTTTGTCTCAGCTTTTACTTTTCTGGGTTTTTTTTGTTAAATTTTTCCCATAAGCACATTTTGATGTTATTTGACACCATAAACAATATTTTTGAAGATGTCACTTTGACATTATTACTAGTTTAAATGTGACGAGAGGTTAACCTTTCCACTTCACTGTGCACAGTGCCTGAATCAGTGAATGTCCCATTTTACAACCAATGGAGATGCTGCATGCTACAGCTGAGTGACTTCTCACCCAATCTTTCATGCTGCTGCGCTCAAACACTGAGTTTGCCAAGTTTTGCACTGCGCGCAACATAAAGTATGTCTGCGCACAAAACGTAATTTTTTTGTGTACAAAATGTGTTATATTCCTATCTTCCTCTGTTAATAACTACACTGAGCCACTCAGTGGCGGGCCTACCTTTTTGGGACCCTGAAGCTTGAAGTGTTACGGGGCCCCTTCACAACCAGCAACAATAGGGCAACATCCAAAATTTACTCATTTAAAAAATTTTCTTGAAGGCCCCTTCGGGATTAGGGCTCAAGCTTCATTAGTTTCATAGTAGATCCGCCACTGGATCCATTGCCATGTTGTTGGTTAATTAGTAGATTTTTTGTGGTGGATTGTCAAACTTACCTCAAAATCATGCATCTGCAAGGAACAATATGTGAGGCACTCTGGGGAAATGGTCCACATAAGGGTAAATTGTGAAAGTATGAACTGTCCTGAGAAGAATGCACTTTATTTCATGTAAAAATGTTGAAAATTGTCCAAGTTATGACTGTTTCAATGTGGCGCGGTAGAAAAAGTCACTTTTGAGAAAAATGCATTTAAAGTCTATGTAAATTTTAAAATACCATTAGACTGGATCAGAAAAAAAAAAACAACACATCATAGTCGGCATAAAGAAATGATGGAGGAATCTATACATGCTGAAAACTGATTTAGGACCGGAAAGTCCCTGTCTGGCTATTTTTGGCTCTATCTCGAAAGTGCTGAGCGCACCATTGGACCATTTCCCTATAGCACCTCACATATTGTGAAATAAGGGTGTTTAGAGAGAAAGTGAAACGTGAGCCTGCTGTGATGTGAAAAGGTTACCATAAGCTAGTGTTAGGCTCACAGAATTCCAGTCTCAGCTCTCTGCTGGAAAACTTGACAATTTACGGTGTTTAGCATGTCTTTGTGGTAGAGGTGGAAATTCTTACCTATGGTGCTCTGTGCCAGTGGCTTGGGAGGCCATCCATAAAGTACCTATGCTTGATTTTGGCAAATTTTTACCCCCCCCTCACCCACGTCCATCAGATTGTCAAGATCTACATGATTTTAAAAAACGTTTTTGGGTGGCGTTTTGCTTGGCCCATTTGATTGTTTCATGAAATAAGTTGCCGATTTTGATTTTTATACAATTCTACAATGTTTTTATTTTAGAAAAAGTGAATAAAACCACATTTTCTAATTCTTTACCATATTTGAAAAGTGTATCATGTACCGATGCTCCCCAGATCCTTCACCCATGTATGGTTAAAGCATTTCATACATAAAGGTTATGCTTTTCATGCACTGGGGGCATGTTGTGGCTCACTCTTAAATAGAATTCCGTTGAAAATCTCAAATGTTGCTGACCCCTGGCATAGTGTAACACTCATTTTAAAACAACAGGGGAAAATACTTCACATTGTGCATTGCCGGGTCAGATGTATTCCTGCCTTTATCGGGATGAAAGTCAGTTTGTGTTTATGGTGAAATTTAGTTGTAACTTTATTCTTTCCGTCCATTAAGATTGTGATTGTGAAATATCTCAAGCTGTTTGCTCATTTCATGTATGAGATTCAGTGACAGAATGTGCAGGGCTGATTTAAACTGCATTTGTTATGGTGTCAGGTTTTTTACACGATACACTGCATTAATATTAAGGCAAGATTTTATTTTTTTAAATTATTCAAAATTTACAATTACATGCATATTTTTTTTGTTTAATAATGCATTTTTTGTGTAAAAGTTCTTGGGAAATTGACACCAAAGCTCTTTCTTATTTTATCTCAAGATCAGGACGGTTTTAGAAAATGGATTGTATATAATGTTTTGTAGTTAAACTTTACACAGACCTGCCGTTTATACCGATTCAATCGGTATTTTACCGATTTTTCTTTGGAAATGGCCGTTTTACTGAAAAACCCAGCATTGCATTTCTGTCACTGTGGCAAGTTCGCAACGTTAGCAAGCACTTGCGTTTCGTTTTGCGTATACAACTATTGCCGAGGCTGGCAAGCACTTTCATGGTTACAGTGGTTTTTGTGTGCTGCGACCTACAGTATTGAACATACTTCAAAATTAATACTTTGCTTACTTGCTGAGAGTTTTTCCCCTTGGTCGAGACTAGGCTAGCCTACACAAATTTTGCGCTTTCAATCAGATTCTTTCAGATTTGCCGATCATTATCATTGTCATCATCTTTTAGATCTGCACGTGTTTTTTCTCCAACATTGCCTGATAGTGATATTATCGTGAAATTTAGTTTTAATTTATCTAGATTCGATTCAGCTTAGTTGTACTCATACCAAGACCTGATTCAGTGATTCTAGAGTTAGATCTAAATCTAGTCTAGAGATCGAGGATTCAAGACTTTAAAAAAGTGTGACGCCATCCATAGATCACCTAGAAACTTTTTGTTTGCCGTCTTTTTAGATCATTCGAACTTAGATCTAGGCCTCACCTACATGTTTCAATGATATACCGATTGTTGGTCTCAAATACTGATTTTTGGGTCTGATCATACTGATTTTCAGATTTGGATTGTGGCAGGTCTGATTTACATGTTAGAACAACTTTTTAACACTTAAAAAGTGTACCCTGATAGGTGAGATCCCTGTACAATTTTTGCAGGATTGTTAGAATACATTTTGTTATGGCATATTCTGGTATAACACAAGGTCATATCTCAATTTTTATAAAAAGTGGAGATTGAATAAAGCAGTGTTGGAATGATGAATTATAACTGTTCCTTTGAAAGTGCCCAAGAAATTAAGCTAATAAAGTTCTGTCAGATTCTGCCTTGAAATCTTTCTGGGGCAAAACCTGGAGCTTGTTCCATCACAGAAACTGCATGGAAACAAATGGTGTTTGTTATGTCAACATGGCTGTGTATCTGTTGTGTGAATTTGATTTATTCTTCTTCTGCTTCTAGGAAAGTTTTATTAACAGGTCAATAAAATGTTGAGAAAATGCTATTCCAAACATATAACATGTATTTAAATAGATCCATTCCGCGACAGCTGGTAATACTATAGCTTTATTCCGAAAAATGGAAATGAATTTTGCCTTTCATAGTCAATGAAGAGTGAGTGGGCAAGTTGTTTACACACTCATACTCCTAGTGAACATAGTCAGTAAATATGATTTAGCTTTACTGGGTTCATAAACTGACATGAATCATGTGTTGTGCTGAGAAGTTCAGTTCTCTTGTTTTTGGTATATTATTGTGATGAACACATTTTGAGATAGCTTGTACATGTATGAATTTGATTTAATTTGATTTTTGTGATGTTACATTTGTTCCCACTTTTACTAGCTGCCATTTTTCGTTCTTTTCTACAGTTTTCATCCGAAATAAAAGCAAAATTAATTTCGTAGCTATGATCTCACGGAGTTTGTTTCTTCATTTTTGTGCTGTGTTTGTTGGCATAACTTTGTATGTCAAGTAAATAAAGCTTTGCAATAGTCCCAAGGTTTTACAATTCCATGACCCAATGTAATATACAGAAATAAATAAATTTAAATATTTAAACACCAGCTACAACATGCCAAATCCAATATCATGACATTTATCATTTGGCATACAAATAGTTTTAATCCAGGCTGTGTATTGTGCACCACCACCATCTTGGTAAAACAAGAAAAGTTTTGTGATCACAAGTTGTTTTTTTTAAAGTATCTATTGTGCTGAATTAATACATTTCTGTTTCACATTATCATGATTAAGAGTACTCCGGTAAATCATTTTTACAGCCTAGACTTCTGCTTTTTTTTTGTGTGTGATATATTAAAGTCAAAATAAAATTACATGTAATTGTCACAGCTTGCGTGATTTTCCTTCTCAGAGGATTACAAAGATAATTGTAAAGACAGGGCATTCAGTTTATTTACACGCAGTACACAAATCAAAGATTAATTTCATCACAAAAAATATGTGGCTGTGCCCTGAGAAATAAAAGTAGCAATTCTCAAGTTTCTTAATTTTGTGAAGGGTAAAATGTCCCCGAAACGAACTCAAAATTCATTTCTGTCTATTCTCAGTCTTCGCACCATATAAAACAGAAATAGCAGTAAACTTTAGAATTTTCTTGACTGGTGGATTATTTTGGAGATGCATGGAGCATGGAAAAAAGCAACAAAATGACCACTGGGGGAAAACTTGAACCCTTTGACTACTTACACTGACAAGATTTCCTCAAATCCAGTATATTTTGAGATCCACTTATTTTTAATGGTAAACGTGAATCTAAATCAAGCAATTGGTCTGTATTTAAAAGTTTGTACCGGAGAAAAAACAACATGTTACTGACAGAGCAGTGAGAAGGTAACAGCAGTGCTGCTGCCGTATTGAAAGGGTTTAGATTTTAGGAGCAGTATGCTGAATGATAATATCTCCTAACTTTTATTATAAAAACCACATTTTCTGTCTTCCCTTTCAGTTGGCGATTTATTGTATCATTTGGGTATATTTCCTTACGCGAGGCTTTGCTACGTGTGTATACAACTTTTTCTTTTTGCCAATTTTTGACTCTCCTAACTGTTAGCGATGTTCACAGTATCACTCTGAACATTTACATAGTAATCATACTTACTCATACTTCGTCATTCCAATGTAAGACTTACTCTGATTTGCAAGGACACAGCATTCAAAACACAGAAGATTATTGTCGCAATCCAAGAATTTTTAAATATTTAATTATGCAAGAAAGAAACATTCTACTCATATGTCTACAGTCTGAGACTTAAGTAGGCCATACAATAGAATGTTCACAAGCCTATGTGTTTGACAAATACAGTCTACATACAGAAGTTGAATTTGAGAACTTTTCATATATCACTTCATGCACAAAAGACAGATTTCTTACTGTATACAAGTAAATGTTTACAATAGGTAAAAAGAGAGAAAATAAGTTCAATTATCTTAAAATATATTTCCACCAGCGACTTGAGGAGGAAGATACTTGCAGTACAATACAAATTCCACTACATGCGAGACTTCTCTTACACTGGATGTTACCAGTTTTTGGTGGTGATAATGAACAAGAAAAAAAAAATGTGTGAATAATTTTTTAGCATGAAACTTCAATTGATGAAGTTTTTAAAGTCATAAAAGAAGTGACTTTTAAAATACAGGCACTATAATTATTTTTAATTTCCTCTTACCGACTTACCAAAGCCTTGCAGGTTATGAGGTTTGAATGTTGTTCTCATTGTAGTTAAGAAATCATTTCTGTTCACAGAAGCAGTCAATACTGGTTACATGACAGGTTACAGGTTACCATACAGTAAAAAAAAAAGAAAATTTGAACAAAATTGTTTTGAAAAAAATTGTTTTTAAAAAAATGAACTTTCCTCCTTTAAAAACTTAAGCAATTTCAATTAGACTAGGGAACCTTGTTACACTGTACTTTATTCTTACATTCAGAAAGTGAGGGAGAAAAAAGTGAGAATAGCTTAGAACAGATATGGACATCCTTTCAGCCAGTCAGGGCTAGACATCGTACCTGTGATGATGCAGCAGAGGACCAGCTACTCTCATCTCGTGTAAAAAACCTTTCTGCACAATTAGTAGCATATTATTTGTTTATTTGGATGTTAATTTTTAAAGAAAAATTGCCTGTTTGGTTGGGTGGGGGAAGACTTTTTTTTTACAGCTCCATTACCGGAGAATAAATCTTTTTTAAAAATAACTTCATGAGGGCGGCCAAAATTGCTTGGAGGGCTGAATCCCACCTGGAAGCTGTAGATTGCCCATGTCTAGTTTAGAACTCCACAAACAAGATGTTTCGTGGTAAAAAAAAAAATGCATTAAAAGAAACCACCAAATAGCAAAACAGAAGTTTTCGAGAGATATTTGACTGACAGATTTTAGAAATTATTAATAACATAAAGCAGTAGAAATCATTGTACCTTCACATGGCACAATGGTGGTAGAGGAGCATAGCATATTCAATTAAACTGGACAGAAAAAGTTATTGGGCCTGTAGAAATAGACCGAGGTAAGAAGGTGAAAAAAAGAAAACAAGATATCCAAACCTGCACATGCAGCTCTGCAGAGTTATCCATCCTCATAACACAAAAACGACAGACGAACTTAAAGAATTTAATGTGTGAGATTGAAGACTCATGGCTATAATTTTTCACACACCCCAACAAGTCACATAAACAAAATTTATGAAATGATCTTTCTAACAAGAACCACACATTCTTGTACTAGCCTCATGAATGAGGGAAACGACAATACCGGTATTTAAATTTGTCTGCCTTAATAGTTCCCTCATTCACAAAATTCCAAAGATGGTGATCTCTCAGGTAAATATTTTAACTTTGCAACATGAAGACATTGCATGCTATAATATTCACAATCTCATATGTCTGACAGAGCTAAAGACAAATTAATATGAACTAGACAAGAACAGCTTGGTGTCACATTCTAGGGTCCACTGCATTAAACTGTGATAAAAGGTACTCTGTTTTCGGTTATAATAAGTACAAGAATATTGCAAGTAAACAAATAAGAGAATACAGTATGGCTATTGTAAAAACATTATTTAGGTAAAATCAAAACCTAGATCAAATCAATACTGTTTAAGTCTTTATATGAACACACATAGCAGGAGAGTTCCACAATCACAAGAAAATAATCCAGTCCAACATGTCTGGAAAAGATTTACCACTGTTGTGGGGTGTGTGCAATGGTTAGGGTTATTTTTGGCAAGAAACATGAGCTTTTTATCAGTCATTCAGCAGTTAGTAGAGAGGAAGATAAAAAAAATGGGAAATGGGATGAAAAAACCTCAACATAATGTCAAACTTTAATACTTTTGACTGCCAAATACCACTCTGTCCAAAAACATCTGAATTCTGTAATATTTGCCTCAGTTGACTCAATCTTTTGTTTGATTTGTGTGTTTTTTTTATTGTTGTTTTTTTTTGCCATTATGTTTTCAAATGAGATGTGTACATGACTGATTTGGAATTAAATTGTGGAGAAACAAACTGCTGTTAACAAAGTCTGATACTGTGACCTTGAGTTGAACTTTCCACAAGACTAAATCAGCTGCTGTATTTCAAACACAGTCACAATTGCACACCCAAAACTGATTTCTTCTCATTTATTTTCTGTAATACATATATATAAAAGTCTCCACACAAAAGGTTGCTGAGTGAATTTGGCACTGTTCTTTTACTCTGCAAGGTTGATGAATTTTCAACATGACTACTTGCACTTTACTATTCCATCTATGATATTCTGTGCTGATCATTGCCACTGCAACACCATATTTAAAAAAAAATTTTTTTTTCATCTCAATCTTTTCTTTCCACATCAATTTCTGATTTGTGATTGAGTTCAAATTCCTGAGCATTTATACGAATGATGGCTCAGAATTCTTATACATGTCTATAATCAGGTGATTCTAACAAGCGGATGGGTATTACTGAAATCAACACAACCATACTTTACTTTCACAAACTAATATCATAAACAGTATATTTATATACACATACAAAATTTAACGACAACAATACTGTAGGTCAAGTCAATTATATGTTAGTATATGGGATACAACATGGAGTTACCGGTAAAATCTAGACTATGACATTTTTAAAAATGCTCACCAATCATGACTCTGGTCACTCAGTTCAGGGGGCATAACACATTTTACTTTGATGGGCATCATTTGGTGTCAATCATAACTAGTGAAATTGTTACCTGAGTGCCATACAAAAATGAGTGTTGATACCTGGCAATCCAGTGCTGGTGAACACTCTGAAATGCCATCTCTTTTCTTTAACCTTGCAGGTTTTTTTTGGTTGTTGTTTTTTTTGTACATCAATTGAAAATAACACAGATTTGGTGGTTTTGTCGTTGTTGTTTTGTTTATGATTTTATTTTCATAATTAAAAGTCTACCATATTGTTCTCATTTCTTTAGCTGTTTCGTTCACCTAATCATCGTAACCATTACTACAGTGTATTCTATGACTCAATTCAATTATGATACTGATGGCGTGATGAATTTTCATAAATTCATGCACATTGTCTACTACTGAGGTATTATGCCCTTTTTTCAACAAAGGAAACAGGCCATTCAGGTCGCAGTTATTTTAAAGCTGTGGAATTTTATTTTAAATAATGCTCTCTCCTTCAATGACAACAATAGACCGTTCAGATGTAAGCCTACTGTCTTTAGACTTCATTCTGACTTTTTTTTTCCCTAGATATCAGAAATCTAGAGCTAGAAGGCTCGCTTTTCTGAAGGAGGATCTCATTCTTGCAGTTTCAGTTAATTCCCTGCATTGGTTTAATGTATGGGAGATATTTCTTTCATAAGTACACAGTGAAAAAGATTTATTTTTTTTTCAATGAGCCCGCAACTGTTTTTTTTTTTGTTTGTGCAACAGAATACAACTGCCCACAGATGTGCTGACTATTTTTTACTATTTTTTTTTTTTGGCCAAGCACTTTTTTTCAATAGTACGAAGAGTCTGTCATACTGTTCTCTTTTCTTTGAGGTGTTTCATTGTGGAAAACTGTTTGAAAATGAATTTCTACATGCTCTAAGCTTTAAGCACGTTTGTGTAAAAGCTGCCTATTTCCTTTGTGTCATGCTGTATCAAAATGCTGCCTGCCCCCTGACCACAGGACATAGATCAGTTGGCAATTAACTGTAGAGTTCAAGGTAAAAAAAAATGCTGGGCCATTATATAGTATGCATTGCACAATAGTGAAAGGATGACAAAAGAGAATATACAGAGCATATTGCCACATAACACAATCTTTACAAACTGTATAAAACAAACTCTCACAAGGCCTCAAAGTGTTTTTGCAAAATGTGTGGATACAACCAAAGAATTGGTTTCTGTTCTCAGCATTCAAGTCAGCTCAACATCTATCTATATTCCTACATGAGTGGGATCGACACTTAAATGTTGTATGTTTATATTTTTACGCTGAACTTAACAAATACTTCTCTTTTATTTCTTATATTTGATAGTTCTTTGAACGTATTTCACATACTGTTATGCCTTAATTAAATTATAGTTTTAACTTTACTCAGCAGCTAAACATCATTTCAACTGGACAGTATTTAACAGCAGGTTTAGGCCTAGTTTTGTTTCAGAAAATAATCAAGTATTCCGTACTGCTGCACTATTCACACAATGTTTCCTCTGAACTCTGCCACAATTGTTTATTCAATGTTTTACGACCTCAAAGTAATGAAAAAAATGTGATTGCAGATCTAGTGTAATCTTCATGAACTTCTCAACACTGTTTCCAGATTATCCTATCACTCTCTGGAACAGAGATTTCAAAAGTTTTGCAAATAAAATCATTGACTGCATTTGAAATCCCACACTCCACTGATTTGTCAATAAAATAAAAATATCTCCAAAAGGATAAAAAATATGTTTTGGCAGCTTCGAGTCACTTACACATACAAAGAGACATACATTTAGTACAATGATCTACATACAGCCATTAAATAATATACTCAAATTGATTCTGGTTATACAATATCATAGAATTCAGCTGCAAAGCACTCTTTCCGAATCACTTCATATAGTTCAGGGCTAAATATCAAACTCTTTCATATACTATGAGACTCAGTTTTGGTTCTGATGACTACACACTGTGGTTATTTAAAAAACTACACTACTACAGGATATTTCTCAAAATATACAGGTGAATGAAATAAATCATGTACAGAAGTATAATACACAGTTCGAGTTAAGCAGTCAAAAATAAACACAGTCTACAGTATTAACATTCAACAAAATCAGTTGTGAAGTAAACAACAAAACAGATATCAGATAAAAATGAGTTCAAAGCATCCAAAATTCTTCAAATATTATCTGGCAATTTTTTTCAGTTTCACTCTAATTTACTTGACTGGCCTTTATTGCTTTAATTCCAATGCATGGTAAAATGTTATGCCAGGTATTTTCACATTCGTAACCATTGTCTCCTTAAAATTTTTGTCTTTTACATCCACAAAAATATACAGCAAATGCCAAGAGGGCCAAAACAAATTCCCATCAACTGAAAAACACCATTCAAAGTTTTTCCCAATATTTTTATATTTTACATTGAAAAAAAATCAACTGCTCTCCGCGAAAATTCAAGTGAAATCATAGTTTCTGTCAATAAAAACTTCTGAAAGTTGATAGGAATAAGAAAAATTTTTTTACTGCAACCATGCTTTTTTTGGCATTGAAGATAAGAAAAATAATAAGAGATCAAAGGTAAAGATATGAAACAAAACAAGTACATGCGACTTACTTTGTGCATGTAACAGGACAACTTTTATCATGCACTTGATTAGATAGTTAGTTGAAAACTTCATCATCTCTTTTAACGCAGGTTTAATTATTAATCTTACATAGTTTTCACTTCCTACAGATTACGCATATTTTTCCCATTTTAAGTCACATAGTTTTTTATATTCAGAAGCTAAAAAAAATTCATTTCCTTTAAGTATATCAAATAATGTTTTCTTCTGACTGCTTTGGGCTTCTCTTACAACTGTCACATGTTTTCAGTTTGTTTTTCTCAAAAGAATGTTTGAGCTCTTGTCATAAATTATATGTAAATTAAGTAATTGCAATGTTAAATATATATATATATAAATGAACTTTTGACTTCTGATGTTGGTTCCAGTTTCAAAATGATGAATGGTCCAAACTTTGAGCCATGTATTAGTTTGAGGATTTTTGGTAATTTGCTATGCATATTTGAGGTTAAGGCAAACATTTTGTTATTGTTTATATTGGCCAAGAGTAGACCACGGCTGAAGTGTTTTTCAAATGCAAATTAATGGGTGATATGCTTTAGCCTTCAGCACTTATTGTCTACTGTTGTTTTATTTAAAACAGAATAAGTACACCAGCGAATTCTTTCCCACTTTGAGAGAGAGATTTCAGTGGATTACAACCGTGTTGTCCTACACACAATGACAATGCCATCCTTATGTAATGCTCAGAATCATATATTAAGGTTTAAAATTCTACATGTGCAGTTGGTAATTAACCCTCTTTAACTCGTTAAATCCTCCAAAGAAGCTGTGTGAAGAAGCTTATTCCTAATCTGATGATATCGAAACTTTCTGAAACTTCAGTAGATCATATTACATTTTTACAATGTAAATATTACAACCTCCTATATAAAGTTTATTTCTAAACACGAGCATCTGAAATTTCACCCATTTCAACACATTCAGGGCCCAATAAAAAAAGTTGTAGTGTATTACATTTTCAGTTTCATCTTGTTCTTTTAACATATCTCCCACAGTGGCTGAGTGATTCACTTAACAATCCATTAATACACTGTGCTCTGTTGTTTGTGACTCTTCGCCCAACCATTCATGTTGCTTTCCTCAAAGCCTTGGCATGCCAAGCTTTGCATAACAAAAGTACATATGTTTGTGTACAAAACATTATTACATTACTGTCTTCTAGACTTATTAACCTATACACCCATACTACTTGTCTTATTGTAGGTTTAATAGGAGAATTTTTTGTAAACCCAAATCCTGCTTCTACAGGGATTAATTATACAGGGAACAATTACCATGGAATAAGATTGTTCAAGGGAGATGTGAAACATCTAAGCTGTGCAAGGTGAAAAGATTAATTTCAGCACACAGTGCTTGTCCATGGCTTTGAGAATCCACACCTTGGCGGACATGCTGTGCTTTGGACATACAAGACAGGATTCACAGACAAGTGGTCATATTGATTCATTATTCTACATAAATATTTCATATTCTAAAATTTTTTTTATTGTTCAGATGTTTTATCTGTTCAATTTTCCACTTTTTTTTTCTGTTGTTGTTGTTGGTTTTGTTTTACAGAAGGAGGTACCTGACCAAAATATTGATCTGTCTTCCCTTTTTCTTTGCGTTTTATTGTATTATATGGGTGTTATTTCTTATGCAAAGCTTTTCAGCAATTTTTGACTTGGCTTTAAGCCTTGCTGCGACCCCACAATTTTTCTGTGGTTTTCATAATATTTCGTCAATTGTCCATGTCTTGTCTGGTATTCTGTTCCAGTTCAGTATTAGCTTCACGTTCTCCAATTTCTTAAGGTTTGAAAATGGGTACCACCATTAATAGAAAAGGTTACATATGACATATTATCCTTTTGTCTAGCCAAAGACCCCCATGACTGTTGCCTCTCTCCCAGTTTTTCATGCTTTTCTAATCCAGTCTCTTTCAATTTATTCTGACCCACAAACATGGCAAAGATTCCAGCCATTCTTAATTTTCCCAAAGCTCCATCAGTGCTTCCTACTTTAGCATGCATCATCAATGCATAGATTGTATCAACTAATAATTATTCCTTCACTTTAAGTATCTCTGTCATAAATATCAGTAAAAAAGTAAGATTTGAAGACTGAAAATAAAGAAAATTATACGGAAAATAATGGCCAAAATTAATAAAAAGAAAAACTAAATTATGGCTTAATTAAGCTGACTTCCCGCGTCCCTCAATGACGTAGATAAAGGATGTAATAAGTGCCAGGCCTGCAGCTCCTGCATCCAGCCAGAATGACCATCCAAACTGGACACCTTGAAGCAGGGTCATTTCTACCTCAACTCCATAATTCTTGTTAGCGCTGACACCAAACACAACAGCAGCAATTCCCAAAGCCAGGACTGTGGAAGATTGAAGATGGGGATATATTAATAATATTAATACATGTACATCATGCTGCAAGTATTCAAGTATAAAATTCTATCTTATACACCTACAAGTCCTTATAATGAAAGTGCCATTCCATCAAGACACAGGAAGAAAAATAATGTTTGCACAAAATTAATAATTATGACATTGTTACCAAATAGTTAAATGTGAGAAAAATAAATCATTCTGGGAAAATGCATTGGGCATACCTAATGGCAACCTCCTCTTTTGAGAGTCATAGCATTTTGTTCCAAATACTTCTATGTTTCTTGTCTTTCAATTCAAAAGAGGGAAATATACCCTAACCCTAAACCTAACCCTAAACCTACATCTACATCTCCATGGGCTAGTTTTGTTGTTTCATCACTGGCTCTTTTCACTATAACCCAAGATCTTGTGACATACACTATTAGCCAGATTTCAATTACATTACTTTGGCTTTTTACACAAACCTAGCAGGAACCAAGATAATGATTTAACGAATTTAAATCTACAGTGTCAAAAAACAAAATTCAACAGATATTAACTCTCCAGTTCAGAAGTTTGTGGATCAATATTTTACCGCTTGTTTACATTTCCTATCTGAATCTGTGCTTGTCACTGATGTACACAACATAGATCGTCAACAGTCTTGTGCATTTGCTTTTCAACTCAGTATATAAACTATCGATTTTCTTTCATAATGATACACAAAACTTGGGTATTTCTACAATATTTGTGAATAAATATTTTATGAAATTGTAATGCCACCATAGAATGTGTGAAAACACCCTATCTTAGCCTGACAACAACCAGCCCAGCTAAACTAAAAAAAGAAAAAAAATACTGCCATGAGAGGATTAACAGATCCTTAAGTGTCTCATACTGGAAAGCAGGGTCTTAAGCAAATAATAGTCTGACTACTTTGGCATATGGAATTTCTTTACAAAATATGGAATCACAGCTTTTCTCCTCCAAATTCCAAAATAAAAAGTTTCATCCCTCATCCTCATTTTAATAATATAATGACATGTTGTCATATTTATATTTTCATGGAACTGCAAACAGCTTTATCATTCAGAATCATGATACTGTTTCTTCTATCTTTTCCCCTGGATATTTCAAAATCAGACAAAATTTTTAAAAAAATTAAAAAATCACACTTTCCAATATTATTTGCCTTGGGGCAATTTAGGCTTAGAACTCTGAGACAAATCGGAAGCATGAGGTCTTAATCTACATTTCTTTGAAGAAACAGTTTCCACTGGACAAATAAATTGATGGTACATGCAGATATTATGCTCACCAAAGACAGTTTTCAAAGCTGGACATCACCTTTTCCATGCCGCATTTTTATAACCTAACATTCCTAATTTTTCCTATTCGCATTTTGCAAAAACAAAAAAGTTACTTCGTCAGGTGTTGCGTTCACTAAACACAATGGAGTTACCCAGAATCTGCACCATCCAGGAAATGTGAAAGTAGTTAGTAATGTCTGTTATGTTCTTATGTGATCTGTCTTTGTGTGAACAGTTGTCGCAAACACAGAGAATATTGCTTTTTCTATAAATGCAAATCCAAACATCCAGGAAAATATATTTTCATTACCGCAGGAGAGAGTTAGGCTATTCTGCATTTACACTACAAAATGAACACCTGGGCAGTATAGCTCATGAAAAATTAATTAAGAGATATCTTACAAGCCATGAGAAGCAGTCCACCGATGGCATGGCTTGCATTACAACCACGACAGTCGCAGCACAGCGCTATGGTTGCCAGGAGCAGGGCAAACAGGCCCAGAGAAAGGCCAAAACACATCAAGCCCAAAGTTGCAATCCACCATGCTGTGGGAGAAAGAAGCAGAAATATACTGAATAAAAATAATCTACCTGAATAAACAAATTGAGAAAAATGTATAACAATAACTCGCGGGGTCTACTTTTTTTTTTAAAAACACAGAAAACCTGTGGGGCTGCAGCAGGGCTTGGAACAAAGATAAAATATGGTAAAGAAAGAATTGATTGTATTTTGCAAAGTCCTCCATTACAAACAATAAAGAAATATTACAACGACCACAAAAGAATTAGATAGGAAAAAACAAGAAGAGTTAGGAACTGACAGACTTCCTTCAGGCATAAAAACAGTAAAATAGAAAAAGATTAAAAAACTTTATTATTTGGAAATTGTAACAGAGTAGTGAACGCTGTTTACTTTTCTACACGAATGACATTCTCAATAATTAACAAATGGGGAGAAAAAATGTAACTTCATATGCTCTCTGAGCTTGCAATCTGGATGCATTAACTGATAAACCATAACAAATCTAGCATGTCGATCTGTCAGTCACGTAGCTCGTAGATAGATTTCACTGGCAGATTCAGTTTATGAAAGGAGATTGTGACTAAACTGAACAGAAAAGAGGGAGATTTAAAAGAAAAAAAATAATGTTTAATTTTTATATAAAACAAATATAATATATAGATCTACACGTATCAATATTTTTTTTTGGTGTCGCTTGTTGACAAAATTATAATTGTTTTGTTTCATTTGATGGGATCTTGGATGGCAGCAACAGGATGGCAAATATGTACATGTACTAATGGTGATGATTGGACAATGATGACTCTGATAGTTTCTGTGTTGGTCAACATTTCTGTTCAGGTAATAACAATGTGGTTATTATGATCATGATGATCATCATAACGATGATAGTGATGATAATGAAATTAGTAATCATGCAGATAAATACTGGAATGTTACCAGTAGCAAATATGACAAAATCTTGGAGTGGTTGTACAGTAAAACTATAAAAGTCAGCAGGCTGACACCCATCTCTGCTTTCCTCGTGATGTGTTTGTGTGTATATTATGGAATGTACAATTTATAAAATAAAATACAAACAAATAAAAAAAAAAAAACTTGCAAAAAACTGTGGGATAGCAGCTCAGTAGAACTTTGTACAGATCTGAAATGTGGCCAAATAAAAATTTAAAAAATCCCAAAATAACAATACAAAGCCCCATGTTAGCTAGAACAATCAATAAGTAAGTCCACAAATTACTTAAGTTTTAAAAAAAAAGTCAAAATAAAATAGAATAATCTATCGTTACAATCAGTCCCCGGGACTTCCCTCATATTAAAAACGATACATCTAACTTGAGAATCTTGCACACTAATTTTTGAAACATTTGAGTCGACTTCTTTGCTCTGCTGTGTAGTACTATTTAATATAGGATAAATGTAATGGTATGCTACAAGCAATGACCTAAAGATCACACACACACAGCTCACCAGCGTTGACGTCAATGGTCGAGTGGTCCTTGTACTCATCATCAAACACCCACGTGCACGAGTCCGACTTGCAGAACGCCCACAGACCCTGATTCTTGTGGTAGCGATACTCCACCCAGTAGGGCGTGGCGAAGCTAATAATAATGGCGATGTTGGTGAGGACCAGGAAAATAAGGCCCAGAACTGAACAGCACGTCGTCATGGTGATGAATGTGTAGGTTGCTAAGATACCAGTAATCTCCCGAAATGGAACACCGTAATAGTGTCGTTCAAACAGGAAGAGCTGCCAGAAAAAAAAACGAGCGTTTCCAATGCCTGTGAATCCCGATGCCCAAATTTTCTGTTTTACCTAACGAAATGTTTTTGTGCCTCCGTCGATGAGCAGCGTCTCTTTCAAATAGTCACCAAAGTTTCGATATGTCAATTTCGTTTATGCTATCTCCTGTTGTGGAATAGCTGCCTGTGAACGGATTACAAGAGTTTCCAGTCTACTTGCTGTATGAGAAAGAACAGAAAACGCTACCTTGTTATGCACGTTCCCACTGCAAAATTTAGCGCATGACAACAAACCTACTTAGAACAGGATATCGAGTCACAGAGACGGAGCACACATCAAATAAACAGGCGTTAACCGTTGCTTCAAGCTCACACCAGTGAAGCGCACAGATCGTGTTTCTACATCTGTTTACGGCATTCGACCGTTCGTAAGTATTCAAGAAAAGAGCAAAGCAGGATTCTTGATCTGTGGTTGTGTGTGTGTGTGGTGGGGGGGGGGGGGGAGTAGATGGATCTGTCTCAGTGGGATCTGTGCTGCTGGGCTTTATTGGCAGGATGGAGTCACTGGTTTTTAATCGTCAAAAAACCAGACATGGCTTCCCCATCATACAACTTCTGAACTTATTGAAACTGAGTTTTTAAAAAAATCGCAAAAATAAAATAATGTTATTTATCCACAAATTAAGAAAACCACGTTTCAAATATAAAGTACTATCCTAAAGACCACGTGATCGTCACTTTCTGAAAAAAATATTTTAAAAATGCTGGACACAAGAGGGTTAATGTGCCACTGCAAAAAGTGGATGGACGGAAGTGGGTGCTACAAAATAAACTATAATAAATTTAATAATTTACAGACGCTGTTATTTACGATGCCTAGTTTCCGTTATACTGTAATTTGTGGCCAATGCTTATTACACAGATTTTTCCCTAACACCCCCCCCCCCCACCCCGGGCATTCAAACACCCAACCGTGTACAGGTTCCTGTAAAATATGCCACGGCAAGACGGATAACAGTGCTCGGGTTTCAACACAATCCCTTGCAAAGAAGTATACTAATGCTTGAACTTTCGTGTAAATCCCATGTTTCCACGAGCTAAACTTACAAACAGTGTACCGATTAACTTAATGGAATTTGCTCTAGATACCCCAAGCCACTTCTATCTGAATAAAAACATTAATTAAGGGTCTTTTCACAAAACCTTAATGCTTTCTTTATATTATCCTACACCTCGAACTTCTTGGCAGCAAAGAACAAAAAAGACACGACCGTCTGAAAATAAAGACGATTGGCTAATGACTGTTCACAGATGCCTGGCCATGCAGACCCACTTGGGTGCTACTCTAAGTTGCTATCGTGACAGGCCCTGGAAGTCTCAGCTAGAAATCGATTTTTTTTTTTTTTAGATTTATTGTGTTCAAGTGAAGTTTTCACTGACTGCTTCTCAGCCATATTATGAATTGAATCTTCCCACAACGAACATTAACCCCCCCCCCCCCTCCCCCAACATAAAGGATAATTTTCGCATTGTGCAACATCGATGTACTTCTTTGCTGCGGCCGGAGACTGTGTGGGCTGATATCGAACTGTTTTTGATATTGATTTCTCTGACCCGGACCGTACAGCAGCCAAATTTACACTGGGACTTAATATTCAGTG
Source organism: Onchidella celtica (assembly GCA_963931925.1). NCBI lineage: Eukaryota > Metazoa > Mollusca > Gastropoda > Systellommatophora > Onchidiidae > Onchidella > Onchidella celtica. The sequence continues at coordinate 39,763,698 of OZ007579.1, read as the reverse complement.
CACATCGTCTGGGTGATTTCCTTAGCGTATTGCCGAATTGTCCTGGAAGGCCTTTTTTTTTTTTTTTGGCACAGGGGTATTGGGAAATCTGCTTAAGCACTGTATAGTTAGGTAGTAAAACCTTTAGACGTACTCTAGACTTTCCCCGTGCTGAACACAGGCCCCAGCAGTAAGCAGTCGAATACGGCAGTGGAGTCGTGCGACATGTCATTATTGAAACAATATTCATAACATTTCCTTTGATGAACAACAAGGGACCGCTTAACGATCTAACATCATATTATTATAAAGGAAGTAAGGTTTCCACTGTAATCATGAAAGGCTTTCAAACCGCTGAGCCTTAAATTCTACAAAAATGTCATATTGTGTGCAGAAAGACGTAAAGGAGTACGTGGGCGGATTTAAGAAGGTTTTGAAGTTCGATACATTCTTAATACTTTTGCTACAACTGTCTTGAAAACTGTTCTGACATTTTGAGCCGGTAACAACAGACGCATTTTCTCCGAGTAGAATCAAAGAGAATGGCAGGAAATTTCTTTCTCCGCCTTAATTTACATATTGGGAATCGAAACTCAACTTTAAAAATTCCAGAGTCAGCGAGCCAACTAATAATCATAATGAGACATTAATTTCTCCCGTGTACAACTCGTATAGCAGTCGGCAAAACTCGCGATCATTTTTAGACATGACAATAAAATATTGAAGCAAGAATACAAAAGGCGTGCTTTGAAGTTGCAATGAAATGGAACTTAAGAAATTGATTGCAAAAACTAATGTTCCTGCCATTAGCAAATGATCACACACAGACAGCTGTTCCCGAAAGGAGGTCACAGGTGTGACTAGGACTGATAGCACCCAGGGGAAAAAATTATATCTTTAAAAACGGTTCTTTAAAATTCTGGTTGCATTCTTATACCGGAATATTTGGTCCAGATTAGGCAGCCAGGACACGTCTCCCAGACTGCGCCAACCTAACTACGCTATTGAAATGTAGGCTCCTAGATCCTACCACAACCTTTTTCAACAAATTAAAGAACTTCCGGCCCTCTAAGGTCGAACAAACTCCGCTGTCTCAAACCTTCACAATCCACGGTAAGATTCCAACACATCCCGCTGACTAGCCAAAGAGCAGAATGTCTTACAAAAGAACGAACGACAGAAAACGAAAGTAAATGGATTTTCCAAAGCATAACGCTGACCAGAACTAGACAACAACTGAATGTTTTAGCGTAGAAAAGTTCGAGAACGCACGCATTTATTAAGTACATCACTTTTCCACAGCCACCAAAAAAGTTCAGAGAACAGAAAAGGTGATTAAAATTTCGAGCTGCGTTTTCAATCAAACTCCATTCTACTGGACACAAAATCACGCGTGCACTGTTAAACAGTTTCATCAAATAACTTCAAACGGCAGATCAGCGACCATTTGTCAACTACTGGCGATTGTCAGCTATGCCAATTTAAACACAGATTATAATTTTTGCGCATTTAACTTTTTGGCAACCACCACAAAACATTCCTGGCAATAAAAAGCTACTCATTTGGCTAGTTGGCACTTGAGAATCAATATTGTCTTGTCTGCAGGAGTGTGAACATTTTTGGCAAGTTAAATCACGCTTTCTGTGTTGTTTCCCAGCTTTCTCTACCCGCATTCTTGATGTTCTGAAATGGTAAAGAAAAACAATGGATCATAAATGATGGCGATAAATAGGGTTGCTGCTAACGTGAAGTGACACATAATATTTGAAAACATAATGATGGGCCAACACACCGGTAGATAGAAAGACAGATTGACGTATCAGTAAGAAGACAGAGGCCATTCTGGCAGACAGATAGACAGGCAAGCACAAAAACATACACAGATGGATAAGTAATAGACAGACAGACAGACAGATAGATGGATGGATGGGTGAGCATGATACATGCGTGATTAGACGCTTGGACAGAGGAGGATGAACGCATAAGTGGCACGAGGAATATGAAGGAATAAAATGAAAGCAAATTTAACCAGTAGGCTAAACAGGCAATGAATTTAATTACCCATAACACTTCACCTAAGACAAAAGTTTCGCTTCCCAAAAAGGAGCACAAAAGAACGGTCATTATCATCAGCGCTCTCCACTCACTGTTTTGGCCCGAATAAAGCTAATGAGATCAAATACCACAGAGACCCCTGGAACACACAGTCAACACACACAAACACGCACACACACACTAAGTAAAGAGCAACCCAAATCCCCAAAAGGGAAATCCCTTGGCAAATGGCTCGATTATTTCCCTTAGCCTTTTTTTTTTCTTTAGATAGAGGTTTGGAGTGTTGCTCTCACGAGCCGCAATCATTACTATTTCCGGCAGAGGCAGAGGCTGGGATATCGGCACATTGAGGACTTTAACCCCACACGCAGGACTGAAATGATATCATTCTGTTTGGTAAGGGATATCTACAATACACATTCTGCAGACCGCAGACTCATTCTAAAAAGTTTACTATTCTGAACAATCCCACATCGGAAATGCGAACCTCTATTTATGTGTACGGTAAGCCTATTGTTACAGCGATGTCAAAAAGTGGTGATGAGGTGAATTCCCCCGAAAAGAACGCCAAAGTAATCTAAAACAGGAGTTCTCAAAATTTCTATGGTAACAGACGTCTCTCTTCAGAAAGTCTAAAAATGGTAGAGCAGCTGCCCCTACAAATAAGAATAATGTGGTGGCCAAAAAAAATAAAAAATTACAGAGCATGTTCATGAAATGTGTCCGCGTGGGACTCAAAAATGACATTTTGTACTCGTCGGCTGACAAGACTGGTAGATTTAAGTACATGTAAACTCATTTTGTTACGTATCCCTTCAACATGGATGGTATACTTGTCTTTTGTTACTCTGGCCTCCGGACGCCCGAGCCATCGATATTTTACTACATGTATAAACAAGATTTCCAGCTAACGTAAGAGACTATGGAACACGGGTGGACCACTGTTTACATAAAGCCTGGGGAGAAGAAACGTGCCTGAGGTCATGGCATTAACTGCAGGGAACAGACTGCTGCCACACGTGAGCAGTGAAGACGGTAGATCTCTGTACACTGAAATGGTTGGCTAAAATGTCTTTGGAAGCCGAGCTTTTCCTCCCGTCTGGAGCCGGAGCCCAAGCCCAATTATTGCCCTTCATTGATCCTATTTTTTTTTTTTTTTATCTTTTGCTTCGTTTTTATTTCTGTTCCCGCGCAAAGCGTCTTCGTAATTGTATCTTCCTGGAAAATTGAAGCGCAGCATTTCCATAAGATATTCCCCATTCCAAGGCATGGCGTTGTTGTGCAAGCGACGAAAAAACACTGGCAATTTTCACAGTATATAAAAAAAAAAGAAAAAAATTTCCGTATTTTATGTGGAAACGGGAAGGGGGAGCTTGCCTATTATATTATTATTATGTACTCGTGTTTTTATATATGCACTGATATTCTCGTAAAGGCAAAGTCTGACTCATGGTATTGAATTAAAGTCTGTGGACAGAACCACAAATTCAAGTGTTTCCTTGTAAAGGGTTTTTATAACTCATGACATTGAAAGATGGGAGAGGAGGTCAGCCGGAGGGGGGGGGGGGCGATAAAGCATAGATAACACCGTCTTTTATTATTATACTCTTCTGCCCCCCCCCCACACATACACCCTCTCCCTTTAAATTAAATATTAAGGATAGTTCGTCCGTCTGTGGCCCGTGCTAGTTGTAATCATATTTCCGTCGTTATGTGGTAGCCACACCACCGATATGCTCACACTTCACCACACTCAACGTTGAAGTGTATCACTTTTCAAAATGAGAAACGGGTGTACATCCAGGGTGGCCAGATTTGTTTACTGTAGGAGCAACAGTCGATGTAGTATGTAGGACCACATTCGTTTTGTGAGAATCACAAACTTGTCCCCTTCATTTCTTCTGTCTGTCTGTCTGTCTGTCTGTCTGTGTGCGTGCAAACGTACGTGTGTGTTTCCCTCTCTCTGTCTACCCCTCTCTCTCTCTCTCTGCCTCTCTCTATCTCTCCCTTTCTCTCTCTCCCTCTCTCTCTCTCTCCCTCTCTCTCTCTTTCTTGCCCTAACCCCTACCTACCCCCCCCCCCCCAAAACCAATCACACAAAATTGCCTGGTTTCCCTTCATAAACTTTTCATGTCTTTATTTTATTATTTTGATCACTGGTTGCCCCAATCATTTTTGCCAATACTATATTTATATCCAATAGTTCAACATTTAATATACAGCATAATTCCAAAAGGGGGGGGGGGGGGGGGTTCACCTAACATTTTCACGAGCTGCAAACTGAATCTCAAACAGCTGGACGTTGCTTCCGAGCTGGGCTTTTGTCACCCAAATATGATGTAAAAAGGTCACCAAAATAATTCCTGATCAAAAGGTAGACCGTCTTTCGGAGCAAATTAATTAAAGACACGACTATCGTTGTACCCGTGCATGGGCTGCTGTGTGCGGGAGTTGTGTAAGTATGTATGACAAATCTACACCGACATACGTTCCAATGATGTAGAACTTATGGTTACAATGATAAATTTGAAGCAGGCGCAGAAACTATGTAGAAACCGGTAAACGTGCAAACAGTAATAAACATGTTGGTATACATCGGAAAACGTGCAATGATAAATTTGAAACGGGCGCAGAACTTATGTATACACCGGTAAACGTGCAAACAGTAATAAACCTGTTGGTATACACCGGTAAACGTGCAAACAGTTATAAATATAATATATATGTTATACATCAGTAAACTTGCAAACAGTTATAAAAATATATATATGTTATACATCAGTAAATGTGCAAACAGTTATAAAAATGTATGTATACATTGGTATTATAATTATCTGAAACCATGTATTGAAAGTATTATAAGTATTACGTACGCCGGTACTTCGCAATACTAATGACAAATGTAGACCTCTGTTGCAAACATCATTATGTTAAAAAAAACGTTTTCATTTGATTCAGAATGACCTAAATTCATAAATGTAACAGATTTTAATGACGCCAGACTGCAATGAGATCTAACAAATTAATAAATAAATAGAAATCACGCTTTACTTTCGGAGGAACTTTCAGCCAACAACCCGCGTACTTCAGGTGAAGAAAAGCAGGTGGCAATGAAGAAGGATGAAAAAAGAAGATTATAATGATGAAGAATGTAAGAAATGTCAAAGACAACACGAAGAAAACGACACGGGTCAACTTGAAGGTAAGAAGAGGATGATGAAGATGCGGTATACTGTAATGAGAGAGGTGTGACCACAAAGAAGAAAAGGGGGTGGGACTGGGAGGTAGCGTGTATGAACAGTGGTGTGTGTTGTCAGCGCACAGGGCAAGGCAAGTAGTGTGCCCCCTGACCTGAGTCGTATTGCCCAACCGCTCACGCCGCGCCGCTCAAATCTGCAAATTGTGGAAGGCATGTTTGTATACAAACCATTCTATTCCTGTCCTATAATAGAAAAGATTCTAGGAATGACAACGTGAGACACTCGCTTCTTCGCAAAAAAAAGATAAAAAATCGTGCACATATTTTGCGAGCTAATCGGGGGCGGGGCCCATGGCGCACAGCATGAAAGAATGCTTGATATAATGATAAATTAATGATGTGGATTTGTCACATTGCTACGGCGCCTACAAAAAAGAAAAAATACCCAAAGTTTTTCCCACAGCGATTGAAGTTAAAATTACAAAATAAGTGACGCCAATCAAGGTTTACAGCGACAGCTGAACAGTGAACAAAATTCAGTATCTTCCCTATTTAGTATTTGGCTTTCTAAAAGGGTGACCGTATGTAGGCTACATATAGCCTTAAAAATCAATTTAAGGTAACTCAATATAAACGGAGTGTTTATTGGGGCTACATGTAGCCTTCATAACCAAACCCGACCCCAGAAACATTATTTGGGCTACCCGTTTCTCGCTACGGTAATAATTATTGATCATGTAGCCTCAATAAACACTCCCTTTCTAAAACGCTGCTATGTTCATTACTTCCGCGCATTTGATACTAGGTGGCGGTGCAAAATCTGTACACGCTTTAAAAGCCCTAGCTGTCTCATCTTATTGTTTCTAGTATCTTTGATATAGTAATGAGCTATTACTAATGCTACTTGCCACATTGTAGGCCAGGCTGTCTTAA
>OZ007579.1:39592532-39752532 GCA_963931925.1 Onchidella celtica | reverse complement strand
TAAATGTAACAGAATATTATGATCTATATCAGAATTCAATATTATGTTATTCCAAAATGTTATTTCAATTTTTCGCAGAGGTTACGTAGAAGAATGTCTCCTCTTCTTTTGCGCTCAACTGCTGAATAGTTACTGAACTGGGTAATGTTTAGCTAGTTCACCTGATTGATAAACCGTTTACGGTACAGTCATCTCAAATCTTGCTACCCCCAAACTAGCCCGGATTCATGAACCGGCTACGTTCCGAAAAATGACGATGCTCGGCGCAATTTGGAATCGTGACGCCATCAAGGAATTGAAAGCAAAACCATTCTAACCGGCCGACAATGGAATCTGTTGGCTGCACACACTGTGCACTAAAACGTACACCCCTTCAGCATTAACTTAGACTTTTTGGAATTAAGCAAAAATGCTTTTCGTCTTTACTTTAATCGTATCCAGTTTCTTTGTTTACAATAATTATTATTAGTTGACGTCAGTTTTACCACTTGCTAAAGCGGGCCAATGCATGGAAATGTTTTGCTTGAGATATCAGCTAGATCAAGTAGTTAAGCTTTCACAAATATACAAAAAGTGTTTTAGAGCATGAACGATGGTGAAATAAAAATGGTAGGTTAGAACATTCAAAGAAACTAATGTCGGATTTTATCTAGGAATAACAGATTAAGAAAAGAAAAAGAGTGCATTTATGATTACTGTTTGCAGGACAACGTCTCATGTCAGATCTATCTATCGATTTACCTGTCTATCTATCTATCTATCTATCTATCTATCTATCTATCTATCTATCTATCTATCTATCTATCTATCTATCTATCTATCTATCTATCTATCTATCTATCTATCTATCTGTCCGTCCGTCCGTCCGTCCGTCCGTCCGACCGTCCGTCCGTCTGTCTATCTATCTATCTATCTATCTATCTATCTATCTATCTATATATCTGTCTGTCTGTCTGTCTGTCTGTCTGTCTGTCTACCTATATATATGTCTATCTATCATCTATCTATCTATCTATCTATCTATCTATCTATCTATCTATCTATCTATCTGTCTGTCTGTCTGTCTGTCTGTCTGTCTGTCTGTCTGTCTGTCTGTCTGTCTGTCTGTCTGTCTGTCTATCTATCTATCTATCTATCTATCTATCTGTCTGTCTGTCTGTCTGTCTGTCTATCTATATATCTATCTGTCTATCTAGGCTAGCTTATATTTATCTATCATTATCAATGAAAGTGCAGACCCTGTAGAGGAGGAGAGAACAGGTTAGCTAATGGCACGTACAGGTGGAAAGATGGCTGGAGAAGCCGCTGACTGTAGTGCCAGGCCGGGTCACAGACTAACCTTCAGTGTTTACATGTTTAAACTTGTGCTAATTCAGTGTAAAAAGTGGTAATATGATTCCTCCAGTTTTTACCCACATTGCCGGTATGTGAAATGTAGGAACCCGTGGAGGTGTGTGCAATGTGTTGGTGAAGTTCGGTTGAAAGATGATTAGATCTATAGTTAGTTTGTTGCGGTGGTAATCGTCTGAACATCATTATCATATTTCAGATAAACGTGAACAACACCGATGACGATGTTAAGGATACTGATGAAAATGATGATTGATGATGGTGATGATGATGATGATTGATGATGGTAATAACTGATGATGATGATGATGATACAAAATGATGAAGATGATCATAACGATGATAAAGGCAATGAAGACGATAATGAAGATGATGATGGTGATTCAAAATTAATGATGAAGGTGATAGCAATGGCGGTGATGATGATGATGATCATGATGACGATGATGATAGAGAAGAAAATCTGCCCTATACAACTGATATTATCAACACCAACTTCAGAAACTGCGAGTGTTACAACATCATTAACAGAAATGAGGTAACACAAGCTTTTCACCGTCACGGCATGTGGTGAGGTCTGGAGGCCAGAAGCCGGGGGAGGGAGGAGAGGGGGGTAGTGGCTGCTGGGGCAGGGTCACCGCGACCCCTTGCTCTGAATGTCGTAAACACAGGCCTGATACCACGCCCACTTGCAGTTGCACAGAACACGACATAACCCTCTGGCGTCCAGCCTTTTGCATCATCTGTACTGCTTGGCTCGCTGATTCGGGGAATGCACAGATGTGATTTCTAAAGTTGGGTTTCGATCACCAATGTGTAAATTAATTGAGGTGCAGAACGAAATTTCCGGTCATACTTTTTAATTCTACTCTCAAACAATCCAACTTTTTTTTTCGCCTTAAAATGTCGGAACACTTTTTTTCTGTTCACCTCAGTTGTGGTATTAAAAATACAGTGAACTTCAAGACTATTTAAAATATGCCCAGGTACACCTTTACGTCTTTCTGTGCTAATTAGGATATTGTGTACAATTTAAGGCTCAGCGATTGAAAAGCCTCAATAACCAAAGGCCTTACTTCCTTTATACTAGGAGGATGATATGGGGACTAGTTCTTTTCTTATTCTGGCCCAACTGTGTGAAATGCTCTGAAAGATATTTATTTCCTTGAGATTTCAAAAGAGGGATAAAATCAGTCCTGCGTTGGAAACATCTACTGGCTGACTGGTCATGTTTCCCTGATGCCCCTTGTGCGTTTTGTGCATCATAAAAGTATTGTGACTATTTAAGAGAGAGAGGGGGGAAAGGGAGAGACAGAGAGAGAGAGAGAGAGAGAGAGAGAGAAAGAGAGAGTATCTATCTATCTATCTATCTATCTATCTATCTATCTATCTATCTATCTATCTATCTATCTATCTATCTATCTATCTATCTATCTATGTCTATCTATCTATCTATCTATCCTCTATCATTCTCTCTCTCTCTCTCTCTCTCTCTCTCTCTATCTATCTATCTATCTATCTATCTATCTATCTGTCTATCTATCTATCTATCTATCTATCTATCTATCTATCTATCTATCTATCTATCTATCTATCTATCTATCTATCTATCTATCTATCTTAAAAACCACAGAAAAACTGTGGGGGCACACCAATTTTGACTATCTATCTATCTATCTATCTATCTATCTATCTATCTATCTATCTATCTATCTATCTATCTATCTATCTATCTATATATCTATCTATCTATCTATCTATCTATCTATCTATCTATCTATCTATCTATCTGTCTGCCTGGCTGGCTGTCTATCTATCTGTCTATCCGCCTGTTTGTGTGCCTGTCTAGCTGTCTGTCACTCCATGTCAGTGTTATTCAGCAGGACTTAGTCACTTCTACAAGAGGAACGGGCGTGAACGTCCACAACAATGTAACAATGCTGCAGAATATACAGCCACTCCCTGTGTTAAGCACCCTTGTCGCCACTACTCACACCAGTCCTCTAATTGACACTACAAAATAAAGCTACATTACAATCCAAAATTACGCTATTGGAAAATTAACTTACAATTACTACCGCTTAAATTGCTAACACTTATCTCCCTCATCCACCGGATATGTTGTAAGTAGAAACAGGGGCATGAAGTAATATTTTTTCACTAACAATCTGCACTAAATAACTTCCCTGTTTACTGTAAGCCAAAGAATCCCGCTGTATATTAAAAAAAATAAATTAAAAATCGGACCTCTCTGTGATTATCTTATTTACTTGTAAACAAATAATCCATACACTGCCTGAAATAATGAGATAGATTTGTCTGGGTCTTGTCGGTGCATGAAGTCCAGTTTTAACTCTATGGTTCACATCTAACACTAAAATTGAGAGAAAACAGATTTAACTCAAATGCGCCTCACAGCCTTTGGGGAGAATGGGAGAGACCGGGATTAAATGGGGTTGTACGTGTGTGTGTATGTGAGTTTGTGACACTGGACCATGAGAACACCTGCTGTCCACAGTGAAAAGAAGGAAAAATGAGATGGTATGGTCATGTATCAAGATCAACAGGACTTGCCAAAAACATTTCTACAAGGAACAGTGCGAGGAGGCAGAAGGAGGGGAAGACAGAGAAAGAAAAGGGAGGAGGACAACATCAGTGAATGGACTGACCAGCAACTTACTACCAAAGAGCGTCTGAGAACCGGGAAGAATGGAGGACGCTGGTGGCGAAGTCTTCTGTGACGCCTCAACGGACGGTGTTCTGAGACTCCGGGACAGAGAGAGAGAGGGAGAGAGAGTGAGTGTTTGTGTGTGTGTGTGTGTTTCTTGGGGGGGGGGGAAGAGAGAGAGAAACTCCAATAATAAAGACAAAAAGGCTGACCAGGCCCATCCATTGGAGCCATTTAGATCTACCATTTTAATTGCTCAGACCAACGCCACTTTGCCGTTCATCTCTGAAGAAAGTAAAAGAAAAAGGGATAAACCTAAGGAGAAAATTTTAATAGCTGGTACAGCATCAAAGTGCAGGAAGGACGAGGCGGATCATTGGACGAGTCTGTGCTTTGGAGCAAAAGGAACCAAAAGAGGAAACCTAAAAAAAAAAAAAATCGTGATTTTTAAAATAAAAATTAGTAAAAAATTAGATGAGTAGGATTAGTCTGTGCAGAAATCACATCTGGATGCAATAAATATGATATCCGACGGTTACATTTAGCACCGAGCAGTGGGTGCTCTCTGGGGCCGTCGCTCTGGCTATAGATAGATAGATAGATAGATAGATAGATAGATAGATAGATAGATAGATAGATAGATAGATAGATAGATAGATAGATAGATAGATAGATAGATAGATAGATGTGTATAGTATTGCACATGTCACTTTGTGTCAGCCACTTTCTGATCTCGACACAAGTCCATGATCAGACGCAGTGTAGTGTGTGTTTTCATCAGAGAGTTTAAGATATCTGGTTTCCAGTGAAATTGCGAATTGACGTTTGACATTTGAAAGACATGTGATACACTTTGCCATGTATTTCCACATATATACCGTTTTGGAATAATCGAAATGATCAAATTCAAAAGTAACAAGGATTACCACGAAAATCCTAGTTAGTATCGGTACCGCTTCAGCGCAGTAAGGGTTAAACAGACTTCGGGAAGATTCACAGCCATTCCATGAGTAAGAATACACAAGTTACCACACACACACACACACACACACACACACACACGAAGGGGAGGGGGATTATGATTATCTTTGATTTTCCCCACAACACTTCTACCTAACGTCTCCAACCATTGCCTTTCCAGGTGACCGTAAAAAAAAAATCGGAAAACAAACGAAACAAAAGCACCCCTCCCCCCCCCCCCCCCCAAAAAAAAAAACCAGCCCAAGACAAAGATGAATTCCACTAATAATAATATAATAATAACAGTAATAATAATAAATGGAGGATGTCTGTATGGCTCCTGTCTCCACAAAGTGGACCCAAAACGCCTTGAAATGAAAATGAAACGAATCTCTCTCTCTCTCTCTCTCTCTCTCTCTCTCTCTCTCTCTCTCTCTCTCTATCTCTCTCTCTCTCTCTCCCTCTCTCTCTCTCGCTCTCTCTCTCTTTCTCTCTCTCTCCCCCCCCCTCTCTCTCCCCTCCTCTCTCTCTCTCTCTCATGCTGTACACAACACACCAGACTTGAGGGGTATATACTATCACACCAGACTTGAGGGATATACTATCAGTCAACCAATGAGGCCATTGACCAATTTACAATTACAGATGGGTGCAGCTCAGTGGAGAATCGGATTCTTTAAAAGTTGAGAAGTAAACCAAGTCTTACGATCTTTTTCCCGCCTAATTACTCTTCAGGACAATTTATCCACAAACTGGCTCTGTAACAACCTATTCTGCTAAACTTCCACTTCTGATGATCTCCGAAAAACTGTCCTTTTAGCCGTGTTTTTCATTAAGTCAGAATATTATCCTCCAAGTTACTGAATTGTAATGGCAGGTTATTATAGACCCTTTTCATTGACCGTCCTCCATATCACGTGATTTGCAAACAAAATGGCGGCGTGCCCCACTTGTAGGGCGGAAGCGGTGGACAACAGTCGAACGATGCCATCCTCTTGTTGGGCACCCAACTGTACAAACCCGTTACCTGCTGGTTCTGGCACAAAAATGCATCTTTGCTTAGACTGTGCACATATTCAGATGCCATCACTAAGGCAAGTGGAGGTTTTTGCCCTACACCGTGCTTTTCGAAGCCGTGCGGCTCCCCGCAAACAACCGCAACGCGGAAGTGAAAAGGGTCTATACGTTCAGTCAAAATATGGTAAACAGAAAAATGTGTATGTAATGTAGCAAGGCCCAGCGTAAGAAATAATAGGGAAAAAATGCAATAAAACGCAAAGGAAAATGGAAGATCGGGTGAAGATCAATCCATCGAAAGCTTGACTTGTCTTCCCTTTTCCCCTGCGTTTAACCGTACCGTTTCTGTATAATTTGTTACGCCAGGCATTGCAACTTACAACTTTTTCCATTTTGCCATATTTTGTCTTCGCTTCAAGCCTTGCTGTGACCCCATAGATGTTATGTGGTTTTCATAATATTTCGTTAGTTTCGTATAAGTTTAATAGTTTTCCAGCCTACAGCGGTTTCTTTGATGTTGTTATTATTGTTGTAATTTTATATAATAGACAGATCATTACAGCCGTGTGGGGAGATTTTTTTTTTACCGATCAGACCTCCAACACTCTTTACCGATCGCTTGATCAGGATCATCAAAAATTCAGCCTCGTTCTGTCCAACTCAGCCCCCACCCTTCGCCTGGGACCCACCGACTCCCACCACACACGTTCCACCTACGCACAAACTTCCTATTATCAACAGCGCTCAGTTTAAACAGACTCCACCCAACTCCTTATATCCTTTGCACCACCCAACCTGTCCCCCCCCCCCCCTCCCTCCTGACCTGCACACAGATTTCCTGCACGTGTAAAACGAGTACACTGAATGCCATAGCCTTGAAGTCGCAGCACATACGCGGTGGCAGGGCCGTAGCCACAACAGCAACCTACGTTCTGTGAGGACCATACCGTCACGGTCATACCACAATTGCCTAAGTCATGTTTTGGTTTTGTTTTTTTTAACACCAAAGAAAAGTTTACTTCGAATATAGCTGTAGCTGGTGTTAGGGAAGCGTAGTGTTTTACATAGAAAGCTATAGCTGAACAGTGAACTCATCTCAGTATTTTCTGCATTTGGCTTTGCCATCTGACCACGCTCCCCTAACACCAGTCTAAATAGTGGTCAAGGAGGATGACGGTTTTCGTTTAAAAACTCATAAGTCAACAAAACAAAACAATGTAACTGGTAAACGATGCAATGTGACTGTCTGATTAAGGGGACCATTTCATCTCAAAATACCCCAAAAAATAAAAAAAATTGACTTACGCAATCATGAGATGCCCATGATGATAATGCATGAGAGAACCCAAATGACGATGATGACACGAAATATTATCTTTAGGAAGTGGCTATTTTCACGACATGTCGTGGAAATCGCCTCCGTGAAGTTTTCCACGACATGTCCTGGAAATGGCCTTGGTGAAGTTTTTCACGACGTTTCACGACTTATTACAGCTACCCCAGCCCCTTTTCGCCTGATTGGTCAATCTGACTACCGCCCATTGATACAAACTGACTAGACCCTCATGCCACCCCCCCCCCCCCCAGGTTCCAACCTCCCGCTCAGTGGGGGCCGCCATTTTGAGTCAGAAAACGGTCAACTCTGATTCATGAGTCAGAAAACGGTCAACTCTGATTGGATGAAAAACGTGTCGTGAAAAAATCTCTCCACGCTTTTCCCACGATATGTCGTGTGCCTAGACACTTCGTTATCTTTATCTATTTCTCCTTCTTCTTGTTTCTTCGTCTTCTCCCCAGATGGTTCCTGTTTCCTTCTCATCTATCTACTTCTGATCTTTTTTTTTTTTCTTCTCCTTCTTTTGCAGCTATTGTATCTTCTTTCATCTGCCTGTAACTTTAACCCTATCGACGCCTTCTTAACATTTCATCCCCATTGAATGACAGGGTTCTAACCCCCCCCCCCCCTCCATCAACTTGTAAGATTTGAGGTCTTTATTTTAGGAGGTTCGCTGCCCTTGGCATTTACACCTCACTTTACTTGTTTTATTATTTCTTGTTCTGGCGGGGGGGGGGGGGGGGGGGGAGAGATGATATGGATAAATTTTAATCTATTAATTTCAATTTTGCCCGGGCAGCGGCCTTTCGGCCTGCTCTTTACGATTTCCAACTGCCAAGGTATCTTTAACGTGCGCAACGTGCACACGGGCCCTCCGAATTTTTTCGTCCTTATCCGAGAAGACTAGGTACTCGATCCTACCCCCCAATAGGACCAGGGACTTGAAAATATGAGAAAAATCCAATTTCCAAGAACTACTCGATCCTACCCCCCAATAGGACCAGGGACTTGAAAATATGAGAAAAATCCACTTTCCAACATGCCTGCACTACCCGGGTTTAGAACCCGGGACCCTTGGCATGAGAGGCGAGCACCTTGCCTCTAGGCCACCTTGCCTCTAGATCAACTTGTAAGAAATCGATGATTGAAGTTTTATGTGCTCACAGCTTTTGATGATGCGACTTTTTTTTTTTTTTTCTTTTTAGTAATACCTACAAATTATACACCGAATCCGCTTGATAGTTTGACATATAATGGAGAAGGTGTGTAGAAGTAGAGTGTAGTGTTTAACTCAATTCAGCCAAAAGTGGAGATAGAACCTTGTCATTCTAAGAGGACGATCCAGGCTCCTATTTTCACTTTTCTCCTCTTTTTTTTTTTTAGTCTTTTATTCTTCTGCTTTCTCTCCTTCCCGTCTTCTTACCACACCTGCAGCATCCGTGGTTGGTTGTAAACTTAGAATGATACTGTTGCTGTAGATGACTGGAAGTGGACAGAACAGTTTCATCAGTAGCGATGCTGGAAGCAGTGGTTGGGGGAGGTAGGAGGGTGTGGGTGGGGTGGGGGGTGGAGGGGGGGGGGACACGTATCTTGGGAGGTGTGGGAGATTAAGTGTAAGGGAAGAGAGACAGAGAAAGAGAAAAAGAGAGAGTAGTAGTGAAGTAGCAGAAGTAGTAGTAGTTGTAGTTAAGTTACTGTTGTGATAGTAGAAGAAATAGTGGCAGTGGTTGCTGTAGTTGTTGCAATGGTGGTGGTGGTGGTGGTAGTAGTAGTAGTAGTAGTACTAATAGTAGTAGTAGTAGTTATAGTTGCAGCGGTTGTAGTAGAAGTGGTCATCGCTGTAGTCGTTGTTAGGGTTGCAGTGGTAGTCGTACAAATAGTTGTGGTTGTAGAAGTAGTAGTTGTAGTAGTAGCAGTAGTAGTAGTTGTTGCTGCGGTGGTGGTTGCAGAAATAGTAGTAGAAAATAGTTATGGTAGTAGTAGCAGTAATAACTGTTATTGTTGTTGCTGTTGTTGTTTTTTCTGTTACAGAAGTTGTAGTATCACTTGTAGAAATGGTAGCTGTAGCTGTTGTTAAGAGGGTACCAATGCCGATAGTAGTTGTTGTTACACCACGACTGAAAAGATGCTGCAGTCGAAATAATGACAGTAAATTAATCACTACGAGAAATACTGACAGTTTAACCTCTGCCCCCAATTTTATCAAAAATCGGGTCTCACAGCAAAGCAGTAAAATTACACTTAGATTTTACGACATTTCTGTTTACTACATGCCACAAAAGCGCACGTCTAAAGCCCAGTTTTCATATACACATGTACGGAAATGGAAAAAGGAAACGGAAACGTCAAAAACCATTCAAATAGTGAAATAGATAGGAAGTTTTCACCACTGCAGCACACATGGAAACACACTTTCTTTTTACAATTTGACGGATTTTTGACGTTTCCGTTTCCTTTGCCGTCGCCGTTTCCGCACACATGAGAGCACAGCTTTACGCGACAATAACTGCTCGGCTGCAAAAACAACAGTGGCCTTGAGCGATCACATGTGTCTTCAACTCAGCCCCTCACAAAACAACGTAAAAGGTGCAGAAGAAGTTGGGGGGGGGGGGGGGGGAAGACATCTTCGGAGCTTTGGCACATTGCCTAGCGCAGTGGTTCTCAACCTTTGTCAGGCAATCGCCAACTTTGATTTCAAATTTTCTTTCATCGCCCCCCCCCCTCCCCGCCTCTCCCCGGTTGTTGTGGTTGTAGAAGTAGTAGCAGTAGTAGTAGTTGTTGCTGCGGTGGTGGTTGCAGAAATAGTAGTAGAAAATAGTTATGGTAGTAGTAGCAGTAATAACTGTTATTGTTGTTGCTGTTGTTGTTTTTTCTGTTACAGAAGTAACAGAATCTCCCCAATCCCTACTCAAATCCAACGGGATACATCTCACGAGAAGACAGACTACACACCAATTATGTGAAGTTTTTCAAGGCCATTTTAATTCATGACAATTATAGTCGTGCTGATTATTCATTATAAAACAGAAAGTATTCTTTATCAAATGCACTAAGTGCCGTGGATCGTCAGTGGCTGTCCCTTGTATCTGCCCTATATGATCCTCTATTCATGACTGTTTCCGCCTAACCCCCATCTCCCCCTTTCCATTTCGTGTGCTCCCTCGAAGCCCTTTCCTTTGTTTTCGCCCCCCCCCCTCGCCCCCGGAAATCAAAATCGCCCCGGGGGAGGGGCTTATCTCCCAGGTTGAGAATCAGTGGCCTAGGGGGTTCCAACAGTTCTACGCTAAACTGCTGGCTGTGAGATATCACAGGTTTCACTTTCAGATAGATAGCTATAGAATTATAAACAACATTATTTTCTGGAGGTAATTTTTCTTTTCTTCACTTTCTTTCTAACGTTGTTGTTTTTGACAAGAATTTGATAACACATCTCTCTCTTTGTCTGTCTGTCTGTCTTTCTCTTTCTCTTTGTTTCTCTCTGTCTCTCTCTGCCTGTCTCTCTTTCTCTCTCTCTACCTGTCTCTCTGTCTCTGTCTCTCTCTGTCTCTCTCCCTGACTCTCTCTTTTTCTCTCTTTCTCTGTTTGTTTCTTTCCCTGTCTCTCAATCTGTCTGTCCGCTTCTCCACTCCATCCCTCTCTCTGTCTCTGTGTCAGGGCCCCTCCGTTTCTCTCTCTCAGTTGCTGTCATTTTGCTTTGCAGAGTCAGCGCCTCCGAAAACTAAAAGAGTAAAACGATGAAGTCTTAATAATTTGATACAGATTCTACTTGGCACAGACTAGCTGGAAAATCTGGCCATGATAGTTCAATCTCAATCACTCCATGCTTCCTTACTTGCATAAAACAAGCAAACAAACAGGCACACAAATGAACCACACTGCGGCCTACACTGGTAGAGAATGTAACTGTTTCCCCCCATAATCTCATGTTTGAGTGTAATACTGGATAGACAAATATAGTTCTCTAACTCCCAATTTCATTAGGTATAAGTGCCATTCCAATCGGTTAAAAACTTTCGTGATGTGTGTTTGTGGCGGAATCATATGTGTATGCGTTTGAGTCCTTTTGCTGGCCAGACTTCCATCCCCATTTTCTCGAATAGGCAAAAATGCACACCCAAAAACATGGCAAATCCCCGACGACTTGTGGTAATACCATCTTCAAGTAAGAGGAATAGAAAACATACACAAATTCCACACGCTGTAGGAACATCACTGTCTTTCCCCTCATCTTCCAATCGACGCCAGTTTCGGTTGTTGTTGATGTTACAGTGCGTTGAGTACATTGCAGTTTGTGCTTGGTACAATGAAATTTGGGAACACCGCGCGAGACAGATTGAAATAGAAAGAGACCAAAAAAAAGGGAGGAAGGGGGGGGGGGGAGGAGGAATAGGAAACTGAGAGAAGGAAAGAGATCTGGAAAAGAAAGTTAGAGAAGAAATGAGATTTGAAAAAGAAAGACGAGGGAAGAAAAGAGACTTGGAAAAGAAAGATGGAAGAAAAGAGATTTGGAAAAGAAAGATGAAGGAAGAGAAGAGATTTGGAAAAGAAATAAAAAGGAAGAAAAGAGATTTGGAAAAGCAAGAAAAAGGAAGAAAAGAGATTTGGAAAAGAAAGAAAAAGGAAGAAAAGAGATTTGGAAAAGCAAGAAAAAGGAAGAAAAGAGATTTGGAAAAGAAAGAAAAAGGAAGCAAAGACATTTGGAAAAGAAAGGTGAGGGAAGAAAAGAGATTTGGAAAAGAAAGAAAAAGGAAGAAAAGAGATTTGGAAAAGAAATAAAAAGGAAGAAAAGAGATTTGGAAAAGCAAGAAAAAGGAAGAAAAGAGATTTGGAAAAGAAAGAAAAAGGAAGAAAAGAGATTTGGAAAAGAAATAAAAAGGAAGAAAAGAGATTTGGAAAAGCAAGAAAAAGGAAGAAAAGAGATTTGGAAAAGAAAGAAAAAGGAAGGAAAGATATTTGGAAAAGAAAGGTGAGGGAAGAAAAGAGATTTGGAAAAGAAAGAAAAAGGAACAAAAGAGACTTGGAAAAGAAAGAAAAAGGAACAAAAGAGACTTGGAAAAGAAAGATGAGAGAAGAAAAGAGATTTGGAAAAGAAGGAATAATTGAAGAATAAAAGAGATTTGGAAAGGAAAGATGAGATATGCAAAATCTAAAACAGCCACTGAAACAGACACACAATGAAACAAACACACTGTGAAAGGTAAAGTGCAAAACTGAATGATGGACTAAAATTCAAACATTTATTACAAACACATTGGCTGTAAACCTCTTGCAGGCGTTGCCATACGTCTAGCACAGCCGTCTTAGCGCCTGGGCACATTGGGCGGTTGCACAGGAGCCCCACGGGTTTACGGGGGGCCCCATGCAGGCAAATTTACGTTGGTTTCTGGGTAGTCGCGTAGGGGACAGGGCCGCAAGTCTTTTGCTCTACCCAGGGGCCCTATGATGTTCAGACGGCCTGACGTCTATCATAATTTGTTATTATATATTAAAACAAAATAGACAAATTTCATGGATTCTGTAACAGTCTGGTTAGGCAGTTGTAATAATCTTTTGTTTCTGGAGCCGGAAATGCGCCGGCAAAATTAAAAAAGAGAAAGGAGGGAGGGGGGGGGGGGTAACATAACAATTAATAGGCAAATTGATGCGGTCAAAGGTCATCGCATGGGGACGACTTTTCAAACAATTTGGTTTGGCAGTTGTCATAATGTTTTCGTTTGTTTCTGAGGTACCAAGTCCGGCAAATAAAGAAAAAGGAGGGAGAGGGGGGGGGGGCATAACGGTAACAATTCACAGGCAAACAACTTAACTACGGTCAAAGAGCAGCGCATGGAGACCACTATTCGATGACTTCCTGGCAGTGCTATTGTATCATAGAGACAGTTACAGTGCACGATAGACAGTTTGTCAAGTACATTTAGTCATACTGTGAATGTTCCACAGTCATACGGACTTGAAACTTTCTCTCCAGATCCAGCCAATGGGAGGGCAAGGATGACAAAATCAAGTGAAGTGGCTGACCTATTTATTTCGAAGGGGGTCTTTTTTTATAATAAATTGCGTGGTATATTAGTGAGAAGGATTGGCGTGGAGGCTTGTACAGATAGATAGATAGATAGATAGATAGATAGATAGATAGATAGATAGATAGATAGATAGATAGATAGATAGATAGATAGATAGATAAACAGACAGAGAGACAGTCAGACAGATAGATAGATAGATAGATAGATAGATAGATAGATAGATAGATAGATAGATAGATAGATAGATAGATAGATAGATAGATAGATAGATAGATAGATAGATAGATGACCATATTTATCACAATAAATTGTACAAGGAAGTAATCATTTTAATCTTACAGCCTTCCCTTTCCTGTTCATGAACGTAAGTAAAAAGTGTGTTTGAAATGGAATTATGTGTCTGTGGGTGGAAATAATTATGTCTGCGCTAGCAACCAGGGATTTGATAGGAATAAATTGCGCAAATGTCATAGACAGGAAATTGAGCCTGATAGGGGATTGACCCCCCCCCCCCGATATATATGCCAGTGGTGGGGAGGTAAAGGAAAGAAAAAGGGGGGTGGGGGGGTGCTGTGTGAGGGGGGTGGAGGGGATACAGGTTAATGTACGATGAGCTGTATATCGGATTGTTCGCGCGTTCTTGAGTGTGAGTGGTTGCTTGTACGTTGAAACAAGAACACGGTTGAGACAGATATTTTCTCTGGTCGTATTAGGCATGAAATGGATATTGTCAACGTGAAAGAGTGCAGGGATGGGGAAAGAGAAGTGAATGGAGAGAGACACAGCAAGGGAGGAAAGGTCGGGAGGGGATTTGGGGGGGGGGGGGGGAGAAGACAGATAAAGTCCAGATATGGAAGAGGTGAAAGATCGACCAGAGGAGAGATGTGAAGATCAAGGGCTTAAGAGAAGTGGAGGGAGAGAGGGATATGTCTGGAACGATGAGAGAAAGAGAAAGATAAACTCTGCTAGAGAGAGCGAAGGAGAGGGAAGAGAGAAAGAGAGAGCTGAGAGGGGGAAGAGTGAGACAGAAAGAGAGGAAAGAAAGAGAGGGAAAAGAATGAGAGAGAAGAGAAGGAGAGACACACACATAGAAAAAGAGAGAGAGAGAAGAAACGAAGAGATAGAAGAGAGAAAGAAAACTGTGATAGACAAAGTCGAACTGGATGAGGATAAGAAAGAAAAGTAAAAAAGAACAGAAAGAGAAAGACAAAGGAGATATTGTAGAGCTTTGCTGGCTCCAGTGTGTTTATAATGCAGATTGCATGTTCACAAACAGTTATCTAGAGGTGTGGCTATACACAGACACTGACAGATCTAAGTACTGCCGAAACACGCGGATGCAGCAACGTATTAACTGTGCGGGCACATCCCTCAGAAGTCTGTGCGCCTGACAGACAGACATAATAATTATGGATAGGTTTTGCGTGCAGGTAGAAGAGGGATAGGCAGGCAAATAGACAGACAGGCAGACAGACAGAAAGACAGACTGACATGTAGAGGCAGGCAACAGACAAACAGACAGACAGATGGCCAAAGAGGCAAGCAGCAAAGGCAGACAGATATATATACATAGATCATAGAAAAATAGGCAGAAAAAAAACAACAAGAGACCAATAGACAAAGAGGCAGGCAGGCAGGCAGGCAGGCAGACAGACAGAGACAGACAGGCAAGTGGACGGACGGAGGGAGAGACATACAGTTTGATGTCTGTGGGAATCATGAAAGGATCGATGTCACATGAGCTGGATAGAAGGAAGGATCAGAGGTGAAGGAAGATTATAATTATACAGACAAAACGTGGGAGAAAGGAAGTAATATAAAATGCGACATGAAAGGAGGGCTTGAAAGCTGGGAAAGAGAGATGGCAGGATGGACAGAAAATGTGAGGATGACAGGCATGATTATATAGCACAATGGATGAAAACTGATATGATCCGCCATGTGACAGAGTAAATTAATGGGAATGACAGGGTGCCGAAAGGCTAGGGATAAGAGAGCATGAAAACTGCGCAACAGAAATTTTGGTAAAGATGAGAGAGAGAGAGAGACGGGGGGGGGGGGGCGACTGAGAGAGAGATGAGGGAGGGTGAGAGAGAAAGAGAGAGAGGAGAGAGAGACAGAGTGAGAGAGAGGGAGAGAGAGAGACAGAGAGACGAGAGATACACAGAGAGAGAGAGAGAGAGAGAGAAAGAGAGTGAGACAGAAAGAGAGACAGAGAGAGATAGAGAGAGAGAGACAGAGAATGTGATGCAGCTGGACAGAGGCTGCATTCAGAAACAAAGAGAAAATGACAAGGGGGAAGTGGGAGGAGGCGTCCTGGCCTTAGGAGGAGAGAGGTTGACCAGGAGATATGGAGGGCAGGGCAGGGTGTTGAGAAGGAGTGGAATAAAAGAGAATACAACCTATAAAGGGATTATATTAATCATATATGAAAAGAGAAGAACATGTGAAAAAGATTGAATGAGGGAAGAATGAAAGGCTGGAGGTAGAAACAATACAGAGACAGAGAATTATCAGAGGTGGCAAATTAATGTCAAAATGGCCCATTTCACAGTCTTAAGCTAGGTTTCCATGTGCGCGGAAACGGGAACGGTATCGGAGACGCCAAAAACCCCGCTAGTGGTGAAACAGAAAGAATACGTTCATGTGTACGTCACTGCCATTTCCGTCCACATGGAAACCCGTTTCCTTTTAACCACTTGATGGATTTTTACCGTTTCCGTTTCCCGTACACATGCAAACACAGCTTTAAAGGCTCTAATTTAGAGGCGCCGGAGAGACGGAACTGCAACTTCGAAAGCCAAACAGACAAAACTTGTATACATTTTCTCAGCCCGAAACGATCAAGGCGAAGCCACATGACATGCATTTTTGTTTCCATTATGAGGCCCCTCCGTTGTCGGACGTGCCCGTGCCGTTTGAGTGAGTGGGTCGATTTGTTTGGCTGTCAGTGTGAACGTTAACTTTCCGTCAGCAGTTTGGACCAGTGCCGAAAGCGATGGATCTTCGTTAACTTCGATTTTGGTTTGGTTGTTGTTGCTACGTACGTACGTCCCCTAAGTCTTTTGCGCTGTGGGTACGTTATTTAAAGCCTTCTGTGAGTCCAGAGCTAGAGAGTCCCTCCCGAAATAAACTCAACAGCCTTAATTAATTATTCTTTGGGATTTTCTTTTTGTTTTCCTCTTGTTTTTTGTTGAAAGAGTGGGGGGGGGGGCAGGGTTTGGGATTCGATAAGATTTAGGGTTGAGGATAAGGAGGGAGTTAGGGATTAGATACGTTTTTGTACGCAAACCTAACGCAAAACGCTTGGAGTGCATAGGCACAGGTAACTACAGCCTTTTGGTTAAATTTGTTTGTTGTGGTGAGCCCAGCACGGGCAGGGGTGAGCTGTGGTGGTGGTGGAGTTACGAGACCGGGGGGGGGGGGGTGATGTACGTGAGACTGTGTGTGCGTGTGCGTTTAGTTCGTTAGTTCTTTCAGTACTTTCTTAGGCTCGTTTCGTGTGCCGAAAGGATACGCCACAGAGACTCACTGAAAGAGGGACAACGACAGGATTAGCGATAGAGAGGAGAAAAGAGATGGGTTGGGGGGGGGGGAGAGAGAAAGAAAGAAAGAGAGAAAAGTAAGAGGGAGGGGAGAGAGCAAGAGAGAAAAAGTGGGGAAATAAATCGAGAGAGACAGAGAGACAGGAGAAATAAGAAAAAGAGAGAGAGAAAGAGAGAGGGAAGAGAGGGGGAGAGAGAGAAAGAGCGGGAGAGAGGAGAGAGAAAGAGAGAGGGGAGAGAGAGAAGGAGAGGAGAAAGAGTAGAGAGAGAGAGAGCGAGGACAGAGAAAATAGAACAAGAAAGAGGGAAAGGGAGTGAGAGACTGCGAGCGTGAGTGCGTGTTAGAGAACAAGAGAAAAAACTGGGATGGGGGGAGATGGAGAGGGCACCAAGTAAAACACTAATTATCATAACACTGTACCAGTATGAATCAGTTCTGGTTGCGACATTCAACTTTTAAAAGCCATGCACATGTACATAATGTATTTGCATAGCTATGATTCAACCTAGCACAGCCTAGCGACAGCTGAGTGTGCCATGTGAACAGCCTGGAGCTATAGTTTACTGAACCGTCACTTGTCCTTTATCGACACAATCTGAAGTGGTTGATGAGTACAGGATATGTCCGTTCTGCGGCATACAAAGTGTTCTCTCTCTCTCTCTCTTTCTCTCTCTCCATCTCACACATACACACACTATACGCACTCTCTCATTCTCTCTCTCCTTCTCTCTCTCATCCCTTCCGCACTCATACGTAGGCATATACAATACTCTCCCTTTCTCTCATACCCACACTTAGACATCTGTACACACGTATAAATATTATATACACACACACACATTCTGTCTCTTTTTCTCTCTCTGTTTCTCTCATCCCCTCCACATTTGCATACATACACACACACACACTCTCCCCCCTCACACACAAACAGACACACAAACAGACACACACTCTGTCTGTTTCTCCCTCTCTCTCTCTCTCACACACACACACCCTGTCTGTCTGCCTGTCTGTCTGTCTGTCTCTCTACAATGGACATGATAATATACACGGTTGATGTCTGTCTGTCTGTTTCTCTCTCTCTTTCTCTCTCTCCCTCCCCTCTCTCTCCCCCTCCCCTCTCTCTCTCCCTCCCCCTCTCTCTCCCCCTCCTCCTCTCTCTCTCTCTCCCTCCCCTCTCTCACTCTTCGCTCTCTCTCTCTCTCCCCCTCCCTCTCTCTCTCCCCCTCCCTCTCTCTCTTCCTCTCTCTCTCTCTCTTTCTCTCATGTAAATTTTGATTATTGATCTCCACACTTCTCCCCGTGTTAACTCAACAACACATCAACGCTGACGTCTGGCTTGTGACCTCTGAACTTTTCCACCTGTTCTTCCCTAATAACTCAATTTTTCCTCATCTCCGACTTCACCTGTTCTGTTATCATTTCTTGCGTTTGTTCTTTATTGCTTTCGCTCCACCCCGCCCCCAAATATTTAAGCGCATGTTCTCTACAGGTAATGCCTCCGTTTGTTACCGGTTTTTTCCCCTTTTTCTTTTTTGTGCCAAACAATATTCTTGGTTTTGATATCATCGGGTCTTTTAATCTTTGTATCACGGTGAATGTTGAAATAGAGAGCAAGAGAGGGGAGGGAGGAGGAGATAGACACAGAGAGAGAGAGAGAGAGAGAGAGAGAGAAAGAGAAAGAGAAAGTGAGGGGAGAGAGGGGGAGGGAGAAAGATATATAGCGAGAGGGAAAGACAGACAGAGAAGACAGAGATACAAACATGGGGAGAGAGAGAAAGTGGGGGGAGAGAGAGAGAGAGAGAGAAAGAAAGACAGAAAGATAGGCAAAGGGCGACATGGACAGAGAGCGGCGAGAGTGAGAGAGAGAGAGAGAGAGAGAGAGGGAGAGAGAGACAGAGAGACAGAGAGAGACAGAGAGAGTCGGATAGAGAGAAAGCAAGAGATAGAAGGAGAGAGGGAAAGAAAGAGGGACAGAGGCAGAAAGAGAGACGGAGTACAGAGCATTTCTGGGAAATTTTTCTGGAAATTCCAGTTATTCCCCAATGACGTCATTACCCATCTTCCCATAGTTTTAAAATATGCACGTGCCTGCTAAAAAACACACGTGAATTTTTACAATTCCTACCCGCACGTCCTTGGGTGTCACAGACACCATACTTCTAAAGAGGATTTTATTGTAGGATTTCCTTGTCATAGCTTTAGTCGTACGTCACGGGGTCTTCAGAGACACCACATTTTTTAAGTAGATCTTATTATTTTTCTTTACGTTCTGGAGTCTGGCAGACATCACACTTTTGAAGAGGTTGTCCTATTAACTGGTCGGGTATTTTTCATATTGTTGTATGTGCATTTTTGGCCTTTCGAGAAAACCAGGATTGAATGTTT
Organism: Onchidella celtica; assembly: GCA_963931925.1. Lineage (NCBI taxonomy): Eukaryota > Metazoa > Mollusca > Gastropoda > Systellommatophora > Onchidiidae > Onchidella > Onchidella celtica. The sequence goes on along the minus strand of OZ007579.1, from coordinate 39,733,244 downwards.
GAAGAGTATGTAAAATCAGGCTTTTGTTCAATACGCTTCAAAATCGGAACTTGCATTTAAAATGCCTACGAAAGAGTACATCCACACAACACTTATACACACATAACAAAATCAGTAAAGAGAGAGAACTACTTTCATGACAAAACCTGAAAAACAGCAAAATGTTGCATACAACACAATCACGCAAAACCCACTCAAAATTTTTCTTTAGGAGTATGGTATCGATCAGACACCAGGAAGTACACCAGGCATAGCTTTTAGCGACATACGCCAAAAGGTTAGACAATAGATTTCAAATATTTTCAGGGCCCATCCATAAAGTCCGTAAGGAGAGGGGAACGGGTGGAGGTGAGGAAGGGATTGAGCTGAGGAGGGGTGGGTGGAGTGATGGAGGGGGGGGGGGGTAGCGTACATGGAAAGAGGGGGGGATGGAGGGAGGGGGGGATTTGAGAAGAGTGCGCAAGCAATTCAGTGACAATAAATGAGAGGATTGAAAAGTTACTGATGTGTTGTTGTTGTTGTTGTTTTTTTCCCCAACAAAATGAGATGTAGGATTACATTAAAAACAAACAAACAAATGAACAAACAAGCCCACAAACACACACAGAAACAAATTAATTGAGTTCATAATGAAACAGTTGAAAAAGCGCGTGCAAAAGTGTACTTTAATTGTACAGTGTACCAAGGCCTTCACACGTGCATTCAACATTGTAAGAGAGGGCGGGGAGAAGTGGGGGGAGGGGGGGGGGGTTGAAACCAAGCACATAAAAAACGCATACAAGGGGGGGGAAATGGTGGGCGGGGGGGGGGGGGTGGTAAAAAAAAAACCTCCATAATCGAGCCCAAGCATTCCCTCCCCTTAAAAATGACAAGGATTCTATCTCCACTTTTTGGCTCAACTGAGTAACACACAACATACTGTACTTCTACAGGCCTTCTCCAGTGTAAGTCAAAGTACCAAGCGGATTTGATGTGTACTTTGAAGATATAATAATAATAAAAAAAAATATTCGTATCTCTAAAAGCTATGAAACTCCAATCATCAATTTCTCAAAAGTTGATGGAATCGAGTTAGAACCTTGTCATACTAAGGTAATCGGCTGCTCACGCTGAATACTCATCTTTTGTGTTACAAATAAAAACATGTATTATTTACTTACCTGATGTCCGATGTGTGAGAATGAGATCTTGTGAAAATCTTCCAAATTCTATCATCTATTCATCCTCTGGCTTGGCTAATCTATTTCCTTCCTTCTGTATGAGGACATTTTCTTGGTTTGGAGACTTGACAAGTTGGTAAAATTCAGCACACATCAAAAGGGTAGTCCAGACTAGGATTTACAGTCATTACATGTACTTAACCCACAGATATTACTTGATAACTGCCTAGCCACGTCCTTGTTGAATCCTGAATCTCGGAGACTACTACCAAATGCAGGCCCTACAGCCATAATTCAAGACTGCTTTGCTCCAACAATAATGACAAAATGGGCAATGGAAATTAACCCAAGTTTCCTCCACGACCAGAGACTTCGGAAAAAATTACTGATTCGACATTTCAATGGTAAGAAATACATACACAATACGGATAGCTTTTTTTTGGGGGGCTCTGACTGGCTCGATTCAGATTGAAATCACTGGGCTAAGATCGAACTGACCTTAAATAGCTACAGACATACTGGGAAACACACGGTTAACAAAGATCTATGATAGAAGTACGTGTATGGCAAATCTTCAGTACGTCACAGTAAGAAATTTCGTGAAATAAGTTTTCTATTGGTGCCAAGAGAGAATAGACTGGCACGTTCAGACAGACAGACAGACAGATAGACTGGCCGACAGGCAAACAGGTCTACAAACTGACAGACAGGCCGATACACCTACAAACAGGCCGGCAGAGACAGACAGACAGGCAGATAGTAATAGTATTGATAAATAGGTAGATCGACAGATAAGTATTATATATAGATAGATAGATAGACAGACAGACAGACAGACAGGCGGGCGAGCGCACAGATAGCCAGCCAGATTTAGAAATAGATAAACAGAAAGACAGACAGGCAAGCAGACAGTTAGTACAGATAGATAGATAGATAGATAGATAGATAGATAGATAGATAGATAGATAGATAGATAGATAGATAGATAGATAGATAGATAGATAGATAGATAGATAGATAGATAGATAGATAGATAGATAGATAGATAGATAGATAGATAGATAGATCTAGATAGATTCCTGCCTTTCAACATAGCACAAACTCTAACACTACACTTTGCTTTACAATCCAAAACAATAGCAGTGGATTCTATCTTCGACAACTTGCAAACATCAGCCGTTTCGCAACCTTCAAGCCATTTCAGACAGATAATGCACAAGCGAAAGCCACGCAAATAAAAAATTCATCTTTGCCTCTGGGACTAAACGAAACAAAATTCCAACGCAGCTGAATAACTGGAGTTATGGAATTTGCCCAGCGCTAACATGGCAATTGTCCAAAGCCATCCAGGCTCATGCGTTTGAAAATCTCACAAGAAAAACAGAGAGAGCATTGTGGCAACAATGAACCATTTATGCGTCAGAGTTTTAGGCCTAGATCGTTTCTTCTACCGCCGGCCGGTCTGCGAAACAATTAAGATGCATACCCCTGGAAACTCTTTCTAAATTCTATTGATTTCTCCACTTTCCTCTTTGGAGCTCTTTCTGTGCGCCTTCCAGTCCTTCATTAATTTAAGTACATTCACTCATCTACCCGCTTATTAATACCCTCACCCACCGATCAACCCCCTCAATCCATCTCTCCCGCTACTCATTCATCTGCATATCCACTCACGCACAACTCTGTCCCATCCATCCATCCATCCATCCAGCTACTCATTTATCCATCCATCCACCCAGCTACTCAGTTATCCATTCATCCATTCGGCCATTCATCCATCCAGCCACCCATCCATTCAGCTACTCATTTATCCATCCATCCATCCTTCCATCCATCCATCCATCCATCCATCCGGCAATTCATCCATCCGTCACCCATCCATTCAGCTACTCATTTATCCATCATCCAGCTATCCATCCGGCCATTCATCTATCCATCCACCTACCCATCGATGTATACCCATACACTTATCCTCCTATCCATCAAATCAATGCCATTATCCATCAGCTTACTCTCAATATTATATGCATCCATCCACCTACCCATCGATGTATACCCATACACTTATCCTCCTATCCATCAAATCAATGCCATTATCCATCAGCTTACTCTCAATATTATATGCATCCATCCACCTACCCATCGATGTATACCCATACACTTATCCTCCTATCCATCAAATCAATGCCATTATCCATCAGCTTACTCTCAATATTATATGCATCCATCCACCTACCCATCGATGTATACCCATACACTTATCCTCCTATCCATCAAATCAATGCCATTATCCATCAGCTTACTCTCAATATTATATGCATCCATCCACCTACCCATCGATGTATACCCATACACTTATCCTCCTATCCATCAAATCAATGCCATTATCCATCAGCTTACTCTCAATATTATATGCATCCATCCACCTACCCATCGATGTATACCCATACACTTATCCTCCTATCCATCAAATCAATGCCATTATCCATCAGCTTACTCTCAATATTATATGCATCCATCCACCTACCCATCCCTCTTTTTCACCCGCCTACTCATCCCTCTGTTCACTGCTTCGCCTGTCTACCTGTCTGTCTGTCCGTCTGTGTGTTTATATACAAAAGCTTTTCCATCTGAGACTTTCAGAGACAGAAAATACAGCCACTTTCCAGGGATGACTCGGCCTTAGATGGCTTCATCGCCAGTAAACATCCAAGACACCATGACGTGGCTGAAGGCAAAAAGTTCAGCCTGGAAATTCCCCGTTGTAACCATTTTGTGTAACACACACAGATAGGGAATCCCCAAAGGAGTCCTGGAATGTGTTTTACTTTTAAGTCTTTTACTTCAGGAGGTTCCGCTGCTCTTATGCATTGATTTACACCCCACTTTCCTTGTTTTCATTTTTCTTGCTAATGGTTGTGTGTTTTTGTGGTGAGGAGTTTCTTTTTTTTCAAATTTTGTCCTGGCAGCGACCTTGTTCGGCCTGCTCTTGTCGATTTCCAGCTGCCAAGGTATCTTTAACGTGCGCACGGGCCATCCAAGTTTCTCGTTCTCATCCGAAAAGACTAGTTGCTCGATCCTACCTATCATAGGATCAGGGACAGGAATTCTCCCCCCCCCCCCCCCCACCTCCCAATTCCAACATGCCTGCACCGACCGCATATCGAACTCGGCACTTTCGACATGAGAGGCGAGCATCTTGCCTTTTCAGTTTTGGATGTGTCTATCCGTTGCTGACTCTTAACATACATGTATAGGCCCATTGCGAATGACGTCACAAAGTGTTTTTGTTTTGTACTTCCGACACTTAAAATGGCGGGTGGATCAGCTGACGAGTGTAACTTCGAGATATGTCTAAGCGGTTAAAATGCATGCTGGTTGCATTGCAGTTGACTGTTATGACAAGGGTGGAAAGGATGGATCCAAGCTGGTCAGATTCCCTACCATCCGTGTAAACAAAGGAAAGGAAGTGAAAGAATTGAGGGAACGTCTCCCATGTGCGCGAACACACGTGTCATTGTTTACTGTAGTGAACTTTTTTCTAGCTCGCCGCCGATTGGTTCGCGACACCCGAAGTGCTCACAGTACAAATCCGCAATGGGCCTATACATGACATGTATATTGGGCAGTACGTTGTAGTGCATCAACTCTTGAGAGCTGTTCCTGGCCAGCCTTGTGGTGTATTATCGACTACCGTATTTTTTGAAAATCAATAAGTCTTCTGATTTTCGATTTTGGTTTTGCTAGAAAAGTACCGCCACTTAGCACAAAAACGACAATTGAACCGTTCATTTCGGTGTGGGGCGTGGTTTTGAATAGAACAACAAATTTATTGAAAAAGATAATTACGTATGTCCTGGGTGGTGCTCAGTGGACTATACGCATAGCTCTACGAAATATTGAAATAACTAGTAGGCAATACTGGTCTCATCTACATGTGTATAATATCCGAGTTTTAAGGACACATAACATATATGATCTTTGGTGAAACTTAAAGCAAACTGATCTGCTTTCAGTTCAAGAGACTTGGGCGTGTTTCTGAATTGTAAAAATAGGCGAACAAAATTTTAGTGATCAGTTTAATACGATTGAATCATGTTTTGTCACACACAAAAAAAAATGTCGCAAACAGAGTTTCCAATGCCTCCATGACTAACTTAACCAGCCTTTTTTTTTTTCATGTCTACGGAAACAGAAACGGCAACAGAAACGTCGTCAAAACCCTTCAACTAGTGAAATAAAAGGAATGTGTTTATGTGTAATGAAATACCGTTTCCGTGCACACGAAAATATTCTTTCTTTTCACTACGGTAATTGGTGGATTTTTTAAAGAAAAGCACAGCTTTATTCTTCAGAGCATCAATTAATAAACCAAAACACAAACAAACAAACCTAGGCGTCCACTAGCCGATGCTGATCGCCGACTAATTGGTTGGTGACGCCACAACATTGAGATCCTGGGCCAGCGTCTCGGTTGGATCTCATTGACACTCAGTGTCGTGACGTCACTATTCAACTAGAGATCGGAACCACAGAATAGAGATGACTACCACAAGCGACACGCGACCACAGGAATACGTCACCAATTTTGACTACACTGCACCATTTTGGATGAGATCGATCATTCGTAACCAGGCATACGCGCAACGATGTTTAATGTAACATCAGAAAGTAGGCCTATGTATTTAGTGAGTAATCTCACTTCCACCAAATCATGAAACTAGGTCACTGTGGTAGCAAGAATTGAAAGAGACCGGCTTCACCAAAGACAGTGTGCGTTTCTGTTTATTGTGGTTTGTTCATATTTTTGGGTTGACTGAGACTATTTAGAGCCGTTGGTAAGCTCTTACTCCCCCCCCCCCCCCCGTGGAAATGTACAAACATGTATTGTTTACCGCCGATCAAGTCAAGTGAAGTTGCATTTCATCCAAGATGGCGGTACGCATAACGCATACTACATGTACGTGTAGTCACGAAAATTGGGCTTCTTTCGCTTCTGGCAGTTCCTTATTCTATGGACAGAACAAAATCAGCTAGGACACGCAAGCCTAAGCTAGCAATTTTAAATAAGCAAAGCAATATGTCTTGGGGATGGTGGTGGGGGGAGAGGGGGGGTCTCAGTATTGTATTAGGATGAATTACGAAACAAGAGATCCCAGCGAGACTTTGCAAAGGAAACACAATGGTGCAGAATTCAAGCAAATGAATTGCATACAACAAAATGACAGACAATCCCTTAAAACAACAAAAAAGTTCCATGAATTACAACTATTCTGTCTTTAAATTGCAATTCCATGTGCTGTATAAACAAACAAACCAAAAAAAAAAAAATGCATGACAACCTTTTCAGCCAAAATGAAATAAATCCCTACAAGAAAAATAGATGCATTCTGGGTAATTATCTTGGTTTCCTTTTAATTTGACAAAAACTGGAGGGAAACTCTCTTGAAAATTGATCAACATTTTCCTGTTATTTTTTTTTCTCTACAATTTCATCTATAACAATCTTTCACTGAATGTTGTAGAGACAGCACAAGCCATAACAGCAAAACTGGCAACAAAAAATGATTATTTCTTGTGTCCCAATGGCTGATTTTATAATCAAATAAAAGGTTGACTTTAAAATGTAACAAAAGGTCTGATTTTCTGATGTTGCAAAAGGGCTGAATATTTTGTAATGTAACAATAGGGCTGGCCCTGCAATATAACAAAAGAGCTGATATTGTAATGTAACTAAAGGACTGACTTTGTAATGAAACAAATAGGACAGATTTAGTAATGTAACAAAAGGACTGACTTTGTAATGTAACATTAACAAGAGGGCTTATTTTGACATGAACAATAGGACAGACTCTGTAACGTAACAAAAGGACTGATTTTGTAATGTGACTAGAAGGACTGATATTACAATTGACGTTGTAACAAAATGGCTAATTTAGTATAGGCTAATAAAGGGCTGATTTTATAGTGTGACAAAAGAGGTCAATTTTAATGTAACTGAAGTGCTCAGTTGATAATTTTCATTTAATCAGCAGAGAATTTAATTCACAATTCTAAAGCCAAGGGCTGACAGTGCCTAATCTCTTGATTTGAATGATGAATTTCTGTTATTAATGAGAACCTTTTAAAACGTTCAGGCATTGTCGCGTTGTTCTTATCTTTAGAAAGAATAGAATTTTTTAATGATGTGGGTTGGATTAAGTTACACATTCTTCTGTGGAGGGTTGAAGGAAAAGATGCACTTATAAGATGGACATTTGTCAAATCTTTCAACTGCAGTGCAACATATCACTAAGTCAAAAATTGACAAAAAAAGAGAAGTATGTAGCAAAGCCTCACACTATAAGAAATTTATAATACCAACATGCAAAGAAAAAGAGAAGACAGAAAATGCCAACAATTCGGCGAAAACCTTCTTCAAAGAAAAAAACAAGAAAACAACAACAACAACAGAAAAAAATGGAAACTTGAACAATAAAGAAAACAGAATATCAAATAATTGGAATATATTTGCTTTAAGCCGTGCTGCGACTCTAGTTTTCCTGCGGTTTTTATATTTCGCCAGCATGTCACAAACCTACTCCCCCCCCCCCCCCAAGCTTTCTCTCCTTTTTGCCATCAGCAGACAATCTTCACCATCCCCCCCCCCTCCCAACCGCCAACCCAACTCACCCTCTCTCACACCCCCCTGATAACTTAGAGCCCCCGCCTGTCAGCCATCCCAAAAACCTATGCATCACCAGCCCCACCCAGTCAGTTCGTCAGTTCTATGTTACGTCACCCACATACCCCCTACACGCTAGCTCACTGTCTGGCGTACAGGCTAGCTCACTCACTGTCTGGCGTACACGCTAGCTCACTGTCTAACGTACACGCTAGCTCACTGTCTGGCGTACACGCTAGCTCACTGTCTGACATACACGCTAACTAACTGTCTGACGTACACTCTAGTTCACTGTCTGACGTACACTCTAACTCACTGTCTGACGTACACTCTAGCTCAGGAGTTTCCCAAGCATGTCATCACATCACTAACACCCACTCTATCCTTCCTAAAGGCAGGTCTTGTTTCAGGCTCGCTGGCAATGAACCACCTCCATAACTAATTAACAAAAGTAAAAAAAAATTGTATCCAACCGCCGACAAATCTGTCTGTAATTCAGAAGGAACAATATTTGCCATACAATGCGCAACATTTGAGAACAGCAAACTCCGATCAGGAGCAAGACAGCCGTAACTCACATAACTTTCAACTCCACTGCAGTTCGAGGAAGACCGCGCACTACAGCAATACCACAATACCAACACCTGAGTTATCCAGGGGCACTCATCAATTTCCCTTTGAAAGAGCAGCCCAGTGTTGACTCCAACACTACAGCCCTACAATGTCTGTACTCACGCCCAGCGCCAGGGCGCCACCTCTCCCACAGAGGGAGTAACTCACAGCTCAGCGTTATCCGATCGTATGGCGAGGAGGGAAAATGCTAGGCAGACTGATAAACATCGTTGAAATTCACTCATAACACCGTTTGGTCCAAAATTCTTCCTAGTCGCTCACGATAAAACTCAGAGGAATAGCCTAACCTCAAATTTTGAGTGGACTATTTTATAACAAACTGCCCCACCCCATTTTTTTAACACTATAAATTTTAGACTCACGCACAGCTGGGTGCTAACTTGATGCACGCAACCACAACTACCCGCCCATCTGTAACCCCGCGCAGACACACCCGATCCCCGGAAGGTCATAAAACACGGCTTTTCTTGGCTAACTCATTCGCCAGCTTGCAGAATATCCTGTCAGAAATCTAACTGCTCACAGTCTTCCTAAAGCTAAGCAGCATCACCAAAACACACAGAAACGCAATCAATCCAACTGTAAACACGCCTGGGACGCGAAACTATCGAACTAGATCTAATCACAAAGCATTTAGGGAGGAAGAATTCACGAACTGGACGTATTTAGTTCCCAAATGAGAAAACTGGAACTCACTGGTGTAACAAGCAGCAAGTGTGCAACACATTAAAGTAAACGATACACACGCCTCCAGAATGCCTGAACACGGTACCTACAGCCAGCCAAGGGGTGGAACTTCATACACAAGGGAGCCACGAAATTTCCTTCAGCTGGATCGACTCGATCACCGTTTGGCTCCTGCTCTCAGGAATCGTGAGAGAGAGCGGGGAGCCAGCGCATTCACGCACACACGTTTGCTTGCACCCACTCACATCCAGTTACAACCACACGCAGATCGGTGAATTTGAGCCAGTGACTTGACTTGAGAGGAGAACAAACTAAGCCTCGTTCAGCGGAACCTGCTCACTGTATCGCACACGCACGCGCGCTGCGCTAGCGACGGTCGGTCGGTGGATGCACGTAGACCTATGGGGCGGGGAAGCAACTGGTGTCGAACGACCCTAGAGCTGTCGCTTCGCCTCAGATTTAGAACACAAAATACCATACTACAGGTGCGTTCAAATACTTCGTTGCAATGCATGCTCCACCGAAACTGGCTCTCTCCATACAACTTTTATCACGGGAGGGATGTAATTCATGACATGAAAAAACTTAACTTTGGACGAGATAAAGTAAGAAAAAGAAAGGGTTGTCTAGAAAAAGCCTATAGGTAGATTTAGCCTGCACGGTGCCTGAACGATATGAAAAAATATGGTTTATTTAACCCTGTAAAGCCCAAACATAGATGGCACTGACTTCTGAAACAGGCAAAGCCAATTTGAACTAGTCATATGAATGCAAAAATATCAGTATTAATCTCAAACATTTCTTTGTTGATAAAAAAAAAAAAAGCAAAACATGTTGTTTTATCAGATTATGTTCCGTGTTGCAAAATAACATGGTACACTGAGTGCTAGAAGAAGGCTACAGAATAAGTTAGAAATGAAAATGAGTCAGTTCAGCACACCACACATTATCATACGTCTAGACCAAGGACACTCATGAGCACCACCCACTTCAAGACGTAGAACTTTGCTTGTTACCTACGAAGAAGAGAAAAAAAAAAAGTTCCGGGGTTTCATAGCAAGGTCAATTAACACACATAAATACTACGCACTCCAAGCGTTTTGCGCAATGAGCGGGTACGTATACGTAACTGACCCTAACTCCGTCCTTACCCTCAACCCCAAATCTTATCCAATTCGTAACCCTTCCACCTACCCTTTCCACCAAAAAAATAAAATAAGAGGAAAACAAATTGAAAATCTGATAGAATAATTATTTCAAGGTCTTGTTAGGAATATTTCGGGAGGAGCTCTCTAGTTCTGGAGTCACAAAGGCTTTGAAATACTCACCCCTAGCGCAAAAAACTTGGGGGAGGGAGGCGTACGTACTTGTAACAAAATTCTTAACATAATTATTCAACACAACGCGAGGCCCGAGTTACTGATACTAGTGGAGTACATCAATTTTATGTGCATAGCAACTGTGTCCACAAAGTGGACAAAGTGAAAAAGTTACCCCCATCTCTCTTTCTCTGTCTCTCCCTTTCTTTCTCTCTCTCTCTCCCGCTCTCTTCCTCCCTCCCTCACTTTCTCTCTCTCTCTCGCTCGCTTATGTACCCACAAATTTACTTTCTGTCATGCTGTTTAACACGTACAAGGCTTAAAGTGAGACATTGTCAGTCAATGAGTCGATATTTCCGATACAAGACTGATTTCAGCCGTGTTCTAAATGTTTCGGGTAAAGAAACATAATGAAAAGGAACAATCCCCATATTCTTCAACCAATGTCACGAACACACTTGCATACAGACATTTACTTCAGCGGAAAGCCTGAAGTTTTGGCCGTGTCCGTACCACTGGTGACTGGCTCTGTAGCCGCGTTAAGACCTTTCAGAAACGTGATCTTGTAACTTGACCCCGAGTTACAGAGCAACTGCAAGCAATGCTGCTCAACAATGTGGAAAAAATGACTCGTTGCCATGTGGAATGAATTGTCTTAAAGGCAAAAAAAAAAGGGGGCGGACGGGAAGGCAAGGTGTGTGCACAGTCTATGTGTTTTGTAGTTTTGGACTACTCAGTCTATGTACCATGTAGTTTTGGACAAGTCGCAGTCCATGTGCTATGTAGGTTTGGACAAGTCACAATCTGTGTGCTATGTAGCTTTAGACAAGTAACAGCCTATTTTAGACAAGTCACAGCCTATTTTAGACAAGTCCAAGTCTACATGCTATGCGGTTTTGGACATGTCACAGTAAGTGTACTGTGTAGTTTTGGACAAGTCAACAGTCAGTGCACTATCTAGTTTTGGACAAGTCACAGTCAATGTACGCTGTCGTTTTGGACAAGTCACACATTTAAACTACTTTGCCATCCATAAAGTAGGTTTGGTCGATTTTGGCAAATTCTGCCGCCTCCCTCCCCCCAACACACACACCAACAGATGCACGATTTTCACACGCTTGCGACCCTTCCCCCTTATATGAGAGGGCGGCCATTAGAACAGTGGGATGTCCACCCAGCCAGCAACCCCAGGAAGCCCCGGGCGTAGGACTGACGTCAGTTTTGCACAAAGGAAAGATATCATTCCGCCAATCCTACACAGATCCGCCGATTACGACATCGCGCCGACGCTGGCAGAGCTCGACAAGGCCTTGACTTGATATTCTAAAACTTTATGTTCACTAATATTGACAGTTCATTAGAAGCATAATTTTTAGATCAGCAACATTTTAATTTGCTGATACATGTATTTTGATTAATAAAACCAAACTGTCTATTTTATTATCATAATTGAAAGTGTACGGCTGGGTTCTCATGTATACGGAAACGGAGAAGGCAACGGAAACGTCAAAAACCCTTCAAGTAGTGATTTAAAAAGAATGTTTCCGCACGCCGTTTCCGTAAACATGGAAACACTCTTTCTTTTTACTATGTGATGGATTTTTTGCCGTTTCCGTTCCCGTACACATGAGAACCCAGCTTTAGGGTGCGCCTCAGGCCAGTGTTTCTCATCCTTTTGTCCCACCCCACTTAAATTCCCCCTCAATACGTGCACCTGACCATGATCGAACAAAATTAGTATATTATATATCCCTACGCCCTATTCTGAAGCCCCACGCTCCACCAAAATATTGCCACGCACCACCTTTAGAAACACTGCTCTAGACCCCTTCCACTAATGTACTTTTTTTCGTACGCGAAGGCTAAAGCTCCCTCCTCATCCACTTTCCTCCGTCCCGAGAGCGTACGAGTTTACGGACAACCCCAGTGACCTACAAATAATACCCAGCACGTCACTGGATTTCCCCTGACTGTACTCTCATTCCCGGAATTTCACAGAATTGTAAGTATTTGTATTTATATTACTACTTTAATCCCATTAATTTGAGAAATTTGCCCTTGTGTCATTGCAGCCCAGTTACAACTGGAGCAAGCACGTCTACGCCACAGTGCAGCGCCGGTCATCGGTTTGTTTGTTTTTCCGGGGGGGGGGGGGAGATGAGGGGGGAAGGGGGAAGATTTGATGGATTTTATTTGATTTTTGCCCCGACAGCGGTCTGTTAGGCCTGCTCTTTTCGATTTCCAACTGCCAAGCTATCTTTAACGTGCGCAATGTGTACACGGGCCCTCCGAATTTTTTCGTCCTTATCCGAAAAAACCAGGTACTCGATCCTGCCCCCCAACAGGATCAGGGACACGAAAATATGAGAAAAATCCCAAACTTCCAACATGCCTGCACCGCCTGGGTACCTTTGGCATGAGAGGCGAGCACCTTGCCTCTAGACCACCCTCTCCCCGGTGCGTCCTTGTGTTGGACTTAGTCATTCTGTATTATAGGAACGATCGTTAAAAAAATAATGATAAAAGCATGAAACTTGGTATAAATGTTTGCCACTAGGGGTTATTTGAAGAAAAAGGTATTGACCAGGAAACATTTGCAAAATAGCGCTCAAACCTCTGCATGGCCGACACATATTGGAAACAGACTACAACAGACCTTGTACATAAAACTGTTACAAATGCTATTTCATCTTAAAATGTGTGTAATTTTGAAAAGAATGCGTCTCTATTAAAAGATGTTTTGAAGGCAAACACTGGGCCACAAACTCGTAACGTTATTGTTTAGTTGTTTGTTTTTTTTAGTTTATTCTCGTCTAAAGTTAGACTTTCATGTTTACGGAAACATAAACGGCAACAAAAACTCTAAGTCCTAAAATACATGACTTGTAGAAAGACTGCTTTCATGTGTACGGAACTGAAGCCCACGTACACATGAAAACATTCTTTCTTTTTACTAATTCATGAACTTTCGACGTTTCTGTTGCCGTTTCTGTTTCCGTACACATGGAGATTGGAGCTGATGATTGATCCAAACAGATGGCCCGTCCACCGTCGGGTCAGCGTAACAGTTGCAGTGGACCTAGCGCATTAGCACGCCTGTCACTTTGTGTCAGGCTTCAAGCTTAGCTAAATGATGATTGACAAATCGCATGGAAATAAAGCCCTAGTTCTGCCACCTTCCTGAAAGGTTGGGGGGAGGGGGGGGTCTTGGGGATAAAGGATAAAGGATGTGAAAGGCCCCCCCCCCCTTTCCCAACAGCCAGTCTCTGGACTGGAGCCAAACTTCGTGGGGTAGGTTTCCGACATACCAATATCTTACTATAAAAAAAAACATAATGGCGGGAATGATTCATTGTTGCACAATTTTGCCATTGTGTTTGCTCAACGCGAGTCTTAATACGGTTTCAAAAACAGTAGACTTAATTTTGTCAAGTGTTGACCAATCTAACCCAATCGCTTTTGCTTCTATCTATTGTGCTTATTTTTTTGTTTAAATAACTTGCAAAGCTGTAAAACACAATAATATCTTTTGTCCCCCCTTTGACAAACCTGCCATGAGGGGAGACTATTTGACAAGCGTTCAGTTGGTAGGTGCGCAGTGCTCTGCCGTGCTTTAGTTCTCAAGCAAGAAGGGAAATTGTCTCGATAAGAGTGGGAGAGAGAGAGAGAGAGAGAGAGAGAGAGAGAGAGAGAGAGAGAGAGAGAGAGAGAGAAAGAGAAAGAGAGAAAGAGAGACAGAGAGAGAAGGATGGGGGCATAGGTTTATTCCGGGCAATGCCAGACAATTTTTTTTTTTTTTAATCTACTACACTTAGTGCTCAGCCCTCTCCGCCCCCCGAAAAAAAAGAAATCAGCCCCCTTATTGCATCTAGCCAAAAGAAACAACTGAAAAGGATGGTTGAGAGGTGGGGCAATAATCTACTGGAAACTGATTAAAAACAAAAGAAAAGAAAGAATATTATGCTATGACTATTATAATCTGGCCGGATTTATGCGGGGGGGGGGGGGGGGCAACAGGAACAACTGTCCAGGGTAGTGCCCCCCGCCCCGCCCCCTACAACAAAAATGTAATAATGAAATTCACTTTCTTGTGTGTAAATTGTGTAGTCAGCCTTTGCTATCCAATAGAAAACTGAAGAGCACACAGCAGAATACCTATGTTCTTTGCTATTTGTCTTACTAAACATCTGCATTGTCGTGTACTTTGGAGTTTTGCTGGTGTGTATTTACATGCAAACACCCATTTAACTCAATAATTCAAACTAACCTTTCTGTGAACAAATTAGCTTGTGAGTTCCAATCATTATGCATGCAATAAACCGACTTTGTAACGAAAGGACTTATTTTGACATGAACAACAGGACAGACTCTGTGATAAAAACTGGAAGTGTATATCCGTACAACATGTTGTATGGATATGGGCATTGCATAACCGTACATATTTTTAAAAACTATGCAAATTAACCAGATCAGTAAGATAGTATTCCGGTGTGTGTTCTACGTCATCGAATTGTGTGCGTAGTACGGATATGGATATGCACTGTCCATATATCCGTACATCATGTTGTAAGGATATGCGCTTCCATTAAAATTTGTGATTTGCCGTGTATTTTGATTTCTGTGCATGAAGTGCCCTCCGAATTCCCCCCCCCCCCCCCCCCGCTTCTTCCCCTGTGTAAATCCGGCCCTAAGAGAAATAATACACTGGACGTCGATGTGAGGAAAGGGAAGGAAATAAAGTACACGATGATGAAAGAACAACATTAGGAAAGTGACGTCGATGAAGGCGGGGAAAAGAAGATAAGAGGAAGAAGAATATATGGACAGAGGCGCTGCTGTTGTTCCAGCAGTTGACATCAACGGTGATAAAGATGATAAAGGTGATGGTGTGTCCAAAAATTGGTACTGAAGGTACTAATGGAAAGGAAGAGAGAGAGGGGGGGGAAGGGAGAGAGGGAAGGGGAAGAGAGAAGGAGAGAGAAAAGAGAGAGGCAGAGAGAGAGAGAGGGAAATGGAGAGGCAGGAGATAAAGAGAGGGGGTGAGGGGCAGAGAGTGATGAAAGGGGAAGAGAGAGGAGGGGGAGAAAGAGAGGGGGAGAGAGCAAGAGGGGGGAGAGGCAGGAAGAGAGAGAGAGAGGAATAGGAGGAGAGAGTGAGAGGAAGCGAGAGACGGAGAGGAAGAGAAAGAGAGGGGAAGTGGAATGGGAGAGAGAGAGAGAGAGAGAGAGAAAGAGATATATAGATAGATAGAGAGAGAGAGAGAGTGAGAGAGAGAGAGAGAGAGAGAGAGAGAGAGAGAGAAAGAGATAGATAGATAGATAGATAGATAGATAGATAGAGAGAGAGAATCGAACAACGAGAATATAACACAATGACTTATTTTTTAAAAACGAAGATAAAAATAAATAAAACCTAATAGTAAAATCAAATCAAAACCAAATAAAATCAAATAAAAATTAATTTCAAATCAAATGCATTCTAACCTGAGCTCTTCACGATAGTCGGTGTCATTACAAAATGAATTGCATAGACACCAGGACAAATCCTGAAAGCTGGACAACGTCCATTAACAAACATCATCATAATCTTCAAAATAAAAATATATTGAGTTTTGAACATCCCCCCCCCCACCCCACCCCACCCCAGACATTCGTTTCCTTCCATCCCACAGGACAGTCAGGCAATTTTTTATGCGGCTAGCTGCATTTGCGGTTGAATGCTCATAAACTAAAACAGTATCAAAATGCATGGACACTTTGTTTATCATGTATAAATTTATCTGTTATTTTACTTCTCCGTAAAACAAATCATTTTGATATTTTCTAATTAGTGCGGTTTACAGCGTTCCTGGCCTTTAATGCCACTGAACGAAATACATGTATGCAACAACATTTACCACCTGCATGCAGTTTTTGCGAGCCGCATGGTGAAAGTCAAAGGACGGCACGTGGCTCGCGAGCCGCAGTCTGGCCGCCTCTTCAATATTACGTCTCCTTGGAATGACAAGATTCTAACTCCCTTCCATTAACTTTTGAGAAATCGAGGATTGAAATTTCATGTGATCATAGCTTTTAGAGCACAGAATTTTTTTTCTTTTTGGTAATACTTCCAAATTACACATCGAATCTGCTTGATGCTTTGACACACAACGGAGAAGGCCCGCAGAAGTAGTGTGTAGTGTATAACTCAGCTCAACCAAAAAGTGGAGGTAGAATCTTGTCATTCTAAGGGGATGCTTAGATACTGGAATTTGTCGAAAATTTACGTCCTCACGTAATTTATCGTCAAAAAATGCAGCAGTATGCAAGGTTCCATAGGTTTTGGTGGCGTAGTCACAAAGTTTTATGTGCTTACATGTCCATACCTTGGCTCCATTGTAGTACGATAGCCTGTAAACCACGGGAACATCTCTACCACTAGTACATAATACTGACGCAGAATGACTCGGTTTAATATTATATTTGTCAAGCCTACACAATACACACAAATGCGGGGCAAGAAGCACCATAAGAAATCCAAATAGATAATTACTTTATGTGTGCGGAAAATTGAGTAAAATTGTACAGATCCCACCTAAAAACATTTCAATTCTTTTTTTACAATGTAAATTTTAAAGAGTGAATTCGATCTTTACAGAAACGGAAACATCGAATCCCAGTGCTGAAAGATCGAGAAAATCGAATCTATACAAGGCTAGTGGTGGAAGAGAGGCGTTTTACAACTTGCATTCGCTATGCTCACTCACAACCGCAGCGTTCAAGGCGCATCCAAGTTCTTTAACGATGTATTAATCCAAGGGGAGGAGGCAGGGAGGATGCTGACAGTCGGATTCAGAGGGTCACGAAGGTTAACCCCGCTACCGATTTTTTGCGGGATGGAGTTGAATGTGAAGCCGTTGAAGATGTTCAAGCTTGCTGGATTCCTCGGTGTGCTCAAGGATTTTATCTTTTAGCAATTTGTTTACTTCCTTTTTCCCCCTTCCTAATTTTATTTGTGTAGATCTGAAAATAGAACCGCTCTCGTTGTTATTTGCGTGTAGCAACTTGATGGAAAACAGAACTGGTGGTGGGGTATGTTTTGTTTATGACAAAGCAGTGGTTGGCAGTATAGTAACTCGTGCACAGTGACAATGCGAGGATGTACGAAATGGTGCGACTGAATTTGGAGACAGCATGTCGATACAGTAATAATCACAGTGTGCTTTAAAAAAAAAAACGGTAGACAGAAAACAGAACAATAGAGCAGAAGGAGACACTGAAAAAAAGGTGGTGAAGTTTTGGTTATAGAAACATCAACAGTTGCTTGCAGAGTTTTGGCGGAGTCAGCACCTTGATGTATGCCCCAAGACACAAGTTAGTGTAGGGCCCAGTAGCCTACTGAGAAATGTAAGAGCGGAAGACATGATTGGATACCCCTTGAAATGGATGCCCGGGACCGTCGCCCCCCCCCCCCTTTCTGCACGCCACTGAACAGAAAAGGCAGTATAGTGCCACTAACCTTGCGGCCGTTACCAATTATTATTGTAGTATCATAACGATCAAATTCCTTCATGTAAGCGACTTCTACAAAAGAAAAACAAAACAAAACAAAAAAGACTGGAAGTATAATTAGCCTATTATGACAATAGTCTTCCATCCCTTATAAATATTTGAAAAGTAAGTAAACACTGCTGAAAACAGGACCGGATTCAGCCCCGGTGTTTGGGGAGGTCGGGGGGGGGGGGGCGACCACTTCAAATTCGGTGGACCCCTCATACACAGAAATTAAATCATGGCAAATCACCATATTTACACATCTAAGTCCGCTTACTGCACGTAATTGGAATTGACAAGCTGTAATACACACAGGTATAGGATGATTAGATGAGTTCTATATCTGAAGTAAAGACACACATAGGCCTACATGTAACCTAAATACATGCACTGATGCACAGTAGCGGATCTACTATGAAACTAATGAATCTTAAGTTTCAGGGCCCTGAAGAAACATTTTAAATGGAATTTTCCATGTTGCCCTGCTGGTTGCTGGTTGCGAAAGGGCCTCAAAACAGGTCAAGCTCCAGGGTCCCAAAAATGTAGGACCGCCACTGTTGTGGCAGACAAAACTCCAAGCAGATGTTTAGGCAAGACAATTACAAATAACATAGCTATGCTGTTGTGTAGTCTTTCCATACATAGCACTGGCTGACTCAACAATTTACACAACATAGTTAAACATAATTATATCTTCTATACAGAAGAGTGACCTGGGGCAATTCCCCCCCCCCCTTCCTCTTATAAATACGGCCCTGCGTGAGGAACATCTGTGGGCTGGATTTTCTTGTGGTCCACACAATGCCAGCCCGCCGAGGTTGTTTAGCAGTCAAACTTTAACTCTTTACATCTGGCGAAGGAAAACCACAGCAGCCAGTTTGTGGAAACGAGTTAACCTTCCGGCACCCCAGTATTCCATTTAGAAACATTCCACAGATGCCTGTTATTACGTTAATCGGTATTCTGGATATTGACAAGCCACTTGCATGCTACAGTTTTTTCTTCAGCGCTTGACATAATAAAGATGTATTAAAAAGTCTCGTGTAAAAAAAAAAAAGGACTGAAGGTGACAGGAGAAAAAATTATATTTGGAACACATTCTGCTTCACGAAATATAAGTTTGTTGTGTTCTTCATGAAAAACACATAAGTGACCCGGTTTCCCAAGCTGGTGATTAAGTCTCAGGAGCTAGAATGGGAAAACCGGCACTTTCTTTGGCAGAGGGTGATTTCAGTCAAAACTGACGTTTTGATTGATTCTGATACCTCAGTACAAACATTTGCATGTACAAACTGCCTTTCATGAATATAACACTTTAATAATATACACGTGATCGCATATATGAACAAATCTGGCTTGATCAGATTTATTACAACATATTTTTCCACTGACTAGACCACTTTAGATAAGCTTTCCAAGATTGAGAATTTGTGATTCGGCACTAGAGGGTTGTTTAAAAATTGAGCTGTTTGGCCGTGTTTCCATGGTGATGAGAAGGGCTTCTTTATATACTTTGTTGCATCTTGTTGATGACAGTCCAGTGAATTTTATCTATAAATGTAGAGAATGAAAATTTCAAGTCAGGACAGCAGCAACTAAACCTTCATTTCCAGTTTCTGCAAGGACAAATAAATTTTTTTTTAATTTGACCCTTATAATCCGTGTGTCTCAGTAAAAGCTGACAGCTCTTTCAACGTAAATTATGCTATCAAATTACAGTCATGGACAGTCTGTTGCTGTATGTACTTACTATCTAAGCTACATTGTAAAAGTGAAAAAAAAAGACATAACCCTATAGTGGGAAATGGTCTTTGACCAAAAAAAAAAAAGATAAACGTTGCGGACAGAGGCCTACCAACAAAACAACACAAGAAAAAATTCATTACTATTGCGGCTGTTAAGTTATCCTTTCTTTATGCATGCATAATAGTAATATATTTTGCAAGGCAATTCAGACAGTTGTCGTGCAATTTCTCATAGCATCTCTGCATTTTTAAAATGAATAAACGTGACCTCGAGAGCAATGACATTAATTTATAAAACATTCTTGTTCTTATGATCTCCCTGAAGCAATCGTTTACAACGATGGCTCCCATGCCCCGGAAACAGTTTCGTGCCAATGGAAGTAAATAACTGCAATATGGCGGGCTCCAGAGTCACTGAAATTACCTGCGCTATCAGCACAATTTGAGATAGAAGTTTAGAACAAATTGAATGACTGGGCGGCTTCTACTGTGCATTGTTTAGAAATGGTAGCTGTGCATTTTTTTATAACCTAGAACTGTGAAAGAATGTACCCCAGACTAAAAATTCGTCGCTTCCATGACGAACTGTGTTGTCGCGCAAAACCTACTTTCGAGCTAGATCTAGATATCTAGATCTAGATCTAGATCTAGACTAGATTCAGATTCCAAACTCTAGATTCTAGAGGGTTTAACGTTTCTGTCGAGTCACCTGCAAGATTCAACTCGCTCTACCTCTCGATATAAACGTGCAAATACGCAGCAATATACATGAATCTAAAGCTTGTTCTCTTGCCTACGAAATGCTACAAAGTTTGATATTCATTGTGGTTGCAGTTTTTCTCAAATTGTCAAATGTTGTCAATTCATGGCAACCCCCCCGCACAGGACAGTTCGTCATAAAACCGCTCGGGACTGGGTCGATTTACACCTGTGCGGGGTTAGGACAGTCCGTCAAGGAGTGAAGTGGCCAGGCTACATGGTTAGGACATTCCCATGGGCATGGCGGTTGACCAATGATAAAATTGACTTCGAACAAGCTTTTTGTTGCCACCCATATTTATTTCCTTTAATTTTATTAAATGCTAAGCCTGCTTGTTCGCCATCAGTCGTGTTGCATCATGTTGTGTTTACAGAGTGATATAAAAGTTCACATTAAGAAAGGGATCAAATTGAAATAGAGAAAGAACAATGTTAATTGAAAATGATTTTTATTTCATCTTAACCCATAGCCTACCCCGCGCGCTACCCGGTCAGTGACCTTACTCACGGAGAATCTTATCTGGGGTCACTGACCCGTGCCGCTAGACGATGACCACATACGCTGTCCACGTGGTTCGGTTTTTATTGAGCGGTATGAAAACATTCGCTGCTATGCCTTATCACGCTTGATGATGAATTAACCGGCAAAACCTTAGTCTGTCAGTCTCTAACCAATGATCTGACTTATGATTCCAAACTGACACTAGTGACAGCTGTAGTTTTCGTGAGAACGAAGCATGATAACAAGCTATGCCCTCCCAAGCCCTACACAAATGGTTTCATCCTGATTGACACATACTAGTAAACCAATGTGGGCATTTGGGGGAAAGATTATTTCAGAGCTTGGTTCTGATTGGTTCTTAGATACAGACAACTCCACATGGTGGTCAGCTTCTGAGAAAATGAGATAATATTGCAAATTTGGTTGAGCAACAGTTCGCATGTCGATGTTACATCTTTTGAAAGTGTGGGGAGAGCCTTTGAAAGCTTAGTCTTTGTGATTCCGACCAGTGGTTCACTGGTTAACATGTCCATGTCACAATGCGTTTGATTTAGAAGAGATACAGTGAACAATAACTCGGTGGTTACGTCTCAAAAAGGTCGGTGACCCGACGCGTGAAAATTGGGCTTGCGCGTGGCGCGGTCAGCTTGACCTGGCCGACTTTTGCCGCCCGTGCGGCGTGAGCGCTTGCAAGTCAATACCGACTATTGCCGCCCCGCTCAGGGTGAGGGTTAAGTTAAATTTGACATTAAAACTTCGAACATTAAAAAGTTTCAAAACAATAAACACACACACACACACAAAAATTAAAGAGATTTTATTTCTTTTTATCAAGAAAAATATCTGTCTCTCATTCATTCTCACTTTCCTTATTTCTCTCTCTCTCTCTCGCTCTCTCTCTCTCTCTCTCTTTCTCTCTCTGACTCATTCTTGGTCTCTTTATCATAATCACTCTGTCTTTTTCTCTCTCTCTCTCTCTCTGTCTCTGTCATCTTCTCAGTTGTGTTTTTTTTTTTGTCGTCCTCTCACCACTCCCACACTCACTCACTCACTCACGCATTCATTCACTCACTCACAAAAACACACTTAAAAACACAGGCACACACATACAATGACAATGTTTACCGTAAGGGTGAATACCTAGAAGTAATAGCTCATTGCAAAGCATTATAAAAGCACGAGCACAAACGCGTTTTGTAGCTTTGTAGGAAAATGGAAGTTTTATAATTTAATGTCTAATGTGGCCGACTTTGATAAAATGCCTCATACTTCCCGGCTGAGAGCTTTGGCTGTTCCTTGTAATGCATTAGAGGTACCCTGCTCATTGCTTTTTAACCTTTTATTCATGGTAATGGAATCGCAATCTTGTTCGAGGTGTGACTTTTTGAAAAAGAATTTATGTGGTTCACCTCAATGTGCATAAAATTTGTCCACTTCGTACTGTTCCCATTGATGTCCCGGTGCGCAGAGTTCCTGATTTTCCAGCCAAAGTCTTCCGGTCAGAGATGTCAATGGTTGCAAGTTCTGTGACTGTGTAGGGTGACTTTTTGGCTGACATTCTGATGATGCTCACTAGCTCTGCAAGCGTCATAATTTCGGGAATCTTTTTCATTTCTCCTTCAACCACGCTATGCATTGAGTCACCTGGGGTTTGGCCTTAGCTGCTTTCGAAAAAACGATGCGATATTTGTTGCAGGGAAGCTGTTGTCTTGAGGACATTTCTGTACATCGATGGCAGAATACCATTTTTATTTTGTCTAGCACATCCGTCCGAGAACAACATAACATTGGTGGTCATGTCTCGTGAATCAAGACTTCTTAAAAACGTTTCCATGCAACTGGCAATTTCTTTGGCACCATGCCCTGTTTGACCCTCATGTCAGAAATAGCAATGACCTTGCTTGTTAGACGTCTCGAAGATAGTGAAGCTATAAGAAGCTAAACGTAGGGCAGATCGAGGACTTTTTCTAAATCAAAAACAGCGGTAACCATGTTACGTTAGCATTTCTTTCAGACTCTTTTGTGCAAGCTTTTAAGATTTTTCGAACTTCATCTCTTTCTCCGATACATTTTGTGCACTGCAGAATGAATTCCTCGTCTTGGGTATTGTCTTTATACTTTGTTTCCCACAAACCGCAAATGTCTTTTTTGGACAAATGGAATCAACGATTCTTCTCTCGGAAAAGTTTGTGGTATAAAGAATAACTGACAGGGATGTTGCGTCCACAATCGGCCTTGTAGTTGTACAGTTCAAACATTTTTGCTACGTTGAGATCTGGGGCTAAATATTCCAGAGGTGTGAAAGCTCTGCAGTAGTGTGACTCCGTTCGTGGGAATCTGTTAATGTGCGCTTCCACTGCTTTTCTCTTTTGGTTGTCATCTCAGAGACTTTATTGCTCTCTGTCCTTCCACCTATTTTCTCCTTTTCCAATACACCACACTCATTGATTTCCTTAATAAGTGTCTTGAGAAACGATGTGGAGACTCCAGTGGTGTTTGGGAACATTGTCTGACACACCTTAGTGTTCTTGCCTTCATGCGGTAGAAAGGAGGCAATAGCTTTTCCCCTTTTTCGCGGAATTCCGTCTTCGGAACTTCAGAACCGACACACTGGATATGCTGAGCAACCCAGTTTCTTTGCTGACGAAGATCACCGAGATCCCAAAAAGCTCTTAGAGTGTTTAGCCTCGTATTGTCAGTGTCCGATTATGATAAGACGGTTCGTCAAACAACGAATGACCAGCCCACCTGGGCGTGGCTCGCTGACGAAGAGTCTTATCTCGATAGGACAGTTCGTCATGGAACAAAAGTAACCAAAGTTGCAATAGGACAGTACGGTCATTTTCATTTTTACAAAAACTAAAATGAATTCGACAAAATCCTTTATAGGACACATAGATCTTGATGTTTAGATCAAAATTCTGCAAAAACCCAAAAATGCTATTTTTAGCGATTTAAAGACAGTTCGTCATGGAAGTGACGAATTAAGGTCAGATATTCATATTGCGTCTTTTATTTTCCCCCCAGTGGCAGTAACTCTGCAAGAAAGAATAGTTCACCACTCGGCTATGGTATGGTGGAGCATTGCTCATAAATAAAAGTCCAGGAATTCCTAGCATATAGCAATTTCAAGCCTAATTATTGGTTACGTATGAAAAAATCCTTGGAATTCGTAACACTAGCCATGTAGATCTAGATCTAGATCTAGTCATTCTTATGATTCTGAATGGACGTTCAAATGTCATTTTAAGATTTTTGTCACTGTGCTGTAAATGTAATGTTAGCTGTTCGGTCTAGATCTAGATTGATATAGATTTTAGATCTAGGGTTGCCATGAAGAAATGTGTATACTAAGAAATTCCAGAATGCATGAGCTGGCATGCTTTATCAATGTGTGATATCTCCACAAGTCTTTGACATCATGGTCAAAATGAGACAAGTCTGCACACATAATGGTCATTAGTTAGATGTGCAGTTACTGTTAGTGTTAGCTTGCTTTTTAATTTTTGCAAAGTGCACATGTTATGATTTCAACAGGGAGTGACATTGGCACAAATGATTGATAAGTCACACTTTGTTGAACTTCCAAATGTGTCGCATGGCCAGGTTTTCGTACAGTGGTGAAATATTCCAAATTTGGGAAGTATTCAGATCTATCTAAGGACCTGACTTTAGGAACAGGGGGTTGCAGGGATACGACCTGGCGAGTTAGTCCTCTGTAGTGATGTTTTTTGTAGTCAAATCGTGGCTCAGTGATTAATTGCGAAGTACACTAAAAGGTGCAATCTGGCAATAATGACATAAGATGCCAAGATACAGTGGGAAGAATGACATTTCGAGGCAGATTTAAGTATGGTATAGGCTATTTAATTCCCATCAGTAAAACGCGTCAGCACATTTTGTTTACATGTGGTTTGTAAATTGAATCGATCCCATGCATGGAGACAAAAAGTTTGAAGTTCAGCTAGTAAGGGGTAGGCCTATATAGAGGGTGTGTCCATAAGATGGGGTGACGACAAACGATTGTCTCTCAAACTCAAAAAAATGAAGAGTGCAAAATTTTTTCATTTTTTAATGTTCTAGAACTAAAATAGTTCAATAGCATTAGCAAGATATTTTATTGCTCCTCTGTTCATTCAGGTTTATCTGTAAAAGTAACATCATAAGTTTATGTCAAAATAAAATTGCCAGTCTGTAATGTCATTGCTGTGTGCCTCAAATGCAACTCCTCCTTAATCTCCAGCTCTAAAGAGCTTAAATGTATGTTTGTCAAGTGTTTTTAGTTCTGTTTTTGGCATATTGTTTGGTTCATGTACTCAGAACCAGATCGGCAGATGAATACTAAAATGTAACATCATCATTTGGGGGGGGGGGGGGGGGGGGATGAGAGATGAAGTGAATGAGAGTTCTGTTTTTTTTAACTTTCTTATTACTTCTTGTTACATTTAAAGTTATATTTTATTATGATGTTGTACTTGGTGCATTACGGTTACCTTGTGTGTAAAATTCCAGGATATCAGGAAATTTTTTGGGCCTCCCTCGTCCGGCAAGAACAAGAAGACACCTGAGCAATCAAAGAATAAAGATTCTAATGTACAGAAGGATGACGGTAGTAAAACTGCTAAGTCGCCACATTTGGCTGGCAGTAACAGTAAGAAAAAGCCATTTGTGACCTCTTCATCACGGCAGACAAAATCACCTGCCAAGTCGCGGTCACCACAGAAAAAATCATCAACTTCATCTACTGTGAAGAGAGCAACCCTTGAGAAAGAGGAAACTGTTGTCATTGATGACTATTCTGATGAAGAAGTCATAAAAGATTCCCAGCCGTCCACCAAAGGCAGAAAAGTCAACGGTTCTGATAAATCCGAGGTTAAAAATAAAGCCGGGAACAAGAGAACCTCATCTAGTGATAAGCGAGCCAAAACTGTTGGCGACAAAGATAACAATAACATCTCAAAAAGTTCCAAAGGCAGTAACAAATCAGAAGCAGATGATGACATTGATCTTATAGAAATTGAAAGTGTGAATTCCATTGATTCAAAGGATTCACATATGTCATCAAGTCAAGGAAGAAAAGGCAGCAGAGGTAATAAGTTGAAAGACAAGGATGGCTCCATTGCTGACAGCGGGAAGAAAAAAGAAAGTAAAAAATCATCAGACACAAATAAGAAAGTTGGAACAAGAACAAGTCCAAGGAAAAATAACTCTCAGTTCCAGGAGGAGGCGGGAAAAAAAACCAAGCGCAAGGTTAAACAGGTATATATTTAGTCAAGTTCAAATGTTTCTGAAAATATCTAATTTAATCTTACATATTATTCACAATCTGACTGAGAGAAATTAGAAAAAAAATACTGTTTTAAGATTGTAGAAGCATGGAAATAAAACGTGAGAAAAATTGCAGGCAATAAATTAGGTTTAATTGAAAATTGATTTTTCCATTGCATGATAGTTTACCAAATCTGGGCCATAAATGGGCTCGCATAATTAAAATATGTTAAAGAACTTGAAATGCCATTTGTATGCTACCGTTTTTTTCTTCAGCACCAAACATAAAGATGCATGTCTTTTAGTCCTATGTGAAAAAAGGCTTTGGAGTGTTGTGAGAAAACTAGTTTATACCTACATAGACAACAGTCATTGTGCGTCAGACAAATTCAGTGACGATTTCCCCATAGTTCAGAGAGAGAGAGAGAGATAGAGACAGTCAAGTCATGTAATTCCATTAAATCAATTAAGCAACTTGTTGCTAAATCTAAATTTGATCTACCACTTAAGTCAGCCTGATGCCCCATGATCTGATGTCTTCAGGCTTTATGTAAATCATGTGGTTGTTGCTTTTAAAAATATTTGATTAATCATGCTGAAGGAGAAAAAAAAAATGTACTCCGTGAAATAAAATATTTGCCTTAGCTCATCAGAAAGTATTGTCTTGCAGGTTTAGATGGTATGCAGGGTGAACTTTTTCTTTCTTTGTTTTTTGAAGACCAAATGCTGATTGCTTAATGCATAACTAGTGGTTACAGGGAATTCATCATTATGAATTCAAGTAGAATTATATCACTACATCATAACATATTTGCCTGAGTTATTTTTATAACATTTTCAGAAAGCGTGAAAAAGTATCATTTTGCTTTGCAAATTTTGTGACATGTGCAAAAGTGGTCTCGTGTCCAAATTCAGACTTTGAAGGCTTGATATGAAACTTTATGCTTTTGAAGAAATAAAACAGACTAACGTTATTTTATCTGGGATGTTAGGCCCTACCTTAAAAATATTTAAAATGTCTCAGGCAGTTGTGTTGTGACTGTGGCAATATTAAATTTGTTCTTTATTAGACTAGTGTATCCATCATCCTGTGTTCAGAATATAATACTTTTTTTTTTCACTTGAATTTATCCAGGGCTTGAAGAGAATCTTCAGATGTAAAGAAATAGTTGCAAAAAAACCCAAAATCTATACTTTATTCTTTGAAAGCTTCTATTGAATTTGTTTCTGTTCTTTTTTTCCTCCTGATACTCCAGCTGTCAAGTGATGATGAAGATGATTTTATAAAAGTTGAGAGTGATGATGATGAAACTGAAGAGGTCATCACAAGTCGAAGACAGCGTGGTAGGAAAGGTGGTGCTAAACAGAACAAAAGGGCAGCCAGAGTGTTGGAATCAGGTTTGTAATCATTATGTGAAACCTGCCTTCTATAACTTGGTTAAAATCTGGAAAAAAAAAGGGGGGGGGGGGTTGATTTGATGGTTTGAAGTGATAAGATAACTCTTAACCTCTTTACTGTGCCGGAACAATCACCATATAAAATCGATAGTGTGTATGCGCATTTGATGTACATCACATGTCCCACTAAAAACCTGTAACAGGTAAGTTCATGCAGTCCAGTGTTTAGACCATGATATTGTGTTTTCTTTTCTCATTGTCCGCTATTGATAAGACCACTATATATCATTGTCCTCGCTTCCCAGGGCCCAGTTGCTTAGCCCATGATAACGTGACTGCATCTTCCTTTTTCTGCCAATGATAGGGCCATGAATTCTTGCTAGCATTTCCAATAGGCCAAGTTAATAGGCTCACGATATCGTGGTTTGTGACATAATGACATTTTTAGTTTCACGTTGTGGGGTTTTCCTGGAGCTTGCGCAGCCCAATCAACCAAGGAACCGGAAGCAGATTTTCATACGTCTGTGAAGGTTAAAGATTTTTTTCAGCATATAGCAGAGAAAAGGTTAAAATATGTGGTAGTGAAGGAGATACAGATGTGTCAAAGAAAAGAGATGATTGAACTTCTTTGGAGGGAACATCATATTCAGGGTAGTTGTTTTTTTTTTTTTTTCGCAGTTGGGAAATACAGAAAAGGCTTTAAAAAAGTTAATACAGAAAAACTTCAGCACTTAGCCAAGGGTACACACTTGATTGAATTTGTGTTGGATTTGGCTAGAAATAGTCAGTGACACAAGATGTCAAACATTATAAATTGTTTGTAGAAAAGACTTTGAAGTTGAAGATTTTAATTTCTTCCAGTGCTGATAAGGACCTTAATGTTGAGCAGAGTCAGCTGTTTCCTTGTTCCAGTTACAGTTAAGCTGATAGGCAGATCTATAGGTATCGTGATAATTGTATCTGTATCCACTGTAGTGTTACAGATTCTAAAGAAGATACGTCTTCATAATAATTGTGTTTCTATGTGAACATTGTCCACTTGTACAGATTCTGAAGAAGACCCTTTAGGATCGGACATACCAAAGCGGAAGAAAAAGAAGAAAGAACCAATCACTTTTGTGGATGAATCAGGTAAGAATGAGACGTGTGTAGCTGATTATAGTTTATTGTGACCTTGGCCATCACCAAAGTGGTTTGCACTGTCATTCATCATCTTGCCATCTTGGGCTGCTGAAACCAACAGGCTTCAGGAAGTTTTAAGTTTAATTATTTTTGACAAGGCCAAAAAAAAACAACAACAGAGATTTACTGCCATGGAGCCATCCCTAAAGTATGAGGGTTTTGAAGGGGCTCTGGCTCCTGAAAAGTGTATCCAGGAGATATATGTGAGTGTGCATGAGAAAACCCACAATAAGTCGGCAGAGCTGATTTTGAGAAAAACGGCTTTGAAGTGAAAATATGGGTCCGACACAAACTTCCAACTTGGCTGTTGTTTAGGGGACCGTGGCATGTTAGAGGGTAAACTGTAGATGAGCAGTGAACACTACTTACTATGATCTCTATAACGGCTTTGTAATTAGACTATGGTCTCCTAACAAGATCCAAAAACTTCCGATTGGCTGTTTCTAGGGGACCGTGGCATGTTAAGGGTAAACTGTAGATGAGCAGTGAACACTACTCACTATGATCTCTATATAATGGCTTAGTTATTAGACTACGGTCTCCTAACAACAATCACTCCAATTTTACGTGGTTAATTAGCTATTGCC
Source organism: Onchidella celtica (assembly GCA_963931925.1). Taxonomy (NCBI): domain Eukaryota; kingdom Metazoa; phylum Mollusca; class Gastropoda; order Systellommatophora; family Onchidiidae; genus Onchidella; species Onchidella celtica. The sequence continues at coordinate 39,703,808 of OZ007579.1, read as the reverse complement.
ACTTATAGGATTAAATGCCGTTTTCTCAAAATCTTGTTTTAGGGAGGTCACTGTCTTCAATTTATCAGAAATGTCTTGTCTTTTATTACATGTACAGAACTGAAAATGTCATGTTGCCGACTTATTGTGGGTTTTCTCATGCACACTCACATATGTATGCTTTTTAATTACTGTGAGTGTGATAAATTTGAAAGTTTGAATTTCTGTATTATTATTTTTTTTTTTCTGTCTAAATCAGTAAAAGAATTGTAAGATTCCATGGAAGTTGGATGTAGGCTATATGTCTAATGAAACAATCAAATAGTCCATGCAAAATTCTACTCAAAGTCAATGAAAGTGGTAGAACATCAAGGTCGGTCATGAACACTCACCTCTCTAATGACCATACTCTTGTGCATAGAGGGGAAGGGGGGAGGGGGGGGGGTTGGAGCATAAGAAAAAGCATCCATAGAAGGAGGAGGGGGGGTTGAAAATGCCCAAAATCAAACACTTTAGGTGCTCTATATACGGCCCCCATGCAAATGTCATGCATAGTATGAGACTTCTCATCCAAAGTTTTAATGATGAAAGAGACTGTAAAAATGTTTCCCAAAAAAAAAAGAAAAAGAAAACCATTCATTTTTCTTACTACATTGAGAGGAATAACAATAATGACATTTCTTAATGCAGCGAATCAGAGAGATGAATGTGTCAGCTAGGCAGACTTTTTGAGACAGAAGTCATTGTACACTTCTTTTCACTGTGAAGTAAATTTGACTTTTTTTTGTATTTCTTTCAAATATTATCATTACAACATTGCTGTAATTGTTGTCATGTTCCCCATAGCAGTAGTTCCTGGAAATGATCTATTCTTAGATGAGGAGAAAAAAGTGACAGCTATGGACAAGTTTGTCCTCCATAATGTCAAGCCGTCCTCCGAAGAGGAAAAAAAGAAGAAAAATGATAATAGCAAAGCCAGTAAAGGAAGGCCTGTAAGCGTCCAGGATTTTTTTGGCTCGGGAATGACGTCCAGGAGTGACAGAAGCACAGCGGCAGTGAAAAGAAAACAAGAAGAGACTAAAAAGGTATGGAAAGTGTCAGTTATGTCGTGGAAAGCTGTAAATGGCAATTTACAATTTGTGGAGCATCAGTGGAAAGTGCACAAACATAATTAAATGCCCCAGGAAATGAGTATCTACTTATCTGTGTAAGTCTAGATGGGTCAGTTCAGAAACATTTGGACCAGTTTAACTCACTTAGCCCTGCTACCTACATAAATGTTGTTTGTTCTCAACATACACTGAACCCCATGACAGCAGCCCTGTCATTTCCAAATTTCGATTTTTTTTTACTCTCTTATAAAACTGGACGTGTTGCCCGTGGGCTCTGGGAGGGTTCTCTGTCCATTTCTGTAGGTGTAGATAGCTATTACCTGCTGATAGCACTTACACAATTACAGTATCAGATACATAGGGCTATGAAAATGGTCAGTATCACTATGAATCTAGCACACGTTTTGCCGAAATGGGTGATGTGAATGAAGTTAGAGCTAGTCAGAAGTAAATGAGAACATTTTGATACCAAATAGCTATCTCAGATATAAATTGTTTGATGTTTTACTCATTTCAGCTTTCTTTTTATAAAATTTTAGGTGTCCTCCTTCAGGTAAGGTCATCTTGTTTGGCCATGCAAATGTTCAGTATTGCATTAAAAATTTGCACCGTGGTCTAGAGGCAAGGCACCTTGCTTGCCTCTCATGCTGAAGGTACCGGGTTCAAATCCCGGTAGGTGCAGGCATGTTGGAATTTTGGGATTTTTCTCATATTTTCCAGTCCCTGATCCTTTGGGAGGTAGGATTGAGCACCTAGTCTTCTCGGATAAGGACAAAAAATTCGGAGGGCCCATGTGCATGTTGCGCACATTAAAGACACCTTGCAGAGTTGCCAACTCTCACGCATTTTGCGGGAGACTCCCGCAAATTCGGTGAATCTCACGCTCTCCCGAAAATTCGAGAAATCTCACGCATTTCTGTCATTTTGACGTAAATTGAGTAAAAATCGGGAAAAATTATTCTGGTGTGATACAATTTTAACTTTACACCGGTTTTAGGAGTGGCCTTATCAGATACGATAAAAAGTTGACCAAATTTAATTTGTCGAAAAGCCAAAAAAATATTACTCTAATAAAAACAAGTTTAAGAGAGGATTTTATTTTGGCCCAATTTGGCCAATGAGGCATGTGGAAACTGATTATCAAGGCCTACTTCCGCCCACGAAGTTGGTCTTTGTTTGAAACAGTAAGCGTCTTGCCAAAGTTCTGTGCTTAGTGGTAGTTCTGTGAAATCTTAAATACAAAAGGTTTAATTTAATATGTATGTGTACCAGATTGGAAGCATTCCTGAATTATGGTTATGCTCATTTACCTGCCTTATTAATTCATCACTATTAATACTCTTATGTGGTTTTGCGTACATTGACGGTAAAATGAAAAATCTCCCACAAAAAAATGAAATCTCCCACAAAATTGGGAGAGATCTCCCCCCAAAATTTTTTAAGAGGTTGGCAACTCTGACCTTGGCAGTTGGAAATCAAAAAGAACAGGCCGCTACCTGGGCAAAATTAAATAAAATTCATCCCCCCCCCCCCCCCCCCCCCCCCAAACCTGCAGACCGGCGTTGCACTTTGGTGACAATGTGTCTGCTCCAGTTGTAACAGGGCTGCAATGGCACAAAGGCAAATTTCCAAAATGGGAGTAAAGAAGTACAGAAAATACAAACACACACAAAAAAATACTTGCATTAAAAACTTTGCCAAAAATTTCATTCTTTATATATTGAAAAAATTGTTTTTGTATTAATAATAATAATAATAAATGGCATTTATATAGCGCTTAACCCTGTTCCACAGGCTCTAAGCGCTTTACAGAACTTATTTACTACTTTACAAACGCATTCACTCCCACATTCTAATTGTACATAATATGCACACAATCTCATGTCAACCACAGAGCAGAATGGAGCTGCCTGCGAGGCGCTAAACACACTGCACTGCTTCTTTCTCTCTCGCTGTCTCACTCACTCTCTCTCTCTATCTTGGAGCAAATTGTAACGAAGCCTGTTAGCCGCAGATCACAACTCACAACAGTTCACAACTCACAGCAGTTCACAACTCACAGCAGTTCACAACTCACATCAGTTTACAACTCACATAATATTTGAAAATTTATTAATAACAATATATATTTAATAATGAATAATAATAAATTTTTGTTGTTGCTGGTGGGGGAGGGGGGATGATATGGATAAATCTTAATCTATTAATTTCAATTTCAATTTTGCCCGGGCAGCGGCCTTTCGGCCTGCTCTTTACGATTTCCAACTGCCAAGGTATCTTTAACGTGCGCAACGTGCACACGGGCCCTCCGAATTTTTTCGTCCTTATCCGAGAAGACTAGGTACTCGATCCTACCCCCCAATAGGACCAGGGACTTGAAAATATGAGAAAAATCAAATTTCCAAGATGCCTGCACTGCCCGGGTTTAGAACCCGGGACCCTTGGCATGAGAGGCGAGCACCTTGCCTCTAGACCACCTTGTCCATATATTGTAATGTATATTCATTAAACAAAACATACAGCATACTTCAAGGAGATATCTTGGTAATAAAAAAGTTATGAATTTTGAAAATACCCTGCAAAACCCTGGGTTCAGGGGCATAACCTGAGAAAAATCCTCAGGCCTCAGTGAGTAGAACTTACTTTGACAGATGAATTCTTTGGGGTGCCAGATTGATGTTTGGAAGGGGAGAGGGACATACCCTGAAAGGGGGAAGGAGAGGGCATGTGTAATTTATGCATACATACTCAGATTTGTGGGCTGCAACTTTCCCTTAGCTTACGGGACTGTCCTATATTTAGGGTGTTGGGAAGGACATTAGAAATAATTTTTTTTTCAATGAAAATCTATGGAAATCATAAGTAATAGAGGGTTTCAGTTTGCCTTGTGACGGCCCGGATGTATTTGCCCCTTCAGGTGTCCCTTATTTGAAGTGGTCATTTGGTTGGCAGTTGTGCATACCATAGAGGCCTTTTGCATGTCAATCATGCACTTTAGTATTTGAGGTGAGGGAGCTCAGATTCACAATATGTGAGGCGCTCTAGGGAAATGGTCCACATGTTGTGCTCAGCACTCGAGGTAGAGCCAAATATAGGTGGATAGATGTATGGAAATCATAACTGCCTGATAGTTTGTACTAATATTCACAGAGTTCATTAAGTAATTTGTGAAGTGCATTACAGTGTTTTGTAATTTGTTTTCTCCTTTAAATTGAAATCGTAACTAACTAATAATTTCATTTTGCCTTTATTTATTCTGCCTGAGTGTATGTGCTGCTTAAGGTGTCCTTTACTGAAGTGGTCATTTGTTTGGCAGGTCTTTGTAACTCAACATTGTGAATAGATAGCATTGTGTGGGCTACTGATGAAATTGAACCCCATCTTTTAATTTTTCAGAGAGATGAAGTGGACCTCACATTTGATGAAGAGCTACATGAAGATGAAGATTTTCTCAAGACATTGGATCAGCTGGATGGTCCAGATGTGAAAAAGGTACACACAGACTGAGAGATGCTGTAAATTGTCATGGAGACAATTTCTAGTAATCCTGTATAGTTGATAATAAGGACAAGTACTCTTGTACCCAACAGCTTATGTTAATGTTCTTTGGACATCTGAAGATGTGTATACTTTTTTTGAAGGTAACTGTCTAGGGTCATGCAACATATCTTTTATCTGGCCAGCACCTTAAAAAGAAAAAGGCAACTTTTCTTGATTGTATCATGGAAAAAGCATAATGCGCTGCCACAGCCGGTGATTACATTCAAGAAATGCATGTCATTTGGCTGGTTGGTTCGGTGTTTCTCTTCTTCAGAGACCTGCAACAGAATGCTATTTCTTCAGCCAACTAGACATTAATTCTGGGTATTGAATTAAATGTATGCTATCTACATGCAAAAATACTTGTGTGTTCGCTTCATGGAAACTGCGTGAAAATTCAAAATAGAGATAAGTAGAAGTCATTCCGCAAATAGCCACCAGACAGGATTTGGCGAAACAATATGAACTATTTTAGTAAACACTAGCAGAACGACAACCGATATGTTTTTTTTCTGACACAGCTGGACAAAGGATGTTGAAGGGAGGTTTATGTACAGTATATGAGCAGAGAAACCTTGTTTTGATAATTTTTGTTCTTTGAGGCGAGAGTTTGGAATCAAATGTATGTAATATAATATATAATCGTTTACACATAGTAGAGAAATGAAAACAGTTCCTTCTTCTTTATCAGGCGAGACATGCGGAGAAGCAGGATGGAACAGAAACAAAGAAAGAGACAGGTAAACATTTGTTCATATTTTCACTGAACTCCTTGCACAAAGTAAGCCAGATAAAATCCAAACTTGAGTTTTGTGACTTCATATGATCCTTGTTAGTTTGTGATCATTTAAGAATCCCAACACTTTCATGAGTCGACACAGACATAAACAAATGGAGTCGGTGTGTAGTTTGTTATTAAAATGTGGACCACTGGTTAACCCTTTTGTTGCTATGTTTTCCCCTTCCCTACACTGAAAAAAATGTTCAACCTGCGTGAAATTTACCATTACATGGTTTTATTAGGACGAAAGATGTATGTCAAAAGAGTACTCGAACTATTGATTTTAGAGATGTATGGCCGCAGCGCTCTCGTCCTATCCACTTTTGATGTATGGCATGCACCTACAACATAGTCGAACCATTAAAATTCCTGAAACGCATTAAAGTTTGTCAACTTTTATCTACCATGATACTTACTGCTCAGTCTCTGCATATAACAGATGCCCTTACGTTATCAGTCACTGATAGATAAATTATTTCCTGCATAGGTGTCAGTTTAGCAAGCAAGCTGGCAGGGAAAATGAACCAGTCCTCCCCCGACGTGTCAGTGAAAGACAAGGTCAGAAATGGCAAAGCCAGTTCAGTGTCGCCAGTCAAGGAGAAAAAAGAAGTGAGGATACCCAGACTCTCATCTTTTTGTCTCCTACAAATTCTCAGAAGATTCATGTCTTCCGTGTCTTTGTGTCTTTCTGCCTCTTTTAGAGTGAATTATTTTCATCTGTATTTGTATTTTGTCTAAGGTCAGAGTCAGAAAGACAGAGGCACTATTAAATTAGAATGTGTGTGAATAACTACACTTAAGCATACAAATTACTTGAACAGAGATATTTCTCCACTGTTATGTTGGCAACTATAGCATGTCTTTCAGATTGGAAATTGTAAAATTGGCGGGGTTCCCACTCAGTCCTGGAATTTGAAAATTTGAGGAAAAGCCATAGACAAGTACAAGCCCTGGAAATAGTGGATTAGCCTGGAATAGCCCTGGAATTCTCCCGGGGTTTAAAGAACATTTTAAAAGTGGGGAAAAAATGTGAACAAAAATAAATAAATATAGTCTGGTAAATCGGAAGAAGACACTGAGGTGGCCCCCACCCACCCCCATTACTAGAATGACTGAAGCGGGGTGCAGATGGGGTGAGGGAAGGATTTCACTGTGACAAGGCTGGACGAACCCAATAAATATGGAAAATTTTGGAGCGGGTAGAGGAGCGCTTATGGGGATGTCCAGTCTGCTAGCATTCTGGGTCCTGTCACCAAACCAAACCAGACTCTGGTTTTTTTTTTTTGCATTAAAGTGGCCCAGGAATTTAAAATTTTAGCCCTGGGAAAGCCCTGGAGAAAACATTCTCAAAGGGATGCTGAACCCAGAATTCCCAAACATTCATTCATGGAGGGAATTTTATCCTGATACTCGTCACCTGTATCCCTGCACTAGAATGTTAGTCCTCTTCAGTGTTTGAGCTGAGGTAATTATTTCATTCCAGATTTCTTCTCTTTCAGAGTCCCAACAAAGCTGGTAAAGCTACGGCGGGTAAGAAGGGCAAAGTTTATTCTATGGAAGTTACCAAAGCCAAACCAAGCACAATTCAGGTCACTCCAGGCAAGAATGTGGATAAGACAGAGAAAACGCCACAGAAAACTGAGGCCAGAACTCCTGCACGCAAAGGAAATTCATCGGAAAAGAAACCAGCGGCTGAGAAAACTGAAGATGTAAGATTCTGATGTCGTTACTGCCCCTACGTTTATGGCACAAGTCATTTTTGACACTTGAGATATTGAGAAAAAATTATTTTTCTTCCTATCATTTGGTGACTTATGCCATTATGATTCTGCTGGATTAATACATTTTCCTATTGGCACAATTCTTTTTCTGTATTATTATCTGAAAGCCCTCATATTTAGGAATGCCATGAACCGTTAATTGCCTTTTGGCTTTAGTTTGACAGTGCCATTATGGTAAAGCAGTGACAATGTATTTATTTTGATGGGTTTAGCATTTCTGTGTGGCTAATTTTTCTGTCATAAATTATCCGTTAGTGATAACTATTCACTAACTTATGAAATGCAAAAAAGACTGGTTTCATGAACTCTCGCAATGTTTGGGCCATGATATCGTGTTTTTTTTCTCCCTGTACACTGTTGATAAGACCATAATATTGTGGTCCTTTCTTCCCAGGCTCCAGTTGCTAAGTCCATGAAATTGTGGTTGCGTCTTCCTTGGCTACCAATGATAAGGCCACGAGTTTTGTGGCCTAGTTGATAAGCTCACGATAACGGGGTTTGTCACAGTCTTCTATTTTTAATGCTTTAAATTAGTCAGGAGGCTTTCCTGGAGCTTGTGCGGGCCTATCAACTGAGGGACAGCAGGACGTAGATTTCTGTACCTCTCTGAAGGTTAATATTACCTGTGATGATGAAGTGTCAGGTGCAGCAGAAAGAAATGGCTTGATGCAAGAGCTTGCTTTCATTGCAGTTTTTTCCTCAGAAATATTAGTCAAAGTGTGGATATTCTGGGTAAATAAAATTTCATTGCAATCACTGTAGTGACGACGTGCCTGCTCCAGTTGTAACTGGGTGTAATGGCACAAAGGCAAATTTCCCTAAAGTAGTCTACAAATACAAATAGCATTAATGCAAGAATACCTTAACCCTTTCTGTGTCACAGACCTCCATAGTGGTCACCAGCATTTTCCTAAATATGTGCACTTTAGCTGTCGATCAGGGGTAGATTGGATCTATGATAAAATATAAGGCGAATATGAACAAGGGCGCTATAATTTCTTTTCCCTGAGTTTCGGGAGTGATTTTCGCGTAACATAATTTGCCATTATGTCCCAGGGTTGTGGCACTAAAAGGGTTAATCTCATTACTTTGTTAGTTCACTGTGAGTGAAGGTGATTTGGAATGATGAACAGATCTCTATGGTGAGCATTGTCGATTGTTGTTTCCCTGTGAAAAGTTATGGCATTAACTTTTTCACATCATTCTACACCTTTTGGCTGTGTACTGTTTTACAACCCATCGATGCACCAGTCACCCACAAGGTGTAGTCACTCGCACACCGCGCGTTCGCGGTACTCCGTACCGCCTGGGATAACGTGTGGTTTCAGGGCACTTACTGTTTTTATTTTCTTGTGTTTGTAAATGTACGATTATCATTATTTTTCTCTGAATAAGCTTTACAATGATAGTAAATATAAATCTAGCTTTGTTAGATGATTTGATATGAATTTTCAAAAACACCTCACAAATAGTGCATATACAGGCAGTAGCCACTGTAAAGAGGGAACGTACAGTAGGTATGTGACAGCCATGATCTGTGCAATGCGAAAAGGCTAATAATACAAAGAAGTTTGAGACAAATTGTGACATCTTGGAAATAAATATAGAGTGGATAAGAAGCAGTGTGACAGGAATGTTTACACATAATTATATACGTAATTAAACCCATCAGATATGTCAAACATGAGTTCAATAATCAATAAAATGTTTCTCATCACTGCAAAGAAAGTGGTGGTTATCGGAGTAATTGTCGATCTGTGACAAATCACCTTATGACAAAAATGGTAATAGTTGGTATGTTTGTTTCTTGTGTCATTTCACTGTCAGGTTTTCGGTAAATTGGGGAGAGGAGATTAATTGTGTAATATAATGTAATGATTATGATTAACTTGTATTGCACTCAGATCCACCAAAAATGATGTGCTCTAAGGCGCAGAACTAAAATTAGAAACAGGATTAACATAAAATCAATTTGTCATGCTCCCACTCACACACTTTAACAAACACTTGATCTGCTCTCATCCTCAATTCCCTGAGACCAAAACGGGACACCATTTAGTTTCAATGAAAACAGTCCTAAAAATTCAGTTTTGAGCCTATTTTTAATTGTGACGATGTTTCCACTTTTCCTGGTGTCAACACTGATGCTGTTCCACAAGTTAGGCCCAGATTATCCTCTGTTGCACTGGTAGTGGTAAGAAGTATCTGTCTTTAACTTTTTGACAAACAGTATCAATGCAATAGGCCAAATCTGAGACAAAAATGAGAACTGATATTGATATATTCTTACAGAAAGTTACTACACCAAGTTAACACGTGGCAAAAAAAAAAAAAAAAGTTGTTTTGTGAGGCTCCACATTAGGAACAAACAACAAAAATAAAATATTACAATTTCCAAAAGAATTTAAAATGGAAGAAATGACAAGCTTTGGGATGTTAGCTGCTTGGACAGGTTAAACAAAAGAAAAAAAAAATGCTGAAAATGAATAAAAATATGAGAATTAGAGTGTATGTAGTAACTGTCCATAGTTTGTTATTGCTCTATACAATGTTGTTTGTTTGTGATTCATCAGGATGGTTTTGCACCCAAGGGCATCGGAGGTTTCAGAGCGTTCAAGGCCAGAGGGGGACCATTAGCTTTGGGCAGTAAGGAAATTCCTGAGGTATGGCCAGGTATTTTAACTCATTGAGTACCCAAGCCATTGATTCCGCTTTCGTTACACACTAATTTCACCATTTCACAAAAATTTTTCTGTTTCGTCAATAACTTTACATGTGTATATGAAACATGGTTGGAAATGTTTTCTCATGTGATAACTGTGTTAAAAATGTGAAAAACAAAGTAATAACAATTGAGGGAAGTACTGTAAATTCAGTGGCCATTTTGAAATGGGTTCTACACATGAAGATGTACTAAGCCGCACAAGGCTTACAACAAACTTTAAACGGCTGTTACTTCTGAACAAATCAGTTTAAGTCAAGCATTTTTTAAAATGAATTAAACATAGGATGTTTCCATGAAATAAAAATCTTGCATTTTTCTAATGGCTTGATGTCCTGTCTTGGACAACCACACAAGGTTCAGCACACTGTATGAGATTTTAGTTTATCGGGTTAAGCGTTTTGACCATTTCAATCTTGCCTGAAATGCTCATTTAGATCTAGTCCTTTTTGAGGTCAATAGAACTTGAACTGAAGATGACAAGGCCTTTTGTTTCAGCACTTCAAAAGTTACAGCTGTTTAAACATTTGTTACAAGCCTTACATGGCTTGGTTTGTGTTCTTGTTTTTTTTTTTTTTGTATTTATGAATTGGTATTTCATTGAGCCTGACCCCAAATTGCAGCATGCTTTGCTTTTTTAGGCATTTGCTTCTAAGGGTCATATCTGTTTGTCTCCTGACTCATATTTGTTCATCTTTGGTTTAAATATTTGATGTATATCTGATCTACAGGGAGCAGAGAATTGTCTGGAGGGTCTAATATTTGTGATAACAGGAGTTCTGGACTCCATCGAGAGAGACGATGCCAAGGCACTGATAGAAAAACATGGTGGGAAGGTGACGGGCAACGTCAGTCGAAAGACAAGCTATTTGGTTGTGGGCCGAGAGGCAGGGGAGAGCAAACTTGCAAAGGTTAGTGTTTGTGTCAGATAATTTGCGCAATTTCATTTTATATCCTCATGTTTGCAAAAGAAACTATTTGAATTCACAGTGGTATTAAAAAATTTTAAACTTTGTAGTTTCAGTAAATATGGGCAGGAGCTCAGGGTGGCTTAATCTCTTCACCACGCTGTGGATGTACAACAAAGATACTAGACACAGTAAGATACGACAGTTAGGGCGTTTGAAAGTCATGAACAATGCTGTATTTTACAATCTAGGATAGGGAAAATATTGAATTTTGTTCATTGGTCAGTTACAGTAGTAGGCCTTGACTGAAGTCACTTGCTTTGTAATTATAACTTCAGTTGCTGCAGTAAAAAACTACCTTCCTCTAACAACTTCCAGAAACATCCGAGTTGGCTGTTGTTAGGTGACCCGGTATTGTATATTATAGTGAGCTTTTGATGAGCTGTGAACATAACTCAGTATTTTTTCTATACAGCTTTGTACTTATACTCCGGCCTCCTAACAACAGCCAGGGGAAATCACTCCAAAATTAGTTATTCAATTAGCCGATTATGCCAGTGTTAGGGTTAAGGCAGTGAGTTAAGAGCAAGGGTGGGACATTTTCACACGATTGATCGGTGTTCATCTGTTTGGCTGAGAATGACGAGCTCATGTATTAATGTTTTGGTACTTGACATCCCAGATACGGGAGCTGAAAGTGAAGCAACTAGATGAGGATGGACTTTTTGATTTGGTTCGAAGTTTGCCAGGGAAAACATCCAAGTATGAAACACAAGCCAAAGAACAGATTAAAAAGGTATTTGACTCTTTGTGACTCTCATTTTATTGTATAATCAGTTGAATCATGATCAGGTAGTATGCTGTTTGATGAGAGAGTTTGTTCTGCTTTTGAAATCACACAAAGTGCACTGTATTTAATTATCTTTATGTATAATTCACAAATTCTCCACCTTTGAACGCAAAAGGCTTTTTCATCAGGCCACCTACAGTGACAAGATTTTGCATGTAGGTTTCAAACACCTTGGAGGGTGCACATAAGTTTGGATATTTGACAGGTTTTGCTTTTCAATTTTTTTGAGTTTGCTTTGTGTCACTGACTGCTCTGACTCATTTCTTTTACAAGCACATGACCTGTGACATAAACGCTTTTTGCCAACTCATTTAAACTATGCAGCATGCTTGAATTAAAACACAGGAATGCCCCACTGCTTGTTTTGGGAATTTGTTACTTTGGTTTGCCGAGACAGATATTGAGAGGGTATAAAGTGACGGGTGGGGTAGTGGCTGGTAGGTCTGTGCATGGTACAGCTTTGAGCTGGTATAACTGCATAGTCAAAAATTGGCAAAAAGAGAAAAAGTTGTATTTAGCAAAGCCTCGGGTAAGAAATAATATCCAAATGATTTAATTAAATGCTTTCTGATTTTTGGGCTGTAACATTCCAAATGTCATTGTTCCGGTGAATGTTGATTGGCTTTACTGCAGTCACGTTAAGCAGCAATGACATGTACTGGTCATTAATATTCAGGATTTTCCAATTTCTTACCGGAAGACCACTTTCATCTCCATTGCTTCCTTAAAAAACCCTGGGATTTAAAAATGTGAGAAAAAGCCTTGGAAAAGCCCTTGAAATAGTGGATTAGCCCTGGAATAGCCGTGGAGTTTTCCTGAGGTCAAAAAAATATTTTAAAAGTGGCGAAAATCTGAACTTTTTCCCCCATGTTTTTTTGCATTAAAGTGGCCCTGGAATTTAACTTTTTACTTTGGAGAAACTTTTGTCAAAGAGGCGCAGGAGCCCTGATAGAAGATAAAAAGTAGTCTATATTGAGGGCCTTGTGTGTTATTCTGTGATGAAGAATTTAGTCACATGCAGCTGATTTTGATTTACTCTGCTTATTTTATGTTTTGGTGTACTTACCATATTTGTGTTGTCTTGACTTTTCCTTTAGGAGGCTTCAGTGAAGGAAGAGAAAAACAAGGCAGCAGCCAAGAAACTGGAATCATTCCGTTCTGAGAAAGACATGAAGACAGCCAGCACCTCCGCTGCATCACCCACTAAACAGAGATCTTTGTTCACTCAGATTAAAAGTTCGTCAGATTCTGCTTCAGCATCAGTGCCATCTCCATCCTCTTCAAAACTGCTGGACCAATCACAGTCTCCGGCTCAGAAGTCACATGATTTGAGTTCTAGCGAACCAGATACTTTGTTATGGGTGGATAAACACAAGCCCACTTCTCTGAAGCAGATCATTGGTCAGCAAGGTGACAAGAGTAATGCTAGGAAGCTTCTTCATTGGCTGAAATCCTGGCATGAAAATGTCATTGTCAAAGGCTTGAAACCTGCAGGTATTGAAAAATCAGATTCTGCAAGTTTTGGCTATTTCATTGTTCTGAAGATGTCTGCTTTTAGGACATTGTCCCTGTAGAATGACAAGATATCTATCTCCACTTTTTGGTTGAACTGAGTTATATGCTACACACTGCTTCTACAGGCTTTCTTCATTGTATGTCAAAGTAGCAAGCAGATTCGATGTGTAATTTGTAAGTATTACTTAAAGGGGAAAAGTCGTATCATCCAAAGCGATGGGCACATGTAACTTGAGTCGTCAGTTTCTCAAAAGTTGATGGAAGGGGATTAGAACCTTGTCATTTGAAAGGGTCAACATACTGGGATATGCCATGGAACATTACACCATATGTACACTCAAAAGATAGTAAAGTCTTCTAAAGACTTGTTTCCTGCTCTTGGAGATGGTCAGCCTGGAATGTTTTTAGGGGCGTGTGGTGTTTACATTAAAAGCCACTGTTGAACAGTGAAAGCAACATAGTATTTTCTCTATTTTATTTTGTAATTAGAATACTCAGCCCTGACAACATTTTTTTTTTATTCATTCTCTTGCCATACTTCAGGCAATTTCTTTGGTCGCGGTGATGGTGCAGGCTGCAGAGCCGCCCTGTTATCTGGACCTCCTGGAATTGGTAAAACCACCTCAGCAACTCTGGTGTGTCAGGTAGGTGCTCTTGCTGCATTTCCTGTTGGCCAAGTTTCAGCACAAGCTTTGCTAGAACATCCGTTTGTGTATGCTATGCTCTTTTAGCTTTCCTCTGTGAGACAGTTTTTGAATCACGTTTTGTCAACAATATGAGCCCCTCAAGGAGTCAGATGTGGGTACTTGGTAAATTTAATGTAAAAAATATAATGATTATTATTTGGTATGACAGATGACAAAAATTTGCCCTTTTTCCTAGGAAGTCATTTTTATTCTGATGGTAAAATTTTAAATCAAGGCGTAATGATTGTTTGGCATATAAATTAGCATACATTTATTTTTTACGTTGTGCATATTGGACTGATCTAGTGTACTTATGTCTTATTGTCATGATAAATATGACATTTTTAAATCATAGTTAAATAAAGTAAAGAAACATTTACATACGATTGACCCTTTTGGAAAGAATGCCCTTGGGTTGGTTTTCATAGTTAACACTGTGAGGCCTGGCTGCCTGGTTAATTTTCCCTTCTATCTGAGCTCCTGGACTTCAAACATTTTAAAACACATGCACATACAAAAAGCTCATGCAGAGAAGAAACCATTTGGCTGGTTATTTATGTCACAGTACCTCTGTGAAAGTATTTGCGTCCTCACACAGTTTTACCATGTGTATGGCGGATAGGGCTCACTGTGTCATCCTGGTAAACTGGTGTTATGGGCCCATGAAGTTAAAGTGAAAGAAAAGCATAAAAACTTAATTATGGGTTACGGATTATGTGAGACAGAACTCAACTGTTTTTTTGTTTGTTTTTTCTTGCAATGAACATCTAGAAGTTCTTAAAGTTTTATATCGTGGAATAAATTGTGAATGCACTGGTGTTGTCAGGAAGCTGGATTCTCTTATGTAGAACTGAATGCATCCGACACACGAAGTAAGAGAAGTTTGAAGGAAGAGGTGGCCGAGTCCCTGAACAACCAGACTTTGGTGGACTACATGGGCAGTCACAGTGGTTCCCCTTCTGGACAGAGTCATTGTCTTATCATGGACGAGGTGGACGGAATGGCCGGTAACGAGGACCGAGGTGGCTTACAGGTAGACATAATAACTCAAAAACAGTCACCTGAATTTAGTTAATGTTTGTTGGATGTTGTAAGTTCATTGTTATTTTTGTGTTTGTGATAAGTGGAATAGTTTTATCATGACCATATTTATGTGTGTGATAAGTGGAACAGTTTTTCATGAGTATTTTTATGTGTGTGATAAGTGGAACAGTTTTTTCATGACTGTCAGATTCTGTTCAGAATGTGACCAGAGAAACCTGCCAGCGGCACAGTCTTTTACACACTGTCCTATATGTAGGGTCCTGAGAAAGAAGTAAAACATATGTTTATTATCCTAAAGTACATGAGTACTTTATAAAAAAGCAGTACCAGTTCAAACCCAAAGAAATACCTGGTGAAGAAAAAAAAGGTGGGTGACCAACGCTGAGAGTCATGAACTCGGTGTGGCTGGGGTTCTAGAAGATGTCAGGAAGTTAAAGGCCGAAATATCAAATAAAAGAATCATCCACTCTTCCTCTGAAGATCATCACCTATCTTGCTCCACCTCAGGAGTTTCTTACCACTATGAATCTGTTAAGTGTATTTCATTGTTTGGTGCTGTGTTCTCCTTTCTATTGAAATCATAACTGAATGACAATTCCAGTGTGCCTTGAGATGGCATGGATTTCTGTACCTCCAGAGATGTCCCTTATTAAACTAAAGTGGTCATTTAGTTGGCAGTGGCCTTATGCATGAACTGTGCAAAACTGGTTACAGACCTAGTACGTCAGTGCAAAATGCTGCCCGGAATGCATGAACTTCGCTTAGGCCTCCACTCACCTGTAAAAGGGTTAATAACTTTACACTTTCTCTTAGGATGACTAAATCAGTCACACAAAGCAGAACTTCCTTGGGAAAGTGGTGTATGCTAAAAAGAAAGAAAGACAGTAGCTAATATTATATTCCAAATCGCGACTTCATCGAGTGAGTTCATGGGCCAAGGAAAGAAATTGGATTTCCACTCACCCTCGATCTCTTAGTTTTGTTTTGATCGGCATTGTTTTCTCATGGTATTGATTGGCT
Source organism: Onchidella celtica (assembly GCA_963931925.1). Taxonomy (NCBI): domain Eukaryota; kingdom Metazoa; phylum Mollusca; class Gastropoda; order Systellommatophora; family Onchidiidae; genus Onchidella; species Onchidella celtica. Next base: position 39,687,870 of record OZ007579.1, on the reverse strand, counting down.
GTTGTTACAAATTCTGTGCATGCGCAATGTCAATTTTTGTTACAGCGGTAAGCAGCAATTGAATTGATGCTTAGGGAGAGGTAGGTGCGACTTTAGAACATACATACTGACTAAATTTGAGTTTGCACCCAGGTTGCTGTATGCATTACTAAGCCTGCACAGTGGTCACCTGCAAAATGAGCGGATTTACACCCAAGTTGATGTATACGGCCACAGGTCTGTGACCACATGTTCATCGTAATTTTCTTTCTTTGCTCAGGAACTAGTGCAGCTCATTAAAGGCTCAAAAATCCCCATCATTTGCATTTGCAACGACCGCAACTCCATGAAAATGCGAACGCTGTCCAATTACTGTCTAGACTTGCGGTTCCAACGTCCCCGTGTAGAGCAGATTAAAGGAGCCATGATGTCCATCGCCTTCAAGGAAGGTTTGAAAATCCCTCCGGCAGCTATGAATGAAATAATTCAGGCTTCTAATCATGATATCCGCCAGGTGAGATATTCTACCAGCTGTGTGGTCCTTTATTTGTTGCCTTGGGCATAGCCGGATTTATTGCATAATGAACAAAGAGTCATAATGAAGAAAACAAAATTCAAAAGCTGAAATAACAGTGTCAGTTATGTGGACAAATACTTAAATCAAACATAAAATCGTAAATCGTGGTCACTGATACAATACAGTGCTTTCTGGTAATGTCGATTGGGTAGCAGGAAATAAAAATGGTTGAGATAACTGGATGTGGAGCCAAGTTAAGTTCAAGGGAAGTAACAACTAACAATAACTGCTAGATGATTATATCCCTTTAATATCCTCCCTCCCTTCCCCTCCATCAATTTGGTTGAGGTAGCCAAAGTGTGAAGCTACTGGAGGTCGAGTGTAGTCGAGAGCACTGTATTTGCATTTTTGTTTTTGCTAATTTTTTTTTTCTTCAAGGGCAAAAGTTAGCACATGAGTAGAACTGTTAAATGCATGGAAGAACCATGCCACAGAAATTGTAAGTTTCAAAGAAAATGCATATTCCACTGAAAACTGGGGGTCCATTTTATCAAGATTATTATCTACCCTCGGCTAGTGTATATTAATGCACATCATGCTTTTATAACAATATAAAATATGCTACAGATAACTTCAGGCCTGTCAGGTGGTTTTGGACCATTTCAGCCTTATGAAGAGTTACCAATTCCCACCTGTGTCTATTGGATCACCTTTGTGATTTTTATCTCAAAATTTTGTGCCATGATTCTGCTGACAGGTCATCCACAATATGTCCATGTGGAGTGCGGCTGATAAAACTCTGACATTTGAACAAGTGAAAGCCGATGCTCGGAAAGCACAAAAAGACTTGAGGATGGTAAGTGTTCCGAACATCTTCTCTATGAAAATACAGTGGAACCGGTTTTTAAACTGAAAATGGATAACAAGAAATTTCTCGTTATCTGAAAGATTTCCATGATTCCACTGTAATTCTTCTACATTCCTTATAAGTTTATGCCTCTTTACACGTAAAGAAAATCACGTAAAAATCTTTTAACGGATTCTCTTTCACTTTCCCGGTCGAGTGAGGGTGCTGTCTCAAACGGTCATTGCCTTTGATGTGAAATAAAAAACTGCTGCCATGTTAATTTCAAGAATGACTGTACATGGTTAATTGATGGGTTGGCGTGGGGGCGGCGATGCAGGGTCTTTGAACTGGCGGCCAAGGATACCAGACAGAAAGGCAGGCCGCTGCCACAAGGAGGATTTTTTTTTTGTTTTTATCATTCTCCCTCCTGTCTTCTCATCATTCCACTGTCCATTACCTAAGTGTCATGGGTGTCACATCGACTACAATACATTCACTAACAGTACTAGTCCAGTAATTCAAATACGTTGTATATGAATAGTCAATACAACCTCCCACAGTTTGTCTATACTTTTAGGCTACTGTACCTAAAGGGGCATCTTATTCATATATGCATGCGCACACAATGGGAGTTTGATTGTTGGATACAGTACGTCAAGGGAAGTAATAAAACTGAAATTGCCAAGATCTCTTGACACTTCCCTCTAACAGACTACAAATGATGATTTTAAAACAATTACTTTTTGTCCAGAAGACTGTTCATATGAAATACAATTGTTGGTGCCCTGAATTTTGGTTTAAGCAGGTTCCACTGTACAAGAAAATCCTTCTGTTACCAATAGGTTTGAAAATGACGGAACGTTGTGGACTATATATAGACTTTACAAGAAATTGTGACCGTCATTTCACAATTGCCTAAATCATGCTTTGGAGTTTTAACTCACTGAAGACCAGCCCGCCACGGCGGAACAACTCTTAAAGACCAGGGGTTTTGGGGGTATTTCAAAAAAATTCCCACAACCACATTTATTCACCAATCCATTCCATATTTTGACACATAACAGGTTTTAAATTGAACAATGCAAAAAACAAAACTTGAATAAATTTATTCAGATAGTTTTTTTTTTCATGAATTTTCAAAATTTGGCAAGTTTCTTTGCTTCTCAAAAATTTCTGGCCTTTGTGTATTGTACTGATGACCTAATAAAAATGTCAAAAAAATTGTATGAAAGTGTCACAAGTGTTTGAAAGTAATGTTATTATTCACCTTAGTCAACAAGAACTAGACCTACTACTGGCTTTGCCTTCTCCCTTGCCCTCACTCAGTGCACTGGCCTTAGCCTTAGCACGATCGCTGGTACTGGGAGGGCTAGATCTAGAATGTGAGTCAGAATTTCCCTTCCCAGGCACAAATTCAGGATCTAGATCTGAATTATAGGCTACATCTACCTCAGATTCATCACTGGTGTCTTCAAACAGCTGGAAAATGTTCGTTTTCTTGCGTTTTGAAGCCATTGTCTTGACTAGATCTAGTGATCAGCTGTGACAGATCGCGCAACTGACAGAAGTTCTTATTTCGACCCGGCATAGAGTGATAGTTTTTAAAAAATCGTAAAACAAAAATTGCAAGCCGAACCCGGTGAAACTTTCAACGAAACAAGTCAAGATGTTAAACTGCCACAGAGAACCAATCCCGTAAGCGTTGCGGGAACAGTGCAGGGGTTAGAAATTTTATTCATGTACCCCGCAGACGGTGCGGGATTGGGCTTATGCATCGATTTAGGTATCCCGCAACTTGTGCGGGAACGGGCGTCAGTGAGTTAATGAAAATCAGAGAAAACTGTTTACTTCAAATGTAGTGGTAGCTGTTGTTAGGGGAGTGTAGTATTTTCCATAGAAAGTTGTAGCTGAACAGTGAACACAACTCAGTATTTTCTCTGTTTGGCTTTGTAATCAAACTATGTACAGTGGAACTTGCTTAAAGTCAACACGTTGGGACCAAAAAAAAGTGTCGATTTCAACCGAGGTTGACATTAACCGTATTCAGGGGATATAATCCCTGAGGTACAAATTTTGTATTGTGTATTCATTGAGTTATGTCCCTTGTCAAAGGACATTGGAGATAACCCACTAGACCTGCGCAACACCGCGAATCATCCGTGGCTCGCAACGCGCGCGAAGCAAAGTTTGCGGCACATGTTATTACCAAAGACCTCGTGTATAGAATATCTTTGTTAGTACATGTACTGTAGCCTACACACATTACACGGTATGGTACAATACACACCCGTAGTACCCCCTCTACCTCTCACTACCTGCAGCGGCACACTTGGTCTGACCAGCAGTGCATCAGTGGACATTGCTTAAGATGATGTCCAGGGGACATAAAATTTAACATCTTACTATCCGTTAAATCATCTTAAGCATTATTAAGTTATCTACCTTAGATAAACTATGTTGATAAATGATGGAAGCAGTATTGTTATGTAGGTGACCTTTGGTTGTTTTTTTCTAAGGAGGGGATATTTTTTGTGTGTAGGCCAATGTGTATTAGGGTGTGTGAGGGGATATTGTTTAGAAAGAAAAAAATATTCACCCAAAGCGATGGTGTCTGAACATTTCTAAGCAAATTGTTCTGTTTCCATTATAACCAAAGGGCAAAAATTAGCACACAATATTACCTGTCAGTCAACTTAACATTATGTTGTTGTATGACTGTCAGCATGCAAGATACGCCAACCAAACAAACATAGCTTGCATTTTCCTGTATTATTAATATTTATTTAAATGTGAATATCATACAAGACCCTCCCGCTGGTCACACTCGCATCATGTAGCACTGAGCCTAAACTAACACATAAACATTGCCCATCCGTGGTGAACGAGTGAGCAAGGTATTTGACACCTTCGTGGATTTGCTGGCGCTGACTGTCTTTGCTCCGTGTCCTGTGAAAACGATAGAATCTCTACTGCGTAGTTAAACCAAAAAAAAAATAATTAATTAATTGTGGCCACACGTGTCACGGTACGTTCACACCAAACTGGCGACAACTGACGTGCAATCACGGCCGAGCGACAACGGTACAAAGTTTCTCTAAATCATAATTATTATCGGATTCCGTGCGACTTTTCACTTTTACGCTGCAGTAAAATTTCAACGACACTCAGCCGTGGGATTGTTTTTCTTTAATTTCGCGTACTCCAAGCCGCCAGGCCCATGGCGTCCTAAAATAGCACGGGCGGGATGCTTGAAGAAAAATTTAAAATACAATTTTTTCATCAAGTGTTATTTTTTAGCACAGATTTGAATTCAGCGACCCAAAACTAGGTATAGGCGGGAAGGCTTGGCGTTTTATCGCTTTATAAAGAATTTTTTGGGGTAAATATTCATGTTTAGTCATTTCAAAACGGGCGCTCGGCCGTGTTCACATGACCGTTTGGTGAGAAGAACCATTACAGTACATCCACGTGGGTAACCCTTTGTTTTTTCTCTCTATCGTAACCTCCGCTCTCAATGCCCGACCTGAGTAAAATCAGTGGCCCTGTGAATTTTACGATATCAGATGCACCGTTTACTATTATACTGCATTATCGATCCACCTGATGGATAATACATGGCAACATATATTTGAGCTCGCATGAGTGCGAGGGATCAGTGATGCCAGCAGAATAAAATTAAAATCCTACACTCATGGACAAAGCGACCATATCCAGTCGTACGCATGGCGCCTCGGGCGCACGCTGGGTAGGTGACATAACAGGTGTAAACAAGGCGAGGCAGACAAAGAGCAATGGCAGGTATGAGCTGTAGCGAAACGACGATTACGAAAGATGACGCCGTGTATTTTGACCATGACACGGTTTAGGAAAATCATACTAAGCATTTTTTTTTCCTCTTTGGGACTTCAAAATGAGATCACACAAAGAGTAAAAACGGATAGAAAGATGTCATACTATGCGTTTTTTTTTCCACGGAAATGAGGCATTGGGGAAGGGATAAAAGAAAAACATCATACTAAAAGAAGATCATTTTAAGCGACTTCATTTTAAGTGGAGTCGACTGTACTAGTAGTAGGCTGCTGCAGGGGGAAAAGTATGTGGTCAGCCAACCCGAGTTGGTTGATGGTGTTGATTTTAAGCGAACTGCGGTACCGACGCTGTTGACATCATCCGAAACGAAATACAAAGAAATAATAAGGGAAAAAACAGGACCAAGAAGAAGAGTTGACTTTAACCGGGAATTTACTTCAAGCGAGTTGACTTCTCGCGGGTTCCACTGTATGTTTCCCTAACAAATGGTGATTTAGGTGGATGTGGGTCTTCATTTAAAAACTCATAAGTTGACTAAACAGAGCAATGTAACTGTCGAATGATGCAGCGTGATTGTCTAATTGAGGTGAGCAGTTCATCTCAAAACACCAAAAAAATGACTTTATACCTAGGCAGTTGTAGAATGACAGTGACAAATTTTAATCTTTTTGATAGACGAGGAATAATCAACAGTATGCTCAATTAATTGAACTCTTAGCTGGTGAAAGGGTTTAGGCGACACATTACTACAATACGAGTGGGTACATATATTGTATGAAATTCTTGTTATGCAGCAGTGTGCATTTTGCCATGTAGCTGTTAAAATGATGGAATTAATGTCTTTGCACTCTGCTCTGCTTTCATGTCCATGAGAATAAGGGCCAGCAAAATTTTTGAAATTTTGTATTTCGCGATACCATGTCTGTGCCTGTTCTTTATCAAAATATTTTTTAAAAAAGGCCACGGAAAATAAATGTGTTGGGCAGTTCTGAGATTCTACTGTTCATCTACAGATTTAAGATATTGTTTTGTTTTCAGTGTTTGTTGTTTTTTTTTTTTACCTGACGAAGGATTTGAAATCTGGAAGCTCAGACTTTATCATTTTTAAATCTTTTAGAATTTATTGTACAGTTGTTTTTCTTGTTAACATGTTGTATTTTCTGTTTGTTCCTGATGCTGATTTGTCGAAAGCCTTTTTTTTGGGTCAAATTTGAACATTTTTTTTATTAATCAAGAGAAGTTTGTTTTACAAGAGAATTTAAAATCGTGCAGTATTTAATAATAATTTTCGCTGCAAAATCTACGGGGAGTATTTGCCAGATTGTTGTATGTGATATTTTTCTGATTTTAAGGTTTTGTCATGAAAGTGGTTCTCTCACTCTTAATTTAATTAAAAACACGTACAAATCATCAAGTGTCATGTGGGTGAATATTTCATGGGCAGTTTTATGCAAGTTTCAATTTTGAAGCATATTGAACAAAATCCTGATTTTGCACAACTCTGTAAACTTTCAGACTTCATTTTCTCGAAAAAGCAAAAATTCACGTACAGTAATATGGAAAATACCCAAAGTGAATGTTCTGTATTTTCTCACTGACAGGGACCTTTTGATGTGTGCCGTAAAGTGTTTGTCAATGATGACGAGACCAGGAAAATGAGCATTCACGACAAGTCAGACTTGTTCTTTCAGGACTACAGTTTTGGCCCTTTGTTTGTACATGCAAATTATCCACATATTATACCTTCCAATGCCAGGTAGGTCTTAAGTAGATCAAACTTTGAATTTGGTTCCATTTCTTACATGTAAAAGCAAGTTTTGTCACGATTGATTCAAGCAATTAAAATCATAGGAGAAAAATGAAATGGTAAGAAACTGTTAACTCCACTATGTGGAAAACTATCATTTCAGCTATGTTATTCTGCTATATGGATAACACAGACCTGTTTACCCTCCCGATTGGAGCGGGAGACTCCCGATTTTAGACCCCATCTCCCGACCTCCCGCTAGCATCATAAATCTCCCGATATTTTTTTCACCGATCTCCCGACAATGAAATTAGAACCTTTAGAACACTGCACAGTATCCTATAGATAGGAGAGGGATTCAGTCCAAATCACAAACACAGTAAGTATCCTATAAATAGCAGAGGGATTCAGTCTAAATCACAAACACATAAATAATGAATCATATTATACGATGATACATTTTGGTTGACATTTCACTAGTTTACTTTGCCGATGGTGCACATTTCTAGCATCTCCCTCTTTTTAATGAAATCTCCCTATTTTTGAGCAGCCGTCTCCCTATCATGCATAACTTAGGGTAAACAGGTCTGATAACATAAGGTAACTTCAATAGAACCGTGTCAAACTTATCTGATGAACCCTGTTCGCCAGTGTTCCGGTGACTCCCAACCCTGGGTGTATCCCTATTCACCGGTACCCCAGTGCTGAGTGCCCCTACCATGTGTTACCTGAGCTCAGGAGGCTGAGGATATGGTGTAGGGAAAAATCAGGTGGTCAGACTCAGTGTTCAAAGTCAAGGGTTAAAAAAATTTCATGCCATGCACCTATAGTTATCTATAATTTAGCTTTCCTTTCTTGATATAATTCTATCAAGTTAATCATTATTGGTGTCCTTTCGACCTGTCTCCAGTGTCTTAGCCTGTGTTCCCCGAGTTCAGTTAGTGTGAGCTCTTCTTTTATATCTCCTTCTCTCCTGCCAATCTGTTACATTCTGTCTATGGTATTGCTTTTTGCTAGTACAATCAGTGATGGTTATCATGTCGACATGCTTTCTCCAAACCCATCTGCAAAACTCAGACAGATGAGTTGGTGCGTAAGGATTCAGAAAGCTGTTCTTGGATGGCTGCAGTTGATTTGTGGTATTGACAGCCACAGCTACCTGGCCAAACTGAGCATGTGATTTTGTACCATGGGTAGTTTGTTTATTATAGGTTGGGACGGAAAGGATTCTGAATGGTGGTGGATATATTTAAGCAAATACAGGGCGTTTCTAAGTGAATACTGAACCCTCTCTGTGTCTCAAGTACAGAGATAGCAGTACTTGACAATTATTCTTCCAGCTCAGTACTGTAAGACAACAATAAGAAACTATCTGATGACAATTTAGTGCTGCTTGGACCTCTGTGACAATGAAATACATTGAACATTTGGTTATTAACTACAGGAGTGAAACAGATCAAGGCTGGTTTAGGCACCAGGCTGGTGGCTCACCCCCCTATAAATTATGAATAACACTAAGACAATAGGCACTGCCCACACTGTGACAGACTGGTGGCTCGCCACCTATAAATTATGAATCACACTAAGACTATGCACTGCCCACACTGTGCCAGACTGGCGGTTTGCTGTCTATAAATTATGCATCACACTATTACAATAGGCACTGTGCAGTATTAATGTAGCTTGATGCATAATTTAGCGCAGCGAGGTACCCATCTGGCGCCTACCACCAGTCTTGGTCTGTTTCAGCCCTTAAGGAGAATGGTATAATTTGTTAATCAGAAACCTGTTGTTTCTGTCTGCACCAGAGGTAATCACAGTCGCCACATGTCCTGCCTGGCCCGCACCATAGACAGTATCTGTGATGGAGATTTGGTGGACAAACTGATTCGAAAGGAAGGGAACTGGAATCTACTACCAGCTCAGGTTTTATTTTGTTCTTTATGTTTTTTTGTTTTTTTAAAATTTCAGTATTTAAAATCTTACTGTTTGCCATATTTTATTGCACTCAATGAGTGGTTGGTGACTGCCTCCTGATGTTGCCCTAATAATAATAAATATCATTTCTATAGCACTTCATCCTGTCAAATACCAGCTCTAAGTGCTGTACAGTCATTCTTCAACTCACATTCAATCCACCGATGTAAAGAACTTACTAAATCATGTAACAATGGTCAGAAATGTATGGTTGTATTCCATCGATTGAAAAGGTATGTTTTAAGATGTTTCTTGAACATTTCAGTCTTTAGTTTACCTCTTGAGTCTTGAGGCAGTGATTTCCAGTGAAACTGGTCCTCCATACTTAAATTTATGGTCATATCTTGATTTTCTTGAGCACAGAAGTCAGTTTCATAGAGGAAGACAGAAACTGATTAAATGTGGAAAGAGTGAACAGAAATACATGGTTTAATCACAGTGTGTTTTTTCTTCATATGTTTATTATGTTCTATGTTAAGACATTTAAATTATGTCCCCTGAAATGAAGTCCTTTTGTGCTTTGCCTGCCTCTCCTTCCCTCCCCCAAAATTTGTGAAATTTTGGAGGTTTTTTTTTTCTTTGCAATAAACCATGGACATGTTTTTATTTTGGAACTCCTTACTATTTTAAAATTGATAAAAGATATCTTCACCTTTCAGCTAAACATTACTTAGTTTCAAATTTTCTCAGATTTTAATATTTGGCAATTTTGAGTAGTATAGTAATGTGAAAAATACTGAAGGTTGTTGTTATTTGTGAGTCTGAAGTTTCTAATTTTTCTCTTATGTTTCTTAACCCTCTAGTGCTTTGGTATAGATTTGCTTCATTCAAACATCAGGAATACATGATACATATATACATACATGACTTAAAATAGTCAAATAAACATTTAAAAATTGTTTGACAACTTAGAAATTTATTCCAAAAAATTAAGCTCTGAACAATACTGCTGCCCAAAGGAAAAGTGATGTACATGTAACTGCCAGCACAGCCTTTTTGTATTTCATTGTCTCTGGTTGCGAACAGTCACTTAAGCTGGTTTGCCACAATAGAAATTACTATTTTGGTCACAGATACATCTATCTGCCTTTGACATAAAAGAATCATGTGTGAGACATGTTCATAGAGACAATGAAATAGAAAAAGGCCATACAGTTAGTTGCGTCATTTTTTCCTTTGGGTGACGGAATAGATGAAAATGACATCTTTCAAATATTTTGTGTGATTTATGATAATTTCTGGTTTGTTTTTGACATTTCCATGCAGGCCATATACTCGAGTGTTATCCCAGGTGAGTTGATGCGTGGCCGTTTCCCTCAGATGCCAGAGTTCCCTCAGTGGCTGGGCAAGTTCTCCACCACCAACAAAACACACAGAATCTTGCAGGAGCTTGGCACTCACATGAGACTAGAGTGAGTGGAGATGTTTTTAATCATTCTGAATCCAAACCAGAGCTACTTTCACTTCCTTTCTTAATTCTCTCTCTCTGACATACATACACACACCTGGCATTACTGCCTCCTCTCTAAGGGGTGAAACAGACTAAACTTGGCTTTGGCTTCAGACTGGCGGTTCACCGCCCATAAATTATTATGCCCATACTGCAGCGGTGTGGGTGGTGCCAAGTGCATTAGTGTGACAGAGATGCCACCCATTCCGATTTTTCTTGAAAAATGGGCGTGATTCCGATTTTCCGATTATCAAGGCCGGCATTCCGATTTTTTGTTACTTCCAGCAATCTGCTGTTTTTTTTTTAACGTTTTTGTTCTTCCGGTTCTGGTTTTAATTATAACTTTTACACAATGTGCCGAATCGGAATATTGCGATCATTTTATGAATAAACCGAAAGTTATTTCTACTTTCTTATTGCTTGGTTTGCACTTGCTACACGCGTTGTTTACATTCTTTTCACCGTTCCGCGTGGCAGCGATTCCGAAATAATTGCATAGATCTATCTGTTCGCCCTCACTTAAGCCTAAGTTATATTTGGTTCAGGCTGTAATGGAAGGAGGAATCAGTTCTAAACCTAGCTGGATGTATTCTCTTCCTTCAAACTTAAGCTTAGCTAGACATCGCCTAAGTCTAGATCTAGGTGATTTACTTGGCAGCAACACTGACGGATGCAGGAATGAGACCTAGATCTAGCAAGATCTATGTATTGACGTATTAAGACAAAAGAAATTTATTCGGCGGCGATTGTGGTGGAAGGAGGAATCAATTTTAAACTTGCCTTGACCTAGATTTCTTAAATCCAAGCCATGAACATGGAGAAGGTTGACGTTGCATGAGCACAAACTGCCAAATTAAAACATATGAGATTGGAAGTGGTAAAAACACTCCTCAGCACAGAATAGTAAAAAATTATGCCTGGCATCTGTGCATTTTGGCACTCAAATCTCAACATGTCAAGGCAGCTCTTGTCTGACATAACTATAGGAAAAACACAGCTCCAGAGCAAAGACAAGTTTGGCACAGTGCCTTTCTGGAGAGGATTCTTTTTCAGTTTTGACAAAGATCAAAACAAAGGATGGATAATAAGATATGTTTGAAATTAACTGTAAGTAGTGTAAGTTTTCAAGATGGTTTTCAACCTAATCCTTCGTGACCAAGAAAAAAACCCATAAAAATATAAGTTTAGAACTGGTATGGCACCATTTCATTTTTATCGTCGTGTGCATCGATTCAGATTTTTTTCCCCCAGATTCAGATTTTTGTTTTTGTAGGGTGGTATCTCTGGTGTGATGCATAATTTATGTGTGACGAGCCACCAGTCTGGCACCTCCACCAGCCTTGATCTGTTTCACTCCTAATGTGGCACAATGTGCCACTACCGAAATATTGGGTATACTGATCCAGGGCAAGGACATGGCAAGCATCAATGTGATTTGGGCATGATTATCATGTGCTGTGGAATTGTGCGGAATTTCCTGTTAAAAAGTGAATGTTCATATTCAGAAAATGGTTCTTGAGATATTTAAAGTCAAAGTTGCGCTCGATGTTCTGTCAGATTATGGGTACAGTCCTGAGTCTGTTTTATGTTCCCATTCCTTGTGTACCTCAGCAGACACACACACTCAGCACACACACACTCAGCACACACACATGCACTCACGCACACATACATTTTTTTTTCCTGATTGCTTTACTTTTTGTTCTTTGTCTCTATTTGATCCCAGCTATCTACTACTGGTGTTTATACTGTGTATAAAGATGATAAAGATATGTTTGAACAAGATGAAAGGATGCATGAACATTATTGATTCTTCCTGTCTTACAGAATTTCTTGTGACAAACGAGGGCTCACCCTAGATTACCTCCCTGCCCTGCGGGTTCGTCTGACGTCACCCTTGACCTCAAAGGGTGCAGAGGGTGTGCCGGATGTTATAAAAGTCATGGACGACTATGACATCATCAAGGAAGATTTTGACAACATTCTAGAAGTTTCCAAGTGGCCACACAGTTTTGATCCCATGTCCAACCTGGACACAAAGGTGAGAAATCATTTCTGAAATTTTTTTGTTTTTCTTAACCTGGTCTTTGATCAGGGAGGCAAGTTTGCCTATTGGACACAGTTGGTCTGGAGGCACCTCGCCTGATTTTCAAAAAATGGGAGGTGTTCACCTCTCATGCAGAAGGTACGGGGTTTGATTCCCTGTCAATGCAGGCATATTGGAGATTTGGTGGAAATTTCTGTTCCTGATATGGTAGGTAGGATGGAGCACCTAGTCTTGTCGGATAAGGACGAAAAACTCAGATGGCCTATGTACACATTGCCCACATTAAAGATACCCTGGCAGTGGGAAGTTGAAGAGCAGGACTAATAAGGCCAGCTGCCCATGCAAAGGAAAAAAACAACAACGAACCCGCGACTTACTGCAAAGGTTAATGTTGGCTTTAGTATTGGTTTTGTTTGAGGAGGTATTTTCTGTTTCAAAGTTACAAAAACTAAAACTCTGAACTGACAGATGAGGTTGATGACATGATTTCTATTGTTTTGGCAGACAAAGGCGGCATTCACCCGACAGTACAACAAAGAAATTCACCTGACACCTTATGCCACGGGAGTTGTCAGCAAGAAACGAAAGGCCAGGGGAGCCCCAATGGATGAAACTGACTTTCCTACTGAAGAGGGAGAGGGAGAAGTTGGTGATGGTGCTGAGAGTGAGGAAGAGGAAGAGACTATTGAGGCAGACACAATGATAAAGGTAAATTTATGTGTGGTATGGGTACTGGATCCACAGAATGGGAATAGATCAGATGAGGATATGTATACATGTACGATTTTTTTCACCAACACAGGGGAATGGGTGGGAAGATGCAAATGCTGAACGTTGAGAGTTAATGCAAGGTCACAGTCATTCCACAATGGCCAAAGTAATTTTTAGGTGTTTTGAGATGAAATGGTCATCTTAATCAAACAGTCATGTTGCACTGTTCAACAGTTACATTGTTTTGTTTGGTTGTCTAATGAGTTTGTAAATGAAAATCCACATCCACTTCAGTCATCATTTTAGACTTGTTACTGTTAGGTGATCGTAGGTTTACAAAGCCAAATAGAGAAAATACTGAGCTGTGTTCACTGTTCAACTACAGCTTTTTATGCAAAATACTTCGCTTCCCCAACAACAGCTACCGCTAAATTCGAAGTAAACAGTTTTCTTTGATTTTTAAAAAACACTAAACTAAACTATGACGTGGGCAATTGTGGAATATCCGTGACGATATTAGGTGCCGTTGACACTGGGTAACAGAACAAGGGATAACAGAAGGGTTCTGCAGTACGGGAAAAAATCCTCTGGAGTTCAAAGCATTCTTTGTCAGCTTATGTGCCAGTAACCACGTGGATAAATTATGTATAGTGAGCGCCGTCTGGACTGGCAGAGACAGGTTGTGTGAACGTGTTTTGTGCCTTCACAAGACTGCATGGAGACTTTACATGCCGGAGACGAGAGAAACAAATCTATGTGAGGCAATTTTAAAACTGGGGAGAACGCAATGTTTGGCCAGTAGATAGCCTGCTGGATAATAATAATAATAATGGATGGCATTTATATAGCGCATATCCATTACAAAAATGCTCTATGCACTTTACAGAAACATGTCAAAAAATACATGGGTAAACTCACACACACAACCCACATTGATACACACATAATAATAATAATAATAGATAGCTTTTACATAGACTAGAAACTCTCATACAAATGACATTTTAACATCCTTTTAAACTGTGACAATACTTGCGAACTGCGGACATCTAAAGGAATATGGATAGAGCCAGGTGCCATGCAAGTATTCTGGGAAAAGGGGAGAAAAACCAAATGATTTTTAATTTGAAACAGACAAAGGGCGGAACTGTATGATAACATTACCCTTCGGTAAATATCATCCCAAGCATGTAAGCCAACTGTGTTGTGTTAACTGGAGTCAACTGTAGCTAGAAACGTTAGAATACATTTTTAATTGTTGTCTGTGTGACAAATTGGCATATTGCCCAAAATCCTGGTTTCGAGATAATGGCATACACAACTATAATAATATGTCATTTCATTATGCAGGGAAACTCTTTGGGCTAAGAGATGCACCTTTCAGGCAAACTCTATGCTGGTTCGTAAAAAATGATAGGTTGGCTCATCATACATCTAGGGAGGGATATAGTGAAGAGATGTCATCTGGACAAATGCATTTATACAGAAAAAAAATACTTCAAATTTTCCTAAATGCTTTCAAGATAATAAGTTTGTGGCATGTACATTTCAGACATGCAAAAAAACAGAACATGCAATAATTATTAGCAATAAGCTGGTTTGTCATACAGACAACAAAATGTAACATTGAATCTGTTAGTCTTACGGCCCAGGGGTTTGTAGAGGGTAACATTATGCTCTGTGTAGGCTACTGCCATGATTTGTGACATTTCCACAAGAATAATTATTCCTGTCATTTTCATTTTACCGGTCTGTGAAGTGACAAGTTAGTCCATGACTGCAAGTATTTCTGTAGGTGGAGGAAAAATCACACTGTGGATATATTGCGGGAAAAAAAATGTGAACTATCGTAATTTGGTTTGGCGGTTTTACCAAGTGATCTGTCTTGAGCTGGAACAGCCAGCAAAGATGACAGTATTTGTAAGTTTTAATTAAGTCAGTGGATGGGGGACACTTTGGTCCAGACTCTAGAGGCAACATGCTCGCCTCTCATGTGAAGGTATTGGGTTTGATCCCCATTTGGTGCTGGCAGGTTGGCATTTTTGGGGGAAAAATTCCTGTCCGTGATCCTACGGTAGGTAGGATTGAGTCTTGATGGAAATAGACGAATAACTCAGAGGGCTTGTATGTGTGTTGCGCACATTAAAGATATCTTGGCAATTGAAAGTCGAGAAGAGCAGGCCGAACAAGCTGCTGCTTGGACAGAATTCTGAAAAACTAATCCCTACCACAAAAACGTAAAAAAACAAAAACAAGAAATATAAAGACGAGAAAAGTGAGGTGTAAATGCTAAGAGCAGAAGACCTCCTAAAATAAAGACCTAAAACAGTGTTTTGTTAGTGTTTTGATGTGCTTTCTCCAAGCTTAGACTCAAAACTCTAAGGTAGATGATTGTGATATAATTCACTTATAAGTATTTCGCTAGATTTTCTTGCTATTTTAAATGAGCTACACAAATTATATGCTAATGAAAAAGTATATATATCACGGGAGGGCACAAATGACAGATTTTGTCTCACAGTTTTTGTCCTGTACAATATTGTCTTATCATCCTTGAATTTTGTCCACAGTCAAAGAAGCCATCAGCCACCAAGAAAGGCCAAGGCTCGTCACAAAAGCAGTCATCGGGAACAGTGAAAGGCAAGGGCAAGGGCACCAGAAAGGGCAAAAGATAAGGATGTGACATAACCAGGGTATCTGGGGTATCAGTGCCAAGGCAGGAAGTACTGTGACCTGCCAAGGGATTTTTTAAGCTGCTGTAGTATCTTACAAATTGGATATTTTGAGCCTGTCTTAATCTGAAAATTTGAACAAAGTACATGTATGGGTACAGACTCTGGAACGCTTGCCTCACTAGCCCTGGCAGGACAGCATTGAAAAATGTGATGATGTGGATTGGCTTAACCCAATCCTGCCTAATGCGACCCGATGTGACATCCTCACATCTTTTAATGTGACTTGATGCATCCATGCTCATTTCTGTCCAATGTGCCCGAATGGGCCTCCTATCAGTGTATTGTTTATAATCTCTCAGCAGCCAGATCTCATTGGCAGCATAATTTTGAGCTAAATGAGATGTCCGCTCAGACTAGATGTGTCTAGCTTGCGAACTTTTTTTCCACTGAAGTGTTGAAATCACCAAACATCAACACTTTGGTACCATTTTCATCAAAATTAGATAATAATTATGTGCACAAATATTTGTTAAATCGTATCAGTGGTCAGGAATTTAGAGAGTTATTTCCCTTTGCTTGGGCATCTGGCCAGGGAAAGTGGGAAGCTTCTTAGGAATTGGTCCGCTATTTTTACCCCAACTTTAGGCAGGAAAGGGTTAAGGCACTGGTAGGCTTAGGGTCAGAGATCAGTGCAAGTGTTGGATGAAGATGTTTGGAAGCCAGCATCTGTAGAGAGTAGATCAGTACTGTGGTCAGTGATGGGACATAACCTGGCTCTGCAGAGCTCAGGCTTGTGTAGGATTTGAACTCAGCGAGAACCAATGCCATGTGTGATGAATGCTTGGGATTTCAAGCTGAACTTTTGCCATAGGATTCAAAGAATGTTGTGAGGGGAACTTAGTCTGGTTACAAAGCCAGAGAAAGTACAGAGTTGTGTCCACTGTTTAGCTATAGCTTTCCATGTAAAGCACTGTTTAAATAATATCTTAGATCAGGGGTCGGCAGTCCCTCTGTGGGTCGGATCTTGTATTGAGGAGTGGACAGAAGGCCAGACAAGTGCAATGCAAAAAAATAAAACTTTGCACAAACATTGCAAGTTTAGCAGTGTCTCTCAAGTCTGTGCTTATCTAGAGCTAGTGAAAAAAATTGCCGGCTGGATCAGCGTGGTACAGTGGAACTTGGTTATACCTCTCTTTTTGGCATGTCCTGTCGTTCAGCATAGGCCTACATATACTGTAATATCAAACTGATGGCAGATCTCGGCCTTGATCTCGGGTACTTTTTTTGTGTTTTGTTTTGTCT
This sequence comes from Onchidella celtica, assembly GCA_963931925.1. Taxonomy (NCBI): domain Eukaryota; kingdom Metazoa; phylum Mollusca; class Gastropoda; order Systellommatophora; family Onchidiidae; genus Onchidella; species Onchidella celtica. Next base: position 39,670,808 of record OZ007579.1, on the reverse strand, counting down.
TTATGTGCTGACGGTAGCCATGTTTCGATCAAATTATGCGAGAGAGAGATTCAAAAGTTAGAGGCAGACAAGTAACAGATTGGCCGCGTGTTTGTGACGAGTGTAGGCATGTGGTAACAAAGCCCGGTGTAGACCAAGAGCATACGCCGCGTGGTGATCAATTACGATCAAAGACCGTGCTGCGAGTAATCATTGCCTTGCGAGTTGTGGCCCCACCTGGCCATCTTTAGTTTAGGCCTAGTAATAAGTATGCACTCTCTGGTCACTACTTGTGATGGGCAATAATTATTACTCGCAGCACGGTCTTTGATCCGCGTAAATCACTACCGGTAAATTTTTTGGTTGCGTGGGTGGTGGCATAGTGTGCGATCAGTAAGAAAACAAAGCTTTTTTGTTATAAGCAAGATCTTAAGAGATGATTAGACGGGTGGGCGGGTGTAAATTTATTGTGTGCGTGGGTGGTGGAAGTAGACAACGCTTGCTAGGCCTACGCAAGACATGATTGGACGGGTGGGCGGGCATAAATTTATTGATTGCGTGGGTGATGATGTACAGCGCTGTCACGACATATGGTCAGCAAGTAGACAACGCTTGCTAGGTCTACGCAAGACATAATTGGACAGGTGGGCAGGCGGGCAAATGTAAATTTATTGATTGCATGGGTAGTAGTGTAATGCGCTGTCATGACACGTGGTCAGTAAGGAAACAAAGCATTGTCGGCCTGAGTGAGAGGTGACTTGACGGGTGAGCGTGCAGTAACAGACAAAGAACAATATACATGTAAGTCTGACTCGCTACACTCTGTACTGCGGCCGCTCCCACAATTTGCCATATGCACTCAGAATTAATTCTCTCGCTATAGCAAAGGTTGTGATTATCGATTGCCGTTATTCAAGTATATTAATATATAGCTTATATAGTAGAAAAAACGGGGATTTAAAATGTTCTCGCTATAGGCAAAGTTCTCGTTATTAGCAGTGTCGTTAAACATGATGGTCCACTGTATTACAGTATTTTCTCTTAGGCTTGATCTGGCAAAGGCTGCTGGCCTAGATGCAGATTCTGGAGAGGATTTTGTGGATGTCCACTGTGTCAAAATGCGTAATGTATATGTACACGAGAGTTGACAATACCATTGTCTTGATACTTCACTGTCGTCATTTCGGCCCAGTAAAATGACAAGATTCCATCTCCACTTTCTGGCTGCATTGAGCTATGCTCTACACACTACTTCTACAGGCCTTCTCCATTGTGTGTCAATGTATCAAGCAGATTCAGTGTGTAGTTTGTGGGTATTACAAAAGAGAAAAAAAGTTGTGTCATCAAAAGCTATGAGCACACAAAACTTCAGTCTTCAATTTCTCAAAAGTTAATGCAGTTACGACCTTGTCATTTTAAGGGGAGGATTTTCTTTGCTGAATAAAATTATATGCAAACTGGTGACTTTTTCTACTATTGATTGGATTTGACTTGAGGATGATAATATATCGAGGGGTGCCTGCACAAACACCCTAGCTAAAAAATGTTCAATTTTTGTGTTTTTGCATATCGTTTTGCCTTGGTAACTACAGTATTACAATTTGACATTATCGAATTAATTGACCTAATTATTGATGAGGATTTAAAGGTCGTAACAGACATTTGGTACTCCATGTCAAACTTATCGCTGTCCTGTAAAATTTACAAAATGGGGGATACGGTCTTAGAGCAGTGTCGTTGTCCCTCTCACTAAGTGACATTCGAGCAATTTGGTCATTTTTCAGGAGAGCATTTCAAAGTTTTCGTCACCTTTGTTATTCTTGGATGCGGTGAAAACATTTCTGTTTGTGTCTTCAGAACTATCCAAGATATAATTGGTATGTCACTTACCGAGAATATATATATGTATTTCATTCACCACAGGCATTGATAAGTTGGTCATAACTCGGAACCAGCAAATTCATGGACCTACTAGTACTTGAGATGGATGACTGTACATGTACGTTTAGCATAGTTGACATGACAATTTAGCTGAAATTGAAGATATCCAAAGATAAGGACAGACCATAGCAAGTTTTAATTGAACACTCGCACTGTGTCTTACATTAATTTTCAATAACTGTCTGAAAGAGGCCATAACTCATACAAAATTTGACTTACCCAGTTTTGGAAAAACGCTCCTCAATTGAGTACAGAACTCACTTCATGGGCTAAGAAATTTTAGGTTAGAATCAAGCTTTGCTCATGTCCACTGCAAGAAGATATGCAAGATCAATGGGGTGAGAAAAGAGATCTAGGCGACGTTTTCTCTGCAGTACTTCCAGTTACAGCATGAATGATTATTGACATAAGTCCCTTTCATTTGACACAGAAAGTTAATTGTAGTAAATTGTTATTATTGCAACATGCCAGGGCCTGGCTTTGGATAGAAGCCAAACGTAGGGCATTATTTGAGCACCTCAATTTGGGTCACAAACATGCTAGTATTTAATTAAGTTGTAGTTTGTACCTAATTTCTGGTGTCGATCACTCATGCACTCCTTGGAATGGCATTATGAGTATATTTACATGTACTTTGCATTTTTGGGATAAAAAGGCAGTGAAAATATGGTGGTATTTGACAAGCCATCAGAGGATGATACTCTGGCTTCATTTTTAAGACATCAGAACATGTCCATCTGCCCCATGTTAGCTGCTGCTTGTATACTAGCCAAACAATGAATTAAGACCAGCTAATTTCACGTTCAATCCGGCAAGCACAAATGTATCTACAAATGCTGGAGGTGTATTTTGTCACAGTTCCTTCAGACTGTAGTAACTGGTATTGTCTACTTTTCAGGAGAAGCAAAAAACTGCTTTTAATTTATTGTCTAATGACAATGACTTTTTGTTGAGAGTTTGCTGGTGGATCATTTTTTGGCTTAGGAGTCGACAACCAAAATCATTTGCTGTGGCTTTGAATGTAGTTGAACATAATCTAAAAATTGATTTTGCGAATTTCTGACCTACGGTACTACAGTCTTAGGGAACAGTGATGATTTTGTCTCTGGTGTGTAAACTCGTGGCAGCTGATGCAGATACCACAAGCAGAATTCCATTTAACTCCTGGCTGACGTTTCATACTTTATATAGTATAAGACTATGATATGGAATTGGAACAAAAAGATATGTAATACATGTATGTGGTTGTTTTTCTCTTTTAAAATGATTAAAATTATTGTCGTTTATAAAAAAAGAAAATCAACGAAATTTTGTGTTTCCCGTTTGTCATTAAAAAAAATGATGATTTTGATGTTTTGTCTGAATTCCCAATTTTTCTTGTCCTCTGTGTGTTCTATTCTACACTACATGTATAAATATTTTTCACAGCTAGCTCTATTCTTCAGTTAGTTTGCCAGTGTATTTTGTTTCATAGCTGTAGGGTGTGCCCTTTTCAGTGTTTGTCCTATAATGTGTTTGTTTACAAAGGACAACCAGTGACTCAACATTGTGCTGTAAAATGATGTGATGTTACATGTAGTTTGTTGAATGGTTACATCCCTCTTCAGGGGCTTTCTTTCTTTCCATCCATCCATCCAGCCAGCCATCAATACGTCCATCCATCCACCATCCATACGTCCGTCCATCCATTCATTCATTCGACCATCCATCCACCCATCCGTCTGGCTGGCAGGCTGCCTGTCCACCGATCTGTCTGCCTATTTTAGACAGTAGTATAATAAATACTGTAGTAATATCGCCCTTGAACAAGTTTGTACTGTCTGAGGGGTTTAAGACCACCTTGACTACCACATGCACCACCACGCTCGTCATCACAACTACCAACAAAACCAAAACACCCGCGGAGTTATATAAGAAAAAATCCAAACAACTTTAAGTGTCAATAGAATCAACTGGCCTTGAGTAAGACTGTTCCACATCTCATTTGTCTCTCAAGTCATTGCATCACTCATAGGTGACGAGTCCTGTAGGAAACAATGGAAACCTTTGCTTGCTAGAGCGAGACTGTGTTTAGTTGTTGGGCGCCTGTGGTAAGCTCGTCTTCTGTGTTTTTCCTACTCTTTGTCAGTTAGTGCAATGTGACTGTTCTTCCATGTATCGTGTCAGTGTCGTGTGCTTACTCCAAGCAAAGATAGTACTAAGCAGAAACGATTAGGTGAGACACCGTCTTCTTCGCCCCATTAAAAAAACCGTGCACACAATTTTGGCGCTGATCGGGGGTGGGGCTCATAGCGCATAGTATGAAAAGAACGCTTGATTATGATAAATGGCTCATTGTGACAGTGCTACTGCCACTAAAAAAAAAAAAAAAAGCAAAATAGTCAAGAGTTTCCCCACAGCGATTGAAGTAATAATAATTCCACACTAAGTGTTGTCAATCACGGCCTATAGCAATAGTTGAACAATGAACAAAATTCAATATTTTCCCTACTTTGCTTTGTCATGTACGGCACTTTTCATGACTTCCCCGCGTTTGTCGCTAGATGGCGATGCGAAATCTGTGCACGCTAAAAGCACTACAAATGTAGCTGCCTCATCTTATCAATTCTAGCATACGTGGCTCCAGTCCAAGCATCTCAACTCAAACTCCTGCTATAGCGAGAGCAGGTGGTTGGTGGGCACTTCTGATACTTAGAGAGAACTGATTGCTATGGTCTCCATCTGTGCCGTCGTTCTGGTTGTTATATTCTGTCTATTGTCTTGCTTTTTTCCTAGTAGTGCATCGTGGCGGTTAAAACTTACGTGTATCGTGTCATGTGCTTTCTCCAAACAACTAAAACTCTTGTCAAAAGGACATTCCACGTAATATGTTACCTAAGAGCCATTTTTCAAACCATGCCTGGGAAAAAAAATAATGTTTGTGTTGTAAAGGGAAGTAATTAAATTTACATTTTTGGTTAGCATTATCTTCCTTGCGTGACCATGATAATGACCTAGCGACCATCCGGAGAAGAGCATAATGTTTTCAACCTCCTAGCAGTTGCCAAGATTATGTCCCATCAGTTACTCAAACTATATGTAATTGCCCCATTGTGCTTGAAAGTAAAACTAGATTTTTTAATGCATTTTCTGTATACTCAAATGCATTTTTTGAATCTAGAAAAACTTTGTTCACTGATCATGTTGGTTTGGTTCCACAAATGTTACAGTTTCATGTCGCTATACATATGTCAAAAACAATGGTACGTTTTCTGTCCCATCAGTTACCAACTAAAGTCAAGGCAATTCAATGGACTCATCTTACATTTTTTTTATTTAAATAAAACTCATTTTTATCATTTCTGTACCATTTTTCTGGAAGATTGATCAATCCATTTTGAAATAAATGGTTGGTCATTCATTTAGTGGCCTTTTCTTTCTTATGCATTACCTGAACCATCCACCATCCATACGTCCGTCCATCCATTCATTCATTCGACCATCCATCCACCCATCCGTCTGGCTGGCAGGCTGCCTGTCCACCCATCTGTCTGCCTATTTCATACAGTAGTATAATAAATACTGTAGTAATATCGCCCTTGAACAAGTTTGTACTGATATGACTGAGGGTTACTGACTGACTGAGGTACCGACAAGTTGTGTTTTTTTTTTTTTTTTTGCCCATTTTAAAGTCAGTTACCGTGGAATGTCCCTAATGCAAGAGCCGGCGGCTGGTGGGCGGTTCTTCCGGGCTCTTCTCTGCGGTTCTGTTATACATATGTATACAATCCTTCAAGAGACTTGAGCGAGGCAACAGGAGATTTTCATGTTGGTCTCGTGGCTCTCATCTCATGCCGAAGGTTCCGGGTTCGATCCCTGGGCCGTGCAGGCATATTGGAATTTTGTATTTTTATTTTTTTGTGGGGGGGGGGTCCTGTCCCTGATCCTCTGGTAGGTAGGATCGAGCGCCTAGTCTTCCCGAATACGGTCGAAAGACTTGGATGACCCCGTATGCACGTTGGGCACGGAAAAGATACCTGGACAGTTGAAAGTAGGGAAAAGCAGGTCGAACAGGCCGTTGCCCGGGCAAAATTCTAAAAAAAAACTAAACCATAAAAAACACACAGGAACAGGAAGAAAAATTTTAAAAATACAAAGAAGAAAAGTGAGGTGTAAATGCCAAGGGCAGCGAAACCTCCTCAAATAAAAGACCTAAAATACAAGAGATTTTCAGAAGAAGAGAACTTTCGTCAGTTTAAATATGTATGTAAGTGTTTCGGCCTTTTGGGAACTGGGCTTCATCCAGGTCATCATTTAGTCATGTACATCCAGAATGGACATTCTAAATTCTGTTTTCAATACAATATAAAAGATATGCATGTGAAGCGGCGCAAAAAAAAAAAAAAAATGAATGTAGGACCTTTGTCATTGGTCGGCCCCTGGGAACATAATGTACATTTGGAATCTAGCCTGCCTCACACTTAACAACTTTTCATGTCTTTTTTCTGAATGTTGTTACAAGTTGTGGTTTTTTGGTGTTTTTTTTTTTTTTGCCCATTTTAAAGCCTTTTGTGACCCCAGAGCTAGAGAGCTCCTCCCCAAAATACTCCTAACAACAGACTTAATTAATTACTCTTTCAGTAGTTTCAGATTTTCTTTTTGTTTTCCTCCTTTTTTTTGGTGGAAAGGGTAGGGGGTAGAGTTAAGAATTCGACAAGATTCGGGGTTGAGAATAAGGGACAGGTGCGAGCGCAAAACGTTTGCGGTGCGTACGCACAAGTAACAAGACAGCCTTAAAAATCTTTACGGTTGAGGATAAGGACGGAGTTAGGGATAATTCAGTATACGTACGCAGGGATAATTCAGTATACGTACGCAGGGATAATTCAGTATACGTACGCAGGGATAATTCAGTATACATACGCAGGGATAATTCAGTATACGTACGCAGGGATAATTCAGTACACGTACGCAGGGATAATTCAGTTTACGTACGCAGGGATAATTCAGTATACGTACGCAGGGATAATTCAGTTTACGTACGCGCCCCTAGCGCAAGACGCTTGGGGTACGTACATTTATGTACTTTTATCTGGTGTCGCGATCACCTGAAAATGTCTCCCTGACCTCCTTTGGGATCGCGACCCCCTGGGGATGGAAACTCCAGACTTACAAACGGTAATTAACTATTTCCCTGTTGTTACCAGTTACCAGTAATGGCCGACCGAACCCCCCCTCCCCACACACACACACACATATCCTTTTGTGCACGGAAAGCTTTGATTGATGAATTGCACAGTACCTCATTGTCCATGGAGAATGGAGACGTAGTAACAGAGAAAACCTTTGATTGTGGTGGAAGCCGATGCTGGATGAAGGTGGCAGAGAGTTGGCCCTCGGGTGGGAAAAGTGAGGGGTGGGGGGAGGGGGGGGGAGACCAGTATGCAGAGCCTATACAGGTCAGAGCGACCTGAGACTTGACCAGGAATGGACCGTAATGTGGGAGACGTCTAGTCAAATAGGATCAGGGACACGAAAATAAGAGAAAAGCCCAAACTTCCAACATGCCTGCACCGACCGGGTTACGCTGCAATAATCATACTGTCTTGTTCAGAAATCGTGCACGCCAGGACACTTCGGCACAAACTGAACGCTTGATATGGTTACTTTTTATGACAGGTACTAGAGCCTACTGCTACTACATGTAGAACGGCCCCACGGAGTTCTATATCAACAGGGCTCCAAGATGGAGAATGAAATTTAGAGCTGTTGACAACACGATGAAACAACGCATGTATTATTATAAAAGTGAACTTTGGAGGCTATCTTAGCCTGCTCCTCCGTTAATACTCAGCCCACACGCTTCAAATTTTACAGACGTGTAAGGAATCTACATTGCCAGGTTTTCGTCACACAAAACATACGAAAACTCCTGTCCCCGAATTTATCAAATTAGATTTTTTCGGTCATTCTATTTCAATTCACCATTTTGAGTGAACCGGAAGAATGATACCATTGTCAGTGAACCGGAAGAAGGATCTGATCTTACTATGATTGAGCTACTACGCCATAACAAATTATGAAACTTGGTGTACTGCATCAATTTTTGACGAAGAGTTACGTGGACACATTCATTATGAACAAAACTCAATCTTTACTATTATGTATACTATTATGTATATTAAACTTTTTTGGGCCGCAAAAACGGAGACCCATTTTCATCGGATAGAACCGAAAAGTGTGACCGGAAATTACGTCCTTGACCTCCCTATTCGCATTGGTGGCCGAAAATCAACGTAATCACATCTGTGTATTTCTGCGTAAGTTCTTTTAGTCTTTGCAGCCAATCCAAATGCTGCTTTTAATGTACGGTTGGCCTACTACAAAGAATCTGCAAGATTTACCTTGCGCGGATCGGTCGGCTTGTTTTCTATAAATTCAAAAGCAAAACCCGCCCGTGCAGATGCGGGGCTCTCTTGTAAAAGAGGGACAGCAGAGAATACATCTGACGTGATACTGCGTGTCGTAAGAGGCGACTAAAGGTGCAAAGGTCCTGGTCTCCCGAGAAGAGCCAGTTGGCGGTGGGCCAACTACCCACCCTGTAAAAATAAACCAGTTACAGAAACACAAGCAAATACTTCAAATCAGTCTTTTATCTTGGGAGAAGGGGGAGCATCTGCACCTGTAGATTCAATGAAGGACAATGGACAAAGCCGAAAGGACGCCACTGGCCCGACTGCTCCTTCATCAAGCAAGTCACTCCGGATTGCGTCGTGGAATGTCCGCTCCATGTATGAAGCAGGAAAGAGTGCCCAGGTTACAATGGAGATGAGGCGATACAGACTGCACATACTTGGAGTTAGCGAGACCCGCTGGATACAGTCCGGACTGAAACAACTTAATACTGGGGAAAAGATTTTGTATTCTGGAAGGGAGGACAAAAAGCATACAGAAGGAGTAGCGATCATCTTGAGCAAGCACGCCCAGAGGTCACTGAGGGGATGGGAACCCTACGGAAGGAGAATTATATTGGCATCATTTACTACTAAGAACAAGAACATCAACATGAACATTGTGCAGATATACGCCCCAACAAATGAAGCAACCGATGAGGACAAGGACGACTTCTACAACCAGCTTCAGGAAATAGTTGACACATTGCCAAGAAAAGATGTGAACATTATAATGGGAGACGCCAATGCCAAGATAGGACAGGACAATACAGGGTATGAGGACATTATGGGGTGCAATGGTTTAGGACAAATGAATGAGAATGGAGAGCGGTTTGCAAGTTTCTGCGCATTTAACAGCTATGTGATTGGAGGTTCAGTATTCCCACACAAGAGGATCCATAAGGCCACTTGGATTTCACCGGATGGAGTAACTGAAAATCAGATTGACCACTTTTGCATCACCCGACGATTCAGACGCTCACTAGAGGATGTCATAGTACAGAGAGGAGCAGATGTTGGATCTGACCATCACATGCTGCTGGCAAGACTCAAACTCCGCCTCAAGAAACAAGGTACCAGAGCAGGAACAAAGAGGAGAAAGTTTCAAGTGAGCCTTCTGGATGGAGACAAGAAGGAAGAGTTCCAGCTGACACTGAGGAATAGATTCAAACCCCTTGTTGACCTCGAAGAGACAGTAGATTTGGAGACTCACTGGGCTAAGGTAAAAGGAGTATTTACATCGACATGTCAGGATGTTATTGGGGAAAAGAAAGTGGAACACAAGGAATGGATCAGTCAAAAATCACTGGACTTGATAAGGATAAGAAGAGACCTAAAAGAACGGGTAAATGCAAGTCGTACAAGAAGCTCAAGAGTTGGTAACCAGGAAGAGTACCGAGCATCAGCTAAAGAGGTCAAAAAATCAATTAAAAAAGACAAAGAGGAGTTCATAGGAATGTTAGCAGAGAAAGCAGAGAAGGCAGCAACAGGAGGACACATGAGGATCCTCTACCAGACTACAAAGACTCTTGCTGGAAAATATGGAAAACCTGAAGTTCCTGTCAAGGATTACAACAGGAAGGCTATTTTTGGAAAGGAAGCTCAGGCAAAAAGATGGATAGAACATTTTAACAGCCTCTTGAACAGACCTCCACCAAGCAACCCACCCGACATTCTACCCGCAAGAAATGATTTACCGATCAGTTGCGACCCTCCGACTAAAGCAGAGATTAATGATGCCATAAAGCAGTTAAATCGAGGCAAGGCAGCTGGACCAGACCAGATCCCACCAGAGGTGCTGAAGGCAGATGCTGCTGGGGCTGCAGAGGGTCTGCACTCACTATTCTCGAGGATTTGGATCGGAGGCAAGTTTCCAAAGGACTGGAAGGAAGGACACCTCGTGAAGCTCCCAAAAAAAGGGGACCTCAGCAATTGTAGTAACTACAGAGGAATCACACTTCTCTCCATCCCAGGAAAGGTTTTCAATCGGATTATTCTCAAGCGAATACAGAATGCAACAGACCAAAAACTTCGCGAGGAGCAAGCTGGTTTCAGGAGTAATCGATCAACCACCGACCAGATCGCCACGCTGAGAATCATAGTAGAGCAGTCGCTAGAGTGGAACTCCCAACTGATAGTGAACTTCCTTGACTACGAGAAGGCCTTTGATAGCATCGATAGAGAAACACTGTGGAGAATATTGAGACATTATGGAATCCCAGAGAAGATGGTGAATCTTATCAAGAGCATGTACGAGGGGACAAGTTGCAGAGTCGTACATGATGGTGAGCTTACTGACAGCTTTGATATCAAGACTGGTGTTAGGCAGGGTTGTTTGCTGTCCCCATTTCTGTTTATCCTGGTGATTGATTGGCTTATGAAAGAAACCACCGGTGGAGGAAGAAATGGCATACAATGGACCCCATGGACACAGCTGGACGATCTAGATTTTGCAGATGACTTGGCACTATTGTCGCACACACACGACCAGATGCAAGCAAAGACTACAGCTCTAAACAAAATTTCAGAATCTATTGGATTGAGGATACATCCCGCGAAGTCGAAGGTCCTAAAAATTGTTGCACCCCTAAGCGAACAAGTCACAGTAGGAGATCAACCACTGGAAGATGTAGAGTCCTTCTGCTATCTTGGTAGTATCATTGACAATAAGGGAGGAACAGAGGCAGAAGTCAAAGCACGAATTGGAAAGGCACAGGCAGCTTTCACATCCTTAAGCAAGATTTGGAGAACCAAGGATATATCTCTAAAAACAAAGCTGAGGATATTCAACTCGAACGTGAAGTCAGTCCTGTTGTATGGATGTGAGACTTGGAATGCGTCCCAGGCCTGCATAAAGAGAATCCAAGTTTTCATCAACAGATGTTTGAGGAAGCTACTTAAGATCAGATGGACAGACAAGGTCAGCAATGAAATTGTATGGAAAAGAACAAGACAGAACCCAGTCAGAGAGGAAATTGGTAGGAGGCGATGGAGATGGATCGGCCACACTCTCAGGAGGCCAGGAAACAGCATCACGAAGAAGGTATTGGACTGGAATCCCCAGGGCAAGAGATCAAGAGGAAGGCCGCGCGGAACGTGGAGAAGAGCCAGAGAAAATGATGTGCAACGAAGCGGAAAGACTTGGAATAATGTAAAGAGGCTGGCCCATGATAGAGAGGGATGGAAGGTGTTTGTTGGTGGCCTATACCCTGATCCAGGGTGAGAAAGGCAATGATGATGATGAAAAGCAAAACCAATTTTTAAAAAAAATTTCAAACTTTGGTGCACTCTCCTCTCCAGGGTATTCGAAACCTACATTCAAAATTTGGTTACTGTAGTTGGTTAAATAAAAAGGGACTTTGCGTTCAAAGTGGAGAATTTGTGAATTATAAATACATGTACGTGCGAGGGAGGTGAAAGGGAGGGGGTGGGGGATGGGGCGCGGTGGTCTAGAGGCAAGGTCCTCGCCTCTCATGCCGAAGGTACCGGGTTCAAATCCTGGTCGGTGCAGGCATGTTGGAACTTTGGGATTTTTCTCATATTTTCCTGGCCCTGATCCTATGGTAGGTAGGATCGAGCACGTAGTCTTCTCGGATAAGGGCGAAAACTTCGGAGGGCCCGTGTGTACGTTGCGCACGTTAAAAATACTTTGGCAGTTGGAAATCGAAAAGAGCAGGCGGAACAGGCCGCTGCACTGGCTAAATTCTAAAAAAAAAAAACACAAAACAAATCGCTACCACAACAAGAAAATACAAACAAGAAAATACAAACAAGAAAATACAAACAAGAAAATACAAACAAGAAAATACAAACAAGAAAATACAAACAAGAAAAGTGAGTTGTAAATGCCAAGGGCAGCGAATCTCCTTAAATAAAGACCTGAACACAAAGGGGAGGGGTTGGGGGGGGGGGAGGTAAGGAATATGTCACCATATAAAAACGTGCGTGTGGAGAGGGAGGGGATCTTTCTTTTCTCTTTTCTTTCAACGAAATGTGGCTTTATGGTTTAAAACATAGATGGAATATACATGTAGTCTGAAATAGTCAAGAGTCCACGCGCGAAAAGCCCTTAAATGTTTTCAAACATCAATCAGACTGTAAGATAAACATTCCGCCAGTCCAGTGGCCACACGCTCGGACAATTGGGGGGGTTGGGTTGGATGGGGGGGGGGGTGAGTGTATGTGTACGGAAGGGGGCGAGGGTTGAAAAATATGTAAAGCATCCCCTGCCAGTATCATTACGTGAATCTGACGTAGGTTTATAAAGGATTTTTGTAAGGTTGATAGGATTACAGTAGGGAGCGGATTCCCTACATCAAACCGACGTCGGTGCGATATGGTAACCTGCGGATATACGTCGGAATGTGGTCATTCATATGTGCAAAAGTTGACCTCGATCTTACGCGTCAGACGCCACGTCCTGGTTGCGGTCATTCTGGGATAAGTAAATAAAGGAAAGGTTGGTTATAAAGAAAATAATGGGGATGAGACAAGGTGGAACTTGCAAATAAAGATACAATGTAATTAAATTGCTTGTATTGAAACTACTAGGTATTACCTGAAATAAATGACTGATTTTATGTAATTCCACGTATTATGTAGGGGGGGGGTGCGGGGGGGGGGGAGGCACGTTGGTCAAGAGGCAAGGTGGTCGCCTTGTATTTATGCCGAAGGTACTTGGTTCGATTCCCTGCCGGCGCAGGCACGTTGGAAATGGAAATTAGAGGGGAATGTCCTATCCCTGATCTTATGATAGATAGGATCGAGCACTAAACTTAGTCTTCTCTGATAAGGACGAAAAAGGCGGCTGGCCCGTGTGCACGTTAAAGATACTTTGGTAGTTGGAAGTAGAGATGAGCGATCCTAAAATGGCCGGCTGCCGGGGCAAACTTAAAAAAACAACAACACCAAATCTATCCACCCCCCCCCCCACCCCTCCCCATCCCTTCGAGCATGAGATTAAACAAGTAGATCTATAAAATACATATATAATAATAATAATAATAATGGATGGCATTTATATAGCGCATATCCATTACAAAAATGCTCTATGCGCTTTACAGAAACATGTCAAAAAATACATGGGTAAACTCACACACACAACCCACATTGATACACACATAATAATAATAATAATAGATAGCTTTTACATAGACTAGAAACTCTCATACAAATGACATTTTAACATCCTTTTAAACTGTGACAATACTTGCGAACTGCGGACATCTAAAGGAATCTCATTCCACAGTTATAATATGACCAAAAGAAGAAGAAGAAATATAAAAAAGAGAGGAAATGAGATGTGCAGGTGACAAAGGCAGAGATCTTCCCAAAACAAAGCCTTCAATCAACTACACCAACATTTATTCGAGACCGGCAGGGAATATAAAAAAGAGAGGAAATGAGATGTGCAGGTGACAAAGGCAGAGATCTTCCCAAAACAAAGCCTTCAATCAACTACACCAACATTTATTCCAGACCGGCAGGGAATATAAAAAAGAGAGGAAATGAGATGTGCAGGTGACAAAGGCAGAGATCATTCCCAAAACAAAGCCTTCAATCAACTACACCAACATTTATTCCAGACCGGCAGGGAATATAAAAAAGAGAGGAAATGAGATGTGCAGGTGACAAAGGCAGAGATCTTCCCAAAACAAAGCCTTCAATCAACTACACCAACATTTATTCCAGACCGGCAGGGAATACAAAAATTTCGAACGATTAGACAGCAAAAAAATAGCAGCAATAACAAAACCCAAACTGTGTCAGGAAATGTCCAGATTTGTCAGCAAAAACCAATCTGTCAATGAAAAGCTGAATAACTGGAACCAACAACTGGCTGGGCGAATCGGCCAACACAATACATGAAGAGACCGGGAAATGGCAGGAAAGCAAAACAACGAAACAAATAGAACAATGACTAAACCCAGGAAATAAATCAATTAATTAATTGACCGAAGGTAATAAATAGTTCTTAAATATGTCTGGAAATTTTGAAGTAGGCAATTCTTGGCTGTTGCAGCGACCTGAGAATTGTTGCAATAAATAGCTCCCTGAGAGACAGACGAGGAAGGAAGAGGTTTTTCTATATTAACCATTGTTGTATAATGTATCTACAGTTTTGTGGCTGCATTATTTGTAATTTTGAATTGGGAGTTTACCCTCTGAAAATTGACCGTCAGGTTAGACTATTGAAATTCTGGGTTAAAATATTAGGCTTAGACGACAATAGTACCGTTAAAAAAGTTTATAGCAGATTATTATCAGCCACAGAAAACTACACAAGTACAATTAACTGGGCTTCACTGACAAAGAAAATACTGGAGAAATCTGGATTTGGATACATCTGGGAAAGTCAAAAGGTTGATCAAACTTCGTTGTTTTTATCTGAATTTGAACAACGTCTACGTGACAATTTTCAACAAACATGTCGAAGTGACATAGAACATTTAAGTGAGAATCGGCTATATAGACATTTAGCTGTTGAATTTTACTCAGAAAATTACTTACATGAAGTAAAGCAGAAGCATTTAAGGATAGCCATAGCAAAGATAAGATTGGGCTCTCACAACTTTATGGTGGAGAGGGGAAGGTGGCAGAGGCCTAAACTGGAGTATGTTATGAGATTATGTGAGACCTGTAATGAATTGGAGGACGAATTTCACGTGTTATTAACTTGCAAAAAATTCAAAGATATAAGGAAACAGTTTTTACCGTCTTGGCTACTTGTTAGACCAAGCATGTTTAAGCTTATACATTTTCTGTCGTCGATGCACGATAGAGAACTACATTCGTTTGCACTGTTTTGCCATAGTGTTCTAAACGAATACAATAATGTCGCTTTGTGACTTCTCCTGGCGAAGTCCGAAAACTAAATTCACCTTCGAGTGAAAGAATAAATTATAGTGATATTTTCAATTGTAGTAAATTTACAACAGATAAAGGTGAGGAGGGATCGGTTATGTAGGGGGGGGGGGATTGGAAATGATGTCTGTTGCTGGCAATTACAAGCTGTATTTGACTGTATACTACAATAAGTAAGTGTATAAATGCTGCAGGGAGCGGAGAGAGTGAACGATCATGCATTTTGTCTGTTTGTTTGTTTGTTTAATGTTTTCTAAGATTGTTCACATGATTCTTGTGTGTTTTTGAATTGGCCGCCAGGCCTATAATAAACTAAACTTGAAACTTGAAACTTGTAAACTTCTTTGATCCCATTAAAAATTTGGGAAATTTGCCTTTGTGTCGCTGCAGCCCAGTTACAATTGAAGCAGACGCGTCGTCGCCGTCGCCACTATGCAGTGCCGGTTGGCCGGTTTTTTTTGGGGGGGGGGGGTATGGTAGGATTCGTTTTTATCTTTAAAGTGCGCAACGTGCAGACGGGCCCTCAGAGTTTTTCGTCCTTATCCGAGAAGACTAGGTGCTCGATCCTAGCTACCATAGGGCCAGGGACAGGAAAATATGAGAAAAATCCTAAACTTCCAACCTGCCTGAACCGACCGGGAATCGAACCTGGTACCATCGCCATGAGAGGCGAAAGCGTTACCTCTAGACTAACATGTCCTGCTATCTTCAGCTCTACGCTGGAAAGACATTATCAGACAATACAGCATTTTATGCAGGAGATGCATTCATAGGCTGTCTAACAATTTAGAAAATATAGTGGTCAAGAAATGTTGATGACAGAAATTTTTTTTACAAAATACGGAAGTAAATAAACAAACAATAACACTAAACAAAACAGTACTCGCAGAACTGTAGGGGAAGATAATTTATTTGGCAAAAGTTACAATCCGGCCGAAAGTTACTTAGCGCGTGTTCACACCAGAAATCCGTGTCTGTCCATCCGTTTCGCGCCAGTACGTTTGTGGATCAATGAGTGTGAACACCGATCAGCCGTGTCCATCTATGTCCTGGTATTCAACATGGACGGAAATATTTATTTTAGTACAGTGTTCAGCAAAACTAAAAAGACGTACTGACCGTGAGATTGTAGGACGGACGGGACAAGGATTTCAGTGTGAATATAATAATGTAATTGAGTTTTTAGTACATTTAAGAGAAGACTGAACCTTCAGTCCTTCAGATGGACGAACACAGCTCTCAAGTGTGAACAGGCAGTTGGACGGCGGCTTTCTGTTTGACAAAAACAACAACAAAAACAACAACAATCACTGCACATCCTAATGAATCTTGAAACTGTCACTGCAGATCGAAGTTCACGTGGTAGACTATCGTAACTCGGCTTGAGAAACAAAACCTGAATAACTTTCTTTGTCAGCTTTAACAGTTACGATATTCTAAAAATGTTAGTTTTCAGAATTTAACCCCCAACATCATGCTGGCTGTCAAGTAAGCCAAATATCTCAATTTTTGCAAAAAGTTGAGTTACGATAGTATACGATGCGGCTCCCGAAATAGAAATCTTTAAAAAAGGTCATTCAAATGTCAAGAGAGACCACATGTTTTGTCTACAGTCAATTCAACATTCCCTACAATGTTTTCTAGCAAGTTCTTTACAATTCTCGAGATAAAGAACTTTTTATGTCGTATTTTATTGACGTTGCGCACCGACAATCTCGTTATTTTAGACAAAAGTACATTTGAAGGCATCAAAAAGTCATGGGATGTATAGTGAAGAAGTCTTTAGGGCAAAAATACAAACTATAACATCGTCAATGTTGAACTTTGAATGTTGAATGCCCCTTCCTGTCTAAAAGCTTCCATTAACTATTGTATGTTTATCCAGGTAAAATGTTCTTTGGAGAGACAACTGGAGATCCGGCCCAGTGGGCTAACAAAATAAAAATAGAATTGAGTAAATGCGATGTTTAAGCTATGGTTTCACCTGTACGGAAACGGGTATGGCAAGGGAAACGTCAAAATCCCTCCTAGTAGTGAAATAGCAATAATGTTTCTAAGTGTATGGAAACACATATATATAAACACTTTTTCTTTTTACTACTGGGTGGATTTTTGGCCGTTTACGTTTCCGTACACATGAAAACACAGCTTAAAAGGTTTGCCTACAATTGTGGGAAATTTCCAATATTTTCGAGTGCTTAAAACCTTAAATTCTAAGGGACCATCCAAACAGAACGTTTATCTGTGCAAAACAAACAAACAGACAAAAAAAAACCAAAAAAAACCTTACGGCAAAAATGTTGTTCTCCCCCCCCCTCCCCCCCTCCACCCCTACCCCCACCCTCTATGTTTCACATCCAAATTGAAATCGAGCAGTATTTGTGAGACTGGTTAGTGATGGTCAGATTATTCATGAAGACAATGTATTTCCCACAAATTGGAGCCGATCCTAGTGTTTGCTCACAGGCGTACCCATTTTCCTGAGGTTTTGATACGAAACGAAGAGGAACAATAATTTATGTCAAACACCAAAGCGAACCTTAGCTGTTCATGATAATTATTAGTTACGCCTTTCAGACTCAGTCGATTCCAGTACATTTCATCATGATGACGGCTGAAGGAAGAATGACTGCTGGGGAATCGTCTTCCTGTCTTCTTCTTCCTCTTCGATCACTTTCCCCACAGTTTCACCCAGCGGCGGATCTACCATGAAACGAATGAATCTAAAGCTTCAAGGCCTCTAATCCCTAAGGGGCCATGAACAAACTTTTTTTAATAAGTGAATTTCGGAAGTTGCCCCATTGTCGCTGGTAGCAGAGGGACCCCATGACAGTTCAAGCTTCAGGGTCTCAAACATGTAGGTTCGCCACTGGTTTTATCCAGTATTCTTTATTGATTTCGATATTAATAAGTCTTGGTAAGTTCTTTGACATTCGAAATAAAATTTGAAAAGTGGTACATGTATTTTGCATTTGAAACATCGTTCTTTTAGTTTCACATACACTTGTTCAGTTCCATTTAAATGTGAGTGCTAGGATGGCAGCTGGAGACATGTATAAAGATAAGATAAGAATCATTTGATTATTCCATGAAGGAATTTCTCTTCCACAGAGCGCTTAAGAGCTAGCACATACATATTATTCTAATACTTCATAATACAGTTGTGAGTTGTGAACTGGGCCTAGTAAAAGGCTGCGTTACAATTTGCTCTGAGATAGAGAGAGGTAGAGAAAGAGAGAGAGAGAGAGAGAGTGAGAGAGAGAGGGAGAGAGAAAGTAAGAGAGAGAGAGAGAGAGAGAGAGAGAGAGATGCAAATTGAGAGAACAAGACTTTTTGTAAAGCGCTTAGAGCGAACTCGTTTGGATTAGACGCTATGATAAGTGATCTTCATTATCATTATTAATATTATTATTTTATACATGGCACACATATCTTACACATCATTACAAAAACACATTATCACACCTAATTTACTCAATAACAAGCATACATGAAGTGAGATGGTAAGGAATCTTAGTGAAATGTGGTACACGTCTAACTATAATGTCTTGTCCAGGCGAATTGCGAAGGGCAAAAACGAATGTCTTTCTGTTGGCTTTCATTGTGTATAATTCTGTTGCTTCCAGGTGATCTAGAAATTTGATGAAACAGGAGATGGTGACTGTCTTTTTGGATGGATTTAAATTTCTTTACACAAGCATTTGAGTTCAGATTGTCAAAACTGAAAAAAAAGATGTTACCTTTCTCTTTAACTGGCTTGGCAAGTTTAAACTATGTTTTTTACTTTGTTCTGTTTTTTGACCAGACAAATGAACTCTGGTCTTAAGTTCTTCAATTCAAATGGCATGTTGTTCTTCAACGGTTAAGCCTGAACTGATTGTCTCCTCGGGCTACGACATTATGCTGAATGTCTACACTTGGCCTCTCCACAAAAAATTATTGTGTAACTGTTCTACAAGGCCAACCTTTTCAATTTCAGTGAGATGAATAATTTGCACTTCAAAACCATATCGAGGGCAATGCTCTAAACTGTCGTAACTCACACTTGTACACATTTTCCAGGAGAAGTAAATAAACAGAATAACTTCTTTATCAGTCTTTATAGTTATGATATTAAAAAAAAAAAAAGTTACTTAACCCTTAGTTTTCAGAATTTAACCACCAACTTATCACCCAAGCCCGCGGACTATCAGGGCTAGAAGCATGTAAAATAATAACTTCAACTTTGGAAAAAATAGTTAGGTTACGATATTTTACCATCCAGCCCACGATATTTCAGACAGAAATCAACTTGAGCTGGAAAATTCTGAGATTAAAAAACAGGACAGCATTTGGCATCAAGATCTCTGGGCAAAATGTCAGTATTGTCGCTAAACATAGGGCGGGAATAAAAGCCTTCAACAAGTGAGTACTTTAGTGCTTTGAGTATCATGTAGTATTGGTCGGGGCAACACGTAAAGTATGTTCCTAGGTGCAATTGCCAAAGGTAGATATCCTGCGAAAACATAACTCTCAACACACGTGATGTATGCTCATTTTTTGGAAAGGGGGTGGGGCAAAATCGCGACGTGAATTTTTTTTTTTTTTGTGGTCTTTTTTTTGGGGGGGGGGGGGGGCGGGGGGGTTATTTTTAAAATAATATGAGTCAAGTTCCCGAGGAAATCTTACATATTTTTTTTTATTTGTAAGTCCAGGAATATTTTGTTACATGTATTCACAAAAGTCTACCCGAATACTCTTTCTGGGCATTTTTATTACATTAATGAACATTAAAATTGTTTTCAAAATTTACAGTATAGTTTCCATATTGTTGAGATCAGCGAAGTGGTAAATATCATTATTTATACCTACGAGAGAGAACAAGCCAGTCAAATAACAGTAATCTGTAAATACATGAACAGTTATTTTTTTTAAAAAGTATAGCGTTTTTCATTGTAAATACCTTGCTATTGTCAAGGGAGGCTGCTGCTCCAGAAAGAACACGCTGGAAGGCTGGGGTTGGGATTGGGATCTGGGGTACAGGGTGGAGTTTGGAGGCTGGGGTTGGGATTGGGATCTGGGGTACAGGGTGGACTTTGGAGGCTGGGGTTGGGATTGGGATCTGGGGTACAGGATGGACTTTGGAGGCTGGGGTTGGGATTGGGATCTGGGGTACAGGGTGGACTTTGGAGGCTGGGGTTGGGATTGGAATCTGGGGGTACAGGGTGGAGTTTGGAGACTGGGGTTGGGATTGGGATCTGGGGTACAGGGTGGAATTTGGAGGCTGGGGTTGGGATTGGGATCTGGGGTACAAGGTGGAGTTTGGAGGCTGGGGTCTGGCGTTTTTGCGTTACCAATAAGCACATGACCTCTCATTGTTTGAAGAGACGCTCATGCAACAGGCTGAAAAACGGGGAAGAGAAGAAAAAGGCTCGCAAGCAAGCAGACAAACCAGTGTCTTGCTTAATCTGCACCATCTGTGGAAGGGAGTGACACTCCAGGATAGGCTTGCCCAGCCACACACGACGTTGCACCAGGCCAAGCCATACAGACACCCAGAGTCTTGCGAGATAGACGGATGCCAACAGCAACTTCGCTATTCGCCGTAGGTCATGGGTCAAATGGACCCAGAAGCAATTAACAACGTCTGTAAGTATCTTATTTCTGGGAAGTGTTTCTTGAAACTCCAGATATTCCTCAATGACGTTATTGTCCAGCTTTCCATTGTCTTAAAATTTTAAATATTATATATGTACGTGGTCACCAAAGCAGATGCGTTTTTACTATTTCTACCCGTGGGGTCTCACAGACGCCACACTTTTAAAGAGAATTTTCTTGTCTGTCGTACGTACTGGGTTCCAGATACACCAAAGCTCCTAAAGGGCATTATGTTGTTATGTAATAATTGAAAGGCACACTGTATTTTCATTCTTTTGTGACTACTCAATATCCTCTTTTGATACGCACTTTTGTGAGAGTTTCGGGTGTGATTTTCTAGCAAGGGATCGCCGAGGTTCCCTCTAAATCTAAATCTAAATGAGAGTGAAAACAGAAAAAAGAGATCACGTTTTATTTGCAGTGCACGTTCTGTGAGAAAAT
Source organism: Onchidella celtica (assembly GCA_963931925.1). Classification (NCBI taxonomy): domain Eukaryota; kingdom Metazoa; phylum Mollusca; class Gastropoda; order Systellommatophora; family Onchidiidae; genus Onchidella; species Onchidella celtica. Next base: position 39,649,515 of record OZ007579.1, on the reverse strand, counting down.
ATTTAAACATGAGAGTTTCCATGGCAACTGATTTATCTGATTTCCCATTTGCACAAGAGAAAAACTTGTACATTTTGGGGGGGGGGGGCGGGGGGGGGGGTGGTCTGTTTCTGTTTACAATTATCATGAACAAACTCAATACCGTTACAATTCTTCAGTTTTCCCCGTTGACCTGTAAAAGAACATGCTGACCCTCTCCATTTTCCATCATGGAAACTCGAAACAATCCTATTCATTATTAATTAGCCCATAAAACTGTTAATTAAATGGAAGATTGAATTTCAGTTGTTTTTTTTTTTCACCGGGCATCCTTACACTTTGTCTGGACGTGAAATATCCACTTCTGTGTTTCATTCTCATAAAGCTGTGTTTTCACGTGTATGGGAACGGAAACGGCAATGAACACGTCAAAAATCCACCAAGAAAGGAAAAGGAAACGGTATTGTCATTGGTCATGATGAGATCGGGCAAAATTGACAATTGAAATTAATAGATTAAAATTTATCCAGAGCACCCCCCCCCCCCAACCAGCAACAACAAAATCATATATATATTGTTATTAATAAATATTCAAATATTATTTGAGTTGTGTGTTGTGTGAACTGATGTGAGTTGTGAACTGTTGCGAGTTGTGAATTGCGCCTAACAGGCTGCGTTACAATTTGCTCTGAGATAGAGAGAGAGATTGAGCGAGACAGGGAGAGAGAAAGAAGCAGTCAGTGTGTTGAGCGCTTCGCAGGCAGCTCCATTCTGCTCTGTGGTTGACATGTTGTTTCTGTAAAGCGCATAGAGCATTTTAAATGGATATGCGCTATATAAATGCTATACATTATTATTATTATTATTATCGATATTCTCACAAACTGACGGATACGGATCGATATCTTTAGTAGTTTTGAAGGGTTCACACAGGTCCTTCAAAGTCCTTACTTTTCATAACAGAAAAAAATAAGTACCCAAAAAGTCCTTAAATTCTGAAGATGATGCCAAAGTCCTTAAAAAGTCCTTAAAATTTTTGTTTCAGCTGAAACATTTGGGATTCAAATCTTCCAGCTGCACACTGGATAATTGGTACTTTGAAATAACTGAACTTTTCACAGTGAATTTACTATGTTTGAACTCTGGATATATAGAAACATTCCGTGTCGATGAGTGCTTCACACCACTTGTATAGTAGGCTATAGTTCTAATATTTCTTGGACACAGGCACACAGGTCCTTTATTTGTTTACTATGAGTCCTTAAAAAGTCGTTAGAATTAGTTTTCAAGACTTTGTATGAACCCTGAGTTTTGAAATAATAATAAACAGCAACATGTTTGCCACATAATTGTCTGTAGGCTACATGAGAAATCTCACCATAAACTTTGAAATGCTCTCCTGTAGTATGGGAAAGTTGATGCTACGCCATCATTTGAGATTGACGACGATTCGCTCCCCACTGTTGGCCATCTCACCGAGCCACGTCTTAAGGGTAAGTGACACCCAAGCTAGGTTAGGCCTCACACTGGTGGCTCACCACTTAATCATTATGCATCCCACTTAAACCTTTACCAACCGCGCGGGGTGGGTTGTGAGTAGTGTTTTAGTGTGATGCATAATAATTAGGTGGAGGAACCACCAGTGTGGGGGCTACGCCAGCCCAGGTCTGGCTTACCACTTAGGGGCCGGACTTCCGAGTTGCCTATTTTTTCGTATCTCTACACTCTAGGGATGCGATTGTCCTTGTCCCAGGTTTTTGTTTTCGGAGGAACTTTGTCCTTGGAATCTGCACCTCTTTTTTTTTATTTTTTTTTTTTATTTTTAAATTTTTTCTTGTTCTTGTGTTTTGTTGTTGTTGTATTAATTTGTATTTTTGTATTTTGTATATTTGTTCGATCCCATTTTTGGGGGTGTGGTGGGGGTGGGGGTGGGCGTAGGGATTAGTTGTTGTTGTTTTTAAAAAAAAATTTTGCTCAGGCCTGCTCTTCTCGGTTTCCAACTACCAAGGTATCTTTAATGGGCCCAACGTGCACACGGGCCATCCGAGTTTTTCGTCCTTATTCGAGATGACTAGGTGTTGAACCCTACCGACCATAGAATCAACATGCCTGCACCGACCAGGAAGCGAACCCGATACCTTCGGCATGAGAGGGGAGCGCCTTGCCTCTAGACCACAGTGTCCCCCCTATGCGATTGCCCTTTTCTATACCCTCGTTCTGGCCTGATTTGGAAATACAGGTTGAGTATTCAGCAAGGGAGGGGAGGGAAACTGTTTTTGTTTGTGTGTAGGTGTGTATGGGCGGGTGGGGGGGGGGGTGAGGTGTTATTTCTAGTCTTTGGTTGTGAGGTGAAATCTAGCATTGCTTTGTCCACATCCGGCCTGGGCTTATCAGCAGCTTTTCACGAGCCTGTCCCCAACTACAGGACATAAGAACCGTTGATTTCGAATTTGAGCTTAAGGTGAACAACTTAGGGAGGTATCACGCTAAGCCTGGTCAGACACAGTCAGTTGCTGCCAGAAAACTACGCACCAAAGAAATAATGGCCGTATCTGACTGTCTCTGACTGGGCTCAGGATGATAGAGTCTTCTCGGATTTACTAAGAAAATATAGGAAACTAGATGACCTGCCTGGCATTGCCCGGAATAAACAATCATGTGCTCCCCCCCCCCCACCTCTCTCTCTCTCTCTCTCTCTCTCTCTCATAATTATATTAAAAGCAATAAACTACAGTCTTGCTTCAGAACACTCATGCGCACCAGAACATTACGCACCATACTGAACGCTTGATACGGTTACTTTTTATGACATGCAGGGTACTATATATATTACGAAACAAACATGCAAATATACAGATGTTACATAGCAATGAACATTTGTTATTTTAAAAAAAATACATGCTTGAAGTAAACAACTTTTAATTATAGCCATCATCTTCCTTATCTCAATTGCCACCTTCCTGCCAAATTTAAGGCCTGAAGAGTGTATAGTTTGGTCAGTTAGTCATGCCAAAAGTTGCAAGTTACTGAAATATATAATAGATTATGGTGTGCACTTCCTGTTTGCCAGCATCTGACTGTGTCTGACTGGGCTTAGTAAGATCACACACTCAGACATGGCCGCCATGAAAACCGAACACCAATTCCAAACTGTATTTAGAAAAAAAAAATAATCCTGAGACTCTTCTGGGTTGTAGGGCAAGAAAGAGGAAGAATCTTTAGAGGGGTAAAATCTCTATAGCACATTATGTTATCAGCACTTGCCGCAGTGCATTGCATGCCAGGTCAATTTTCAATTAAAATTACACGGTGTCTGCATAGGAATTGCTCCCCATTGTCTGTTTTTTTACTAGAGAATAGGGTGAATTTCTCTCTGGAAGATGTTCTTTTCCCTTGCAGAGGCTCTGTCTTTCTGGGCAATTTCTTCCATACAATCTGCTGCTTTTATTGATTTGTTTAGAGTCGGGAGGAAAATGTGAAAGAAAATATAATGGACTCGATGCCCATTTGAGATTGCACAGAAGGCAGCTGACGTCCAGAGCTTGGGGGGGGGGGGATGAGGGAGACTCGGGGCTGTTGAGACTGAGGCTAGGAATAGAGCTTGTGCCAAGACGTTGGAGTGGGCTTAGGCAGGAGGCTGGAGCTGGGACTAGGATCTGGGATATGGGGTCGGGCTTGGAGGCTGGGCTCTGGGGCTGCGAATGGAATCTGGGATATGGGGTGGGGTGTTGAGGCTGAGGTCTGGGGCTGTTAATGGAATCTGGGATATGGGCTGGGGTGTTGAGGCTGAGGTCTGGGGCTGTTAATGGAATCAGGGATATGGGGTGGGGTGTTGAGGCTGAGGTCTGGGGCTGTTAATGGAATCTGGGATATGGGCTGGGGTGTTGAGGCTGAGGTCTGGGGCTGTTAATGGAATCAGGGATATGGGGTGGGGTGTTGAGGCTGAGGTCTGGGGCTGTTAATGGAATCTGGGATATGGGCTGGGGCGTTGAGGTTGAGGTCTGGGGCTGTTAATGGAATCAGGGATATGGGGTGGGGTGTTGAGGCTGAGGTCTGGGGCTGTTAATGGAATCAGGGATATGGGGTGGGGTGTTGAGGCTGAGGTCTGGGGCTTTTAATGGAATCTGGGATATGGGGTCGAGTTTGGAGGCTGGGGTCTTTGGTCTGGGACTGGGACTGGGAATAGGATCTGGGACCTGGGGTTGGGTTTGGAGTCTGGGGTCAGGGACTGAGATCTGTGATTTGCGGTGGGGTTTGGAGGCTGGGATATGGGCTGGTGTTGGGATTGGAATTTGGGATATGGGGTGGGGTTCGGGGGCTGGACTTAGGATTGCAACCTGGGATGTGGGGTGGAGTTTTGGAGGCTGGGGTTGGGATTGGGATCTGGGGTACAGGGTGGAGTTTGGAGGCTGGGGTTGGGATTGGGATCTGGGGTACAGGGTGGAGTTTGGAGGCTGGGGTTGGGATTGGGATCTGGGGTACAGGGTGGACTTTGGAGGCTGGGGTTGGGATTGGGATCTAGGGTACAGGGTGGACTTTGGAGGCTGGGGTTGGGATTGGGATCTAGGGTACAGGGTGGACTTTGGAGGCTGGGGTTGGGATTGGGATCTAGGGTACAGGGTGGACTTTGGAGGCTGGGGTCTGGCTCTTTTGCGTTACCCGTTACCAATAAGCACAAGTAGTTAACATCCTATTTCCATGACTGTTTCATTAACATCCGCACCGTACGCGAATAGGGAATCACGCAAATCTTCAAACCCTCAGATCTTTCTCCTTTGTGCAGATCAAGGGGGAATTTGCCATATTTTTTTATGTGACAGATTGCCGATTTTGAGGCTTTTGCCATGAAAATGGTTCTCTCACTCATAATTTCATTATGTCTAATTGTCATTCCAGTTGGTTAAAAAACCTTTAGAGATATGTGTGTTTGTGATGTAATATTTTCTCCAAAAAGCAAAGGTGCACATGAAATAATATGGCAAATACCCGACGATGTACCACCCGACCCGGGCAAGAAAAATCTGGCAATTCGATGTACCAAGCTCAACCTCGTAACTAGAAGTATTTTCTTGGATTCGATACCAAGAGTAATAGAACTCCTTGTTACACAACACCACAGATACGCAGAGGTGAAAGTGCTGATGTTTTCCACAGATACGCAGAGGTGAAAGTGCTGATGTTTTTAATCAGTAATGTGTAAAAAGAGACGTTGTCTGAAATTCCTGATCACACTTTTTGAGTCCACTCGACGAAAATGCGTCCCTTGTTTTTCGGCTGAAAAAAGAATCGTAAATAAATAATATTAGCCTGAGTTTTATCCAAAATGGATGTCTAGGTAATTTATCGACAAAAATTGGGGCAGTGTACGAAGTTTCATAATTTTTGGTCACATATTCACGAGGGTTTAGGATCTTACATGTTTACCCTCTGGCTCCACTATAGTATGATGAGGCTTTGACGTTTTATCCTGTGCACATCAGAAATTGCAGCAAGCGTAGTAATCAACAGTGGCCGTCCTTGGCCGCTGTTCTGACGCCACGGTGTTATTGATCTCTGGCACCGCGACATTCGTGGTTCAATTTATTTTCTGACGTCAAATTAGAGAAATCACGAAAATAATTATGTAATTTCCTTGGTAAAAAAGACAGCAAATTTGAGTTCCGGACATCTCAAAGGGTTAATAATATAATTTCTAACTTAAAGAGAAAACAAAAAAAAAAGTTATTGTAAATTACGAAGGAAATGAAGGGGAGAACGGCACACAATTGAACACACACACACACACACACACACACACACACACACACACACACACACACACACACACGAGAGAGAGAGAGAGAGAGAGAGAGAGAGAGAGAGAGAGATAGAGAGAGAGAGAGAGAGAGAGAAAAGACAGAGAGAGAGAGAGAGAGAGAGAGAAAAGACAGAGAGAGAGAGAGAGAGAGAGAGAGAGAGAGAGAGAGAGAGAGAGAGAGAAAAGACAGAGAGAGAGAGAGAGAGAGAGAGAGAGAGAGAGAGAGAGAGAGAGAGAGAGAGAGAGAGAGAAAGAGAGAGAGAGAGAGAGTTAATTAATTTAAATAACCCCAAAATTTCATCTTCCTTTTTACTTCCCCCATAGTCTTTTTTGAAAATTCATTTTGTTATTATTACTAGCCGACCCGAGGGAGATTTCTATGTACCAAGCCCCAACCATAAATGGAGATCTAGGTCACATTCATAACGGCACTTGGATTCGATGCAAAGACGGATAGAGCTTGTTATTCCTTGCAGAATACACAGATGAGATTACGTTGATTTCCAATCAGCAATGTGTCTCATCCAAGCATCTCTATGGACACAAAGAGACAACTTATCACCTCAATATTTATTTCAAAATAATTGCTACCAATGTCAGACCTGGACATTCAGTAAAACTCATGAAAGCAGGATTACTGCATGCGAAATGAAACGCCTCCGCAAAACCCTCAACATCACAAGAAGAGACAGGCGAAGAAATGAAGTTGTAAAAGCAGCTGTTGGGTGAATCCTGCCTGCATTTCATAGAAAAACAACGGCTTAAATGGTCTGGTCACCTGTCACGAATGCCACCTAGTCAACCAGCCTCGAGAGCCTTCAACACCAAGTTCTCAGGCTATAAAGGAAGAGGCAGACCACGCAAAAGATGGATTGAAGGAGTCAAAGGAACCCTGAGAAACAACATCTCAGCTGAAAGAGCGGCAGAATTGGCCTACCATAAGAAACTGCATCTTTCCTGGACGCTCAACGGCAACGGATGAACAATCACAATCACAAATCAGCAACGTGTAAAGAGAGGCGAAGAACGAAATTTCCGATCAAACCTTTCGGTTTTACACGGAAATGTGTTTCATCGCTTGCGGGTCATCAACTTTGGCAAACTAGATGACGTACCCTGCATTATCCGGGATAAACCTATGAACCCACCGTTTTCTCGCTCTCTCTCTCCCTCTCTTTTTGGTCTAGAAAGCTTCCCATATTCTATGGTCTTACTACAGATTTCATGGCCACCTGAGTACTACCAGAGAGTATATATATATATAGAGAGAGGGTTCATTATTGGTCGATTTGCACTGCGAGACACGGGAGGCTCTGCGAAACCACTGTTAGCATGGACCGGAAAGTAGGTCGCTGCGGTAAACAATATTCGTTTGTGCATTTCCACGGGGCGTAGGAGCTTACAAACGGTTGTAAATAGTTTCAATCAACCCAAAAATATGAACAAACCACAGTAAACAGATATGCACATTATCTTTGGCGAAGAAGGTCTCTTTCAATTCTTCAATTTCTTGTTTACCGCAGCGACCTAGTTTCGCGATTTGGCGGAAGTGAGATCTCTCTATAGGTAGAATGCGCATATCCACCATCTTGTCTGTCCGGAGCCTCTTAAGGCGTCGCGAACCAATCGGCGTGAGTTTTAAAAAAGTTCACTACTGTAAACAATGACACGTGTGTATACGTACATGGGAGACGTTCGGTCAATTCTTTCACTTCCTTTCTCTTGTTTACACGGATGGTAGGGAATCTGACCAGCTTGGATACATCCTTTCCACCCCTGTCACAACAGTCAACTGCAATGCAACCAGCAGGGCATTTTAACCGCTTAGACACATCTCGAAGTTACACTCATCAGCTGATCCACCGGCCATCTTGTTTGGCGGAAGTACAAAACAAAAACTCTGTGACGTCAAGCGCATTCTACCTATACATCTATACTCTCTGATAAACCTATGAACCCACCGTTTACTCTCTCTCTCTCTCTCTTTTGTCTAGAAAGCTTCCCATAATTATAGGGAACAGGATTGAATGACACAGTTACTATATTTAGATTTACGTTACGGGACATTCGAACTGTTCAACGCGGCGGTTAAGCACAGTTATGGACTTTGTACACACTTTTCATGTGCAGTTGATTTCTGTGCCTCGAATCCCCCTTACAAAGTCCATAATAATAATAGTTCGTCCATCAGGTATGATGATGACCTTAACAACACCAGAGGAATAAAGAACAGAAATTGTTGAGAATTTCAACACATGGACAATAAAGAGAACTAAAGGACACAGAGGACAGAATGGAAAGACTGTTCTTTCATGACTTATGGCTTCTCATGTGACTGATAAGTCCTATTTTTGCCCTGCAGACCCTTCCGCATAAATGACAAGAGTGCTCCGTTGGTTCAGTACCACTGGGCCTTTTCTTGCGCCGTTCTCTTTTTTTGATAGCCTGCTGGACTCTGTCAGCTTCCCATGCTTTGCTGCCTCTGGTAAGGGCCGCCCTCCAATTTGCACGATCAAGCGAGAGCTTTTCCCACTCACTCACATCAATGGCAAAGGCCTTCAGTGATTGCTTGAGAGTGTCTTTGTAACGTCTCTTTGGGGCCCCAACATTCCTCGTTCCATTGGAGAGCTCCATAACAGTCCATAACAACTGTGCTTAACCACCGCGTTGAACAATTCGAATGTTCCATGATGTCATCGGTAAATTTAAATATAGTAACTGTGTCATAAAATCCCGTTCCCTATTCGACCATCTTACTACAGATTTCATGGCCACCAGAGCACTACGCACTCATTTTGGTAGGGAAATTGCACTCACCGAATTGAACGCGCACTAATATCGTTTCTGGTCCGTGGGCTTACTGCGGGGAGCTAAAACAAGATCATTATAATTCACATTTTTACAACTTTTTATTTAAAAATACCCGAAACTTCAATCAACACAATCGGTTGATACAAAAGCGATTGAGCTGGATTAGTCGACAATTAAGAAAATTAATTTTTTAATTTTTGAAACTGTCATTTAGGCTGTAGCGTCGAGCAAAAAAAGGGCCAAAATTGTACAGCAAAGAATTATTCCCGCCACTATTTTCTTATAATAAAACTAAATGACATTTTATCCGGGATAAACCTGTGAACTCATCGTTCTAGCTCTCTCCCTCTTTTTGGTCTTGAAAGCTCCCATATTCTACAGTCCTACTACGGGTGCACCAGTGCACTTTGCACTCATTTCTGATAAGAAAATTGCATGAACGGAACTGAACCCGCATAAACATGGCTTCCGCGCTGTGGGCTTATTACAGGGAGCCAAAACAAAGATCGTTGTATTTACATTTTTACAACTTTTTTATTTAAAATACCTGAACCTTGAACAACACAATCGGTCGATACAACAGCGATTAGGCTGGATTCGTTGACACTTAAGGAAATTAATTTTATAATGTTTCAAGCAGTCACTGAGGCTGTAGCGTCGGGCAAAAAAGGGACCAAAATTGCACCACGATGAAGTACTCCCGCCACTATTTTTATTTTACAATAAGATAAATAATAATGAAAGACTGGATTTTGTCCAAAACAGATGTGTCCACGTAACGTGCCGCTCAAACTCGAATCAGAATACAAAAATTTCATAATTTTTGTTTCGTTAGTTACAAAGTTTAGATGCTTATATGTTCTTCCTTTAGCTCCACTCTATTGTCTGATTTTAATCTTTTTTACTTTCGGTGTAGAGATTCGAGTAAGAGTAAAGTCAGCCTGTAAGTAGATCATTTGTGACATGGCCTTATGTTGCCATGTTACGAAAAAGGACATTTTACATAATTATTAAACCAATCAAAGATAGTACGAATCCACATAAACTATTCAAAGATGGTATAAATCTGCATAAACTTTTCAAAGATAGTATAATCTACTTAAACTATTCAAAGATAGCATAAGTCTATTAAATTATTCAAAGATAGTATAAATCTACTTAAATTAATCAAAGATAATATAAATGTACTTATTCAAAGATAGTATAAGTCTACTTAAATTATTCAAAGATAGTATAAATCTACTTAAATTATTCAAATATAGTATAAATCTACTTAAATTATTCAAAGATAGTATAAATCTACTTAAATTATTCAAACATAGTGTAAGTCCACTTAAATTTTGAAAGATAGTAAAAATCTACTTAAATTATTCAAACATAGTATAAGCAACAGCAGCAGCAGCAACTACTACAACAACGTCCTCCTCATCATCATCAAAAACAAAAATTAACGGCGGGACGTTAAGACTTGCAAAATGAGCGTGTGACAAACTAACGAATCATATTATAATGGAGCTAGCGCCAAAACATTGTGGCACCTAAGGCTCAAAAACTAAGAAACGGACACAAACCAAATTTGGCATGTTGATTTGGACAAAAAAAAGGGTGTGAGTGACACTTTTTGTTTTTCAAAATAATCTTTGGTTTGATTGCAAATTGACTTAAAACACAAAATAATAAAAGCAAAAAATGGATTTTTCGATAGGCCATTCCAGTACGAACTGTTTCCTGTTTGATACGTTTCCTGTAATCACTAACAACCTGAAAGCAACAGTACCAGTACTCGAGTATTCATATTTTTCGTTGCCTTTCTGTCAGTTCATTAAAAAAAATGTATTATCATTTGTGTCATTAATAAAAAAAAATTGAACTCTCTCATATCTGAACAATTGTCGGAGTCACTGGGAAAACATAAAACTGAAGCTAAAAGACCTATAACCTGCGAACTACAAATACTCAGATATTTTTTTTTGTATCAGTTTTAAATTCGGACAAATACAGTTATTGACACATCACTATCAGCTGGAACAAAGACAACAATGGAAGCGCGGCGATTACAGTTGCAAAAATTAGCAAAAGTGAAGTTTTTCAGTTGGAAAAGCAAAATGCAGACGTTATAGATTTAATAAATATCTAGATCTAGATCTAGATAGTTTCGTGTGTGTAGTTTAACCTCAGTAAGAAGCTCAGATCTAGAGAGTAGATTTAAAGCTCTGCAAATTTTCTTCCACGTGTGTGTAGTTTAACTTCAGTAAGAAGCTCAGATCTAGAGAGTAGATTTAAAGCTCTGCAAATTTTCTTCCACGTGTGTGTAGTTTAACCTCAGTAAGAAGCTCAGATCTAGAGAGTAGATTTAAAGCTCTGCAAATTTTCTTCCACGTGTGTGTAGTTTAACCTCAGTAAGAAGCTCAGATCTAGAGAGTAGATTTAAAGCTCTGCAAATTTTCTTCCACGTGTGTGTAGTTTAACCTCAGTAAGAAGCTCAGATCTAGAGTAGAGAGTAGATTTAAAGCTCTGCAAATTTTCTTCCACGAGTTTACGTTTCTTTTTATTGGCTTAGATCTAGCAAATAAAGTACATTGACATTGTGAAAATTAATCGCCTTGGAAAGTTTAACCTCAGTAAGAAGCTCAGATCTAGACTCTAGAGTAGAGAGTAGATTTAAAGCTCTGCAAATTTTCTTCCACGAGTTTACCTTTCTTTTTATTGGCTTAGATCTAGCAAATAAAGTACATTGACATTGTGAAAATTAATCGTCTTGGAATGTCCTGAAATAAAATTTGCCTCATCATGCCCCGCTCAAAAAAACGTGCATCGTTAACTAGCAGAACTACTCGACAGTTACGAAAGAGAGAGCAAACTAGAATTGTCAGAGATGTAGGAAATAATGACATTGAGAATGAAACAGCTGCAGAAGTAGATCTAGAAGATGCGGATAGAATAGGAGTGGCAACTCAAGCTCATGATGAAACACCGTTACAACCTATCATTAATCAAGCCATTCTGGATGGGAGACGATGATACAAATCAAATTCAAAGAGAACCTGCTAGAGCACGACGAAGAAAAAAAGATTATGTTGGGTGTGGACGACAAGTAGACAGGGAAAATTTTGATGAGAACATTCATCGTGTAATAGAACAACACAACGACGGGCAAATGGCTGTCAACTGTGAACATCGTCGTGCGTTACGATGGTCGTCAGAGCGCTCTTCTTTCTGCTGCGGAAATGGAAAAGTTGTGATTGAATTTCCTCCACCACCACCACCAGTTTTGATGACGTATCATAATGTCAACTCACATGTTTATCAAAATATAAGAGCTTATAACAATGCGCTAGCCATGGCTTCAATAGGCTGCAGTGAAGTTAGACAAAATGGTTTCAACCCAACATTTACAATTCAAGGAAAACTATATCATAGACTTGGAGCCTTGATTCCACCAGCTGGAGACATTCCAAAATTTGCGCAAATTTTGTTCAACAGTACACACGACGAACTGAATACACGACTTCATCACACTGACAAACTACGTCCAAATATTGTTCATCCTATGCAACAAAAGCTACACAGAATCAATACATACGTTTTGTCGTTTAAAACTGCTATTGAGCTAACTTCAACCCAGCAAGATCTTGACATTGCAACAAAAGTCTTGCACCTGAGAGTGCATGCACAACAATTTCCTGATCATCCCTGAGTATATACAGACAACATTGTTTACAGTGAGATTCTCCGCAACTGATGTGGTAAGTGATGTTTGTACCTTTTATTATATGGCGCTAGCTCCTTTATAATATGATTCCAACATGGCTATTTACATCATATCATTTCTTCACTCCACTATACCTTTTTTTTCATCTTCTCAAAAACAAAAAAACAACAACCAAAAAACCCCACTACATTTTGTACTTAACTCACTCTTTTTCAGGAGATATTTGTGCGGCTTATTATACACTAAAATTTTTTTTTCAGTTCATATATTTGCGTCTTTTTTTATTTTTTCATTATATGTGGTATTTCGTTATAGCTTTTTAGGTACTCAACTAACAAGTTTTTGTCACCGTGTCCGTTCGTAGAACGGGTATACTTGCTAGTACTAACAAAGACCTGAAACACAGGACGTTGAGACACACATAGAGAATGAATTTACCAATCTGCCATAGACTTTCCACATTTCAGAAGAAAATAAATGTCAGAAAACGCAAGAAAATAGGACAAATTACCGAAATTGTCAAAGTGGCTCGGAAGTAGTTTAGTCATTAACTTACTTTTGCTAGACAGTGCCTCTGCTTTTCTCCAACAAGGCATAACTTTACGAAAAGAGATCTGTATGTAGATATATTTCTTTAATAAATTTAAGAAAAAATATAAAGGGAAAATTGAATGACAGTCTGTGAGTGCCACTTTGCCGACAATGTCTTCTAGTTCGAGTTTTGTACGTGAGTCTGAAGAATTTTAGGGAATAAGTGGCGTCTGGGAAAATTGTGTGGTACTGCGGAGTCGGGGGGGGGGGGTTGCTGGGGCGGTATGACATCTCTGGGCAACAGATTTTGGGGGCAGGAGGCGGGTATGTCCGAGACCTCTGGATGTCACCTCGATCGATCTTTGGGATAGAAGGGCAGGTTAACACTCTGAGACAGAACCGGGGTTAATAAGGTGATAGAGATGTTGGTCACTGATGGGACATTATGTGGTAGGCCTTCATCATTTACTTTTTCTGGGACAGAGATTGGTGTATGATTGTGTGCGAGCGCATGTGTGTGAATGTGTGTTATCATACTGTAAAGAAAGTAAGGTCTCCAATATAATCATGAACGTTTTTTCAATCGCTGAGCCTTAAGTTCTACAAAATATATTACCATAGTCTTAACGGTGTAAGTGGGCATGTTTTAAAAGATCTTTAATTTCGCTATATTTTTAACACTTTTCTTGATTTGGAGCCACAACTGAAGGAAGTGTTCCGACATTTTAAGCAGGAAAAAAAAAAAGACACATTTTCTTCGAGTAGAATTAAAAAGTGTGACAAGAAATTTCGTTCTGTCTCTCAATTGACACATTGGTGATCTAGACTCAACTTTGAAAATCGCATCAGTGTATTCCCCGAGTCAGCGGGCCAACTAGTAATGATAATAATAATAATAATAAAAATATAGAAACTCAGAGATTGTTTCGAGAGCCGCTTAGAACACTATCGTGCCTCGTTTTTTAATTTCACAGTGGCTACGTTTACGGCAGCCGGTGAACACAACTCACCCATTTTTCTTTGTTCGGTTTTACTCCCGTTCGTACAGCAGCGCTTCCTTTCTTTGTTTTTTTTCGATTGGGGTATGAGCATAATCTGCCGCAAACGTAGCCATTGCCTTTTGAAGTTTTTTTTCAGGAGAAGCAAAAATCTGAATAAATTTCTTTATAACAAACTTAATAGATACGATTTCATAAAAGAAACGTCATTTAACCCTTAGTTTTCAGAATTAAACCCTCTCTCTTATAACACAACCTGCACGCTGTCAAAGGCTACGAGCATATCAAAATATCACAGTCACTAAGTCGAGTTACTATAGTTTTTCCATGCGGCCTTCGCTATATCCCGTGTGGTAGAGCTGAGTGCACCAGTACTTTTTCATTGTCGCAGCTCCAAGCTCCGTCACCATAACTTCTCGTTGAAGTCGACACCGACGACGTGAAAGGTCCTTGCCGAAAGGTTCCAACTCTGGTGTCGACTCTGAACTCGACACTGACCTCCAGGAAGTGACGTCACGACTCCAAACACTCCCCGCGTGTAGACTCCGAGACCCGAACTCCGGCGCTGACCCTGAGAATTTCCATGATGAAAGGTGAACAGACAAACTATAGTTGGTTGTCTCCTGTCTGGGCTGTGCCGTTGTTCTTCACCGTTCGTAGAACAGGGCAGCTGCTCAGCAAACCAAAGACATAAAAATCGTGCTATGCTGTGGCCAGACTGCAACGTTTCAGAATGTGGAAATTAATATTTGCCATTTTATTATTCCTTGAGAGAAATGCATTTTCACCACAGCCTTTCAGGGCACATACATGGCACACACAACAACGCATTATTTCATGAACATAATTTGTCATAGCTCAAAGATAGCCGATACACAGAACACCCAGACGAATCAATTCGTCATATTCCATCCGCCGACTTGCGCGCGTATCATCAATGTCAACAGTGCAACAATTAGCGCCCCACCCCTTCATAAGTGAAAGAAAAAGAGTAGTACTCGTCGTATTCATACGCGCGCAATTTGTGGACATATTATAGTGGGAGAAGGAATGGTTCGTCTCCGTATTGTGTGTCTCGTGCAACAGACATAAAACATGAAGGAACATAACATGAACATAAATGTACCAGTATAGTCAAATATGTCAAATGATTATCGCCATATGACGCCATAGGTTCAGCGACACGAAGCAAACTCAGAAAAATACTTCTCCACCACGAAACTTTTGAAGGCCGAAAGGAAGCCACTTGTACAATTTCAGGCATACCCCAGCTGTATGAGGGACTGTAGGCCTTGTTAAAAATCAAGTGAGTTTTTGTTTTATTATAATAATTATAGCCTAGATGAGGTACTCAATATTGCCCGGAATAAACCCCTGCTCCCGCGCGTCTCTCTCTCTCTCTCTCTCTATTTCTCTCTCTTTCCCTCCTTCTCTCTCTCTCTATTTCTCTCTCTTTCTCTCTCTCTCTCCCTCCTACTCTCTCTTTCTTTCTCTCCCTTTGTCTGTCTGTCTGTCTGTCTCTCTCTCTCTCTAATAATCCACAGTCTTGCTTCAAAACTCATGCGCAGCAGGGCACTTCGCACCACTGTGAACGCATGTCAAAGTACATGTAACACAGTCTGCCTCGTGCGGTGGGTCTATCAAAGGGAGCAACAGAAGAGATCATTGTATTTTAGATTTTTACAGCTTTTAATAAATACTTTTAATGAATATGCCTGAAAGTTGAATAAACACAATAGTTCGATACAAAAGCGAATGGATTAGATTAGGTGATATTTGAGGGAAAAAAATAGTGTCACTGTATAATTTCTGAAAATGACATTTCGGCTGTAGTACTGAGTTCTCAGGCTACAAAGGAAGAGGAAGACCACGCAAAAGATGGATTGAAGGAGTCAAAGGAACCCTGAGAAACAACGGCATCTCAGTTGAAAGAGCGGCACAGTTGGCCTATTATAAAAAAAACTGCATCTCCCCTCGACGCTCATCAGCAACAGAGGATGAAAAAGAAAGAAGAAGAAGAAGAAATCAGAAGAAGAACTGAGCAAAAAACAAACAAACAAACAGACAAAAAGAAAATGGCCCTCACTGCAGCACTATGAATCACTCCAGCCACTATAACGAGATGAAAGATTAGGTTCCCTTGCCCCACCTCTCTATTTGATTTTCTGTGACAATAAATGATGAGATCCCCAAACAAAATGCGTGAATTAACACAATAGATATGTAAATGCCACAAATTTGTGAGCTAGAAAAAACAAATATTGTCCTAACATTGGGTGTGGAAGTATCGCATTCATTGGTTAATCTCCCCAGAGACCGTTCTGGAAGAAGAGAGAAAAACAGACGGCGGGAAAGGAAGAGAGTGAGTGACAACATACCCAGGGATTCCAAACCGTCTTCGTCCCGTTTACCTGTTGCAACTTTTTGAAAATAAACTTTACCAACACCCAGTTTTGTTCAGTAATTTGAGTTTACACTTTACCGTACTCTAGCAACATAGACAAGGGAAATTTTAAATACTGTTTGTAGCATTATTATTTCAGTGTCATTTTAACAGTAACAACAGAAATCGCACACAAACAACGTCATTTTTCCCTTATCTATACTATACAGCCCATGTCAGGCCAGAGTTTTCTGCTATTGTATGACAGTACACAATACAGCCTGCTACTGTCACCCCCACTGTCTTGTGGGTCATCTCGGGAGAGAGGAAGACTAGGGGAAGGTAACCCTGAATACAAATACCACACTGCCTTGTGTGTTGCTATGATAGCAAAGGCTATGGGAGTAAACCCAGACAGAAAATCAGGAGTGGAGACCCGAAGGTGGTTGTCAGGGAGAACTGCATCAAACTGGCTTCCAGCATCTCCTGCAGCCGGACTAGTTCCAAATGTATTGACCTGGTCTCTCCCTTGGGTTTAACTAGAATGGCAGAGAGAGGGGTGGTGCCTCTGGGCAAAGCACCATCTCTTAAAAATAGCCCAGGCAAGGCAGCAAAACGAGGAGGCGTTTGCTCGGGCTTGGCAAGCGTCTGTCTCTCCTCTATAAGCCCACCCATTTCCGATTTGGAGAGGACACTCCAGCCATCCGCTACGGATGGGCACAACACGGGAGGTGGCAGTTACCGGTGATAAGCTCAATCCATTTGGCGTACGGATGAGCGCCAGGGGTCCCCTCTGTCGGTGGGAGCGGCTTTTCAGCTGCATTGATCAACTACCGCCCGCCGTAACCTGGGCAGCCCCCAGGCAGTTGGGTGTTGTTCCGCCACGTCAGCCTGCTTCATAAGGTGGTTGGAGCTAGACCAAAAGTCAAAAAGCTGACGTAAAGTGTGCACCTGGCAAAAACAGAAAAATACTAAAACTTGGTACCTGGAACGTCAGAACAATGCGCCCAGGCTTGCAACAGCAAGATCTCACTAATATTGACTCCATCAGGAAATCCCAAATTATTGATCGAGAACTTCAGCTACTAAACATCGACATCGCTGCCCTTCAAGAAACTCGACTTCCCGACTCCGGGTCGGTCAAAGAAGAAAACTACACCTTTTTCTGGCAGGGCCTTAGCAGCGAACAGCCGAGAATCCACGGCGTGGGCTTCGCCGTAAAAAACTCCCTTATCAATTCGATCGCAACTCCAATTGGAGTGTCAGAACGCATCATGACACTCAGACTGAACACCCGGTCTGGTTTTACCAACATTATCTGTGTCTATGCCCCAACACTTACCTCCTCTGACGAAACCAAAGACATTTTCTACGAGGCATTGCAGAGGACTCTCCACAACATCCCTCTCACCGAAGGCCTGCTAATTCTGGGTGACTTTAACGCTCGAGTGGGAGCAGATCACTCCGCATGGCCAAAGTGCATTGGGCACTTCGGCATTGGCAACATCAACGAAAACGGGCAGCGCCTTCTGGAGCTATGCTCCGTAAACTCATTATGTGTTACAAACACGTACTTTGACCTTAAGAGATGCCAAAGAACATCATGGCGCCATCCCAGGTCTGGCCATTGGCATCAATTAGATCTTATTCTCTCAAGGAGGAAGAGTTTGGGCTGTATAAAAATAACTCGTTCCCTCCACAGTGCTGACTGTGACACCGACCATGCACTGGTAGTCAGCAAAATCAAAATTTCGGCCAAGAAAATATACAGATCAAAAGCCCCTTCAATCCCTAAGATCAATGTAACAGCAATCAGAGATGAATCAAATAGAAAGTCATTTGAAAAGTTATTTGCTGAAAGCATGGATAATGTCAGCCAATGTGACTCGGTAGATGAAACATGGAACACTCTCAGTTCAAAAATTCATGACTGTGCCATCAAGTCTTTTGGACAGCATAAAGTTTCAAACAACGACTGGGTAGCCCAGAACAGCGAAATTCTCCTACCTCTCATTGAGCAAAAGAAATCTGCTTTCAATGAGTATAACAAAAATTGCAATCAGAGTACAAAAACTTGTTTGAAAAATGCAAAAGCTAAACTTCAGCTGGAGGTAAGACGTTGCGCCAACAAATACTGGACAGACTTGTGTAACAGCATACAAGAGGCAAATGAAAAGGGAGATATGAAAACCGCCTTTAGTCAGATGAAAGTAGCCCTTGGGCCAATCATCACCAAAAGCGCCCCACTTAAGTCTGTAAATGGTGAACCCATCACAGATAAAAATGAACAACTGAATAGGTGGGTAGAGCATTACTCTCTGTTGTATTCAACTGAGAAAAATATTCCACCTGATTTTGAGGAACACCTCCAAAAACTGCCAATAATGGCCGAACTTGACGCTGAACCTTCCTTAGTCGAGCTTTCCAATGCAATCGACCACCTGTCTGCTGGAAAAGCCACAGGAAGTGACAACATTCCTGCAGAGGTATTAAAAGACCTAAAAGGCCCACTATTACCACACCTGTATAATCTGTTACTGCAGTGTTGGAAAGAAGGCGTGATACCACATGATATGAGAGACGCCAAAATTGTCACACTTTACAAGAACAAAGGAGACAAAGGCGACTGCAACAACTATCGAGGCATATCCCTCCTCAGCATTACTGGAAAGGCTTTTGCTCGCGTCATCCTCTGCCGCCTTCAACAACTGGCGGAAAAAGTCTTACCAGAAACACAATGTGGCTTTCGAAGCAAACGATCAACTATTGACATGATATTTGCACTTCGGCAAATCCAAGAAAAATGTAAAGAACAAAACAGGCCGCTTATAACATGCTTTGTGGACCTAACAAAGGCTTTCGACACGGTAAGCCGATCTGGCCTGTATGCAGTCCTTAAATCCATAGGCTGTCCACCAACATTGCTAAAACTTATTGCATCCTTCCACACTGACATGAGGGCATGTGTCAACTTTGAGGGCTGCACATCCAATTCATTTGCTGTAAACAGCTGTGTGAAGCAGGGATGTGTTCTTGCTCCTACCTTATTTGGTATATATTTTGCAGCCCTACTCAAGAATGCCTTTGGTCAATGTTCAGGTGGAGTACTTATTAACACCAGAGTGGACGGCTCCATTTTTAATGTTGCCAGACTAAAAGCAAAATCTCGTACAGAGCATATTATGTTACAAGAGCTCCACTTCGCAGATGATGCTGCAATCGTGGCCCACGATGAAACCACGCTCCAGGCTCTCATCAATAGCCTTGCCAAAGCCTGTGACAAATTCATGCTAAAGATCAGTGTCTCAAAAACTGTAGTTTTGACACAAGGCTTGAGAAACTCCAACCCAATCATGCTGAATGGCTCTCCTCTGGAGCAAGTGGGAAAATTCTGCTACCTAGGCTCAACCATCAGTGGTAGCACAGACATAACAACTGAAATAAATGCCAGAATAGGAAAGGCGGCCACAGCTTTTGGCAAACTCTCAAAAAGGGTGTGGAACAATAGCAAGCTGACCATCAAAACAAAGGTACTCGTGTACCAAACTTGCGTCCTAAGCACCCTGCTGTATGGCTCAGAGACATGGACCACCTACTCCAAACATGAAAGATCCCTCAACTCCTTCCACCTGCGCTGCCTACGCAAAATTCTCAAGATCAAGTGGCAAGACAGGATCTCAAATATCGAAGTTCTGAGCCGAGCCAACATTCCATCAACTCAGGCTCTCCTAGGCAAAAAAAGACTGCGGTGGCTTGGACATGTCCACCGTATGGAAAATGATCGCATCCCCAGACAAATTCTCTACGGGGAACTTGCTACTGGCAACCGACCCAGAGGTAGGCCACATCTGCGATTCAAAGACACTTGCAAGGTCACGATGAAAGCATTCAACATCGACCCCAATGAATGGGAGAACCTTGCAAGTGATCGAAGCAGATGGAGACAAAAATTGCGCAGTGGCACGCTCGCAATAGACTTCAAGGCAAAAGAAACATACCTGACAAAACGACAGAGGCGGAATGAAAACACTCGCCAAAGTGAACCCAAAAGACTGACCTGCAATCACTGCCATCGCACTCTCGGGTCAAACATTGGTAGAATAAGCCACGAGAGAAGCTGTCAGTCAAAGTGAAAGTGAATATTCTAGCTGCTAAGACCGTCTGTAAAGACACTAAAGGCCATATATACTATACAGTGCACACCTGATATATCGACATGCAAGGGTCCAGACATTTTGTGTCGATATAAGAGAAAGTCGATATAAGAGAAACCTCTTTAAGATGCTGTTCTTTCGTTGCAAAAATGGGTTACTACAATAATAGCAAGTAATAGTGCTGTATTTTGACATTAGGGGAAGCAACCATGCCACGATCGAAATATTGATGGTTATTTCCCTTGGTCAGAAAAAATCGATAAAATAAGCACCCGTTCTGTTATATTTTAAACTGTTTGTTATGGTTGTTTGGCCCTTAAAAGGGCCGTTTGGGCGTTTACAATTGTCAGTTTTTGTTTAGCCCTGCCCGTCAAGCTTTGCGGAATCCCATATTTCGTGGCTATCTCTTTCTTCGTGCTCTGTTTCTTGTCTATCTCAGCAATAAGTTGCAGCTATATTCAATGCTGAGTGTCTTGCGTGTTTTCTTTTGTTCCGGCATCGTCGTGAAGTTGCAGCCGCAGTTTAACTTTAATAAGGAATTCAGTGATTCGGTAGATCTTGTGAGAATACACACGGCAGGGATTAGGCTATTACTGATACAAGTGATTCCTGGCGGTCGTATGAAACACAAGACCAGTTCGCTGCACAAGTCAGACTAGATCTAGACAGCGCGTGGTTGGATGCGTAAACGCGTCAGTATCACACACACACTACGCCTCCCCTTCCCCCCGCTGACCGCAGTCCAAACTAGACATAGGCCTCTTTGTTTCCCTTTCAGTTTCAGCGGCGCCACCGGGTTACATATGGTTTCGTAAGTCTATTGTGCCGACCACTCCTCTGCTTACCTGAGCACCCAGCGTTTGACTTTGACACACAAAAGGCACGCGGCTCGCCTCTTATAATAGATTCGAGCGAGCGGGGAGGGACGAAGCAATTTCTTGTGCACAAAAATGTGTGGCTTAGCAAGTTTGATGGACATGTCGATATAAGAGAAGTCACAAGGAGAGGATGTCGATATAGAAGAATCTATTTACTAACAAATAAAGAGGAAAGAAATCCGGACTTTGTAAATCATGTCGATAAAAGAGAAATGTCTATATAAGCGATGTCGATATAAGTGGTGTGCACTGTATATATTTGTGGACTTGGGATTTTTGTGTGCGCCTATCTCAAAAACCACTGACCAGATTGGGGCCAAATTTGGCATGGAATCTTTTTATGATTTATCGGAGGTTCTTAGCCTATTCAGATGTTCGAAACTGTTTACATTCTATTTGTGATTTTCCGTTATTTTCTTTGTTTCGCGTTCTTTAAGACTTGGGAACGCCATTAACATTTTTTAACAACTAACGAAGGTTACCTGTCAGTTTAAAAAAAAAAAAGTTTGGCTTCTCAAATTAAATACCAAAATATTGACATCTCCTTTGCGCCAAAAGACAGTACAGCAATTTCATATAAATTAGACCTGTGTTGACATTGTTTTATTAAAATATTAAAATTTCCTGGGAACGTCTTTTATGTTTTGTTTCCTCACCTATCCCACTGGCTCCTTAAATTGACCGATCTGGCCACACCTAAACGTTATCTGGCTATCTTGCCTGGAAACTGCCAAAGGTATCGATATTTCGCGGTAATTTCAAAGCACAATTACCGAGCTACACTCCAACTTTCCAACTTTCTGTTCGTCTTGCTTTCACGTGTTCAGTGAAATGTGTCCGGCACCAAATAATGCAGTGTTTATAAATTTTAATGATATGTTGTGCAACCAAATGTTAATATCTAGATCTAGGCATACAAATACAGGTAATCTGTTATGGCTAACACCGTCAGAAAGTGTGATTAGTTCGAGTACAAGTACAAGCGTTGACTTGGTGTTGCTGTTGTTTCACTCGCGTGTTCAATGTTAAAATGTGCCGTGCAATGCAGTGTTGTTTACATTTTTTTTAATGATGTGTTGTGCAACCAAATTTTAATATCTAGATCTATGCATACAAATACAGGCAATCAGTGATGGCTCAAACCGTAAGAAAGTGTGATTAGTTCGAGTTCAAGCCTTGGCCTTGAGTGTTTACACAAGAACGAAGTCAAAGAAAGAAAAAATTACGAGAGTGTGTGTTCCAGCCTTAACTGAACCATAATAATACAGAGTCTAGATCTAGGTCTGCATCAGGCAATGTTTAGTTTAATAATTTTCATTCTGTTTAAGTTCAATCACTGGCCGTTAAAAGTCGTCAAGTTTAGATTAGTTTAGATCTAAATTCGAATGTAGTTTAGATCTAAATTAGAATGTAAAAAAACACGTGGGCCTAATTAGAGAAGCGTCCCCAAGCAACAATAACTCAGGCCAGCTAAATGAGGTGTGTTGTAAACATTAGAACACTGCTTTTCGTTGGGCTGAGTTATCCTTACTTTGGGGATGCTTCTCTAATATAGCCAACATGTGTTGTTTTAAAACATAGACTAGAAGTGTAGGTGTGTAGCCATTTAATCTCATTTTAGAAAGGAGTTTTCAGCATCGTCAGATTGAAATGTTAACGTAGCCTTTTTTTCTGGCAGAATTCAGATTAATTAAATATGCCACGCCGAACTTCATTGGGAAGAACTACTGCAAACCAAAGACGAAATTGAGTTAACAGACAAAATGTTTTCAGGTGATACTGTGCGTTTCAGGTAGTACTCTGCTCACTAATTCTTTTTTTCAGGTGATACTGTGCGTTTCAGGTAGTACTCTGCTTACTAATTCTTTTTTTCAGGTGATACTGTGCGTTTCTTATACAAATACAGGAAATAATGTTTTTATCATAGGGTAATTTGCCGATCCAGTGTAAAAATCCACATGTATTCCAACCCGTTCATCGAACGGGCACACAGCTAGTTTATGAATAACTGACGATGAGCAGATACCGGTATACCAGAATCCAAGGCAGTAGAAAGAACACAAAAACTAGTAATATTTCTTCACGAAGTAGGCGTATGCTTGTTCCCAACTTCAGATTAAAAAATATATATATATATACAAATCCAGAATTAGGAAAGTTACCACCCACGGGAATAGATTTACCCCACGTTGGGAACCTCTGATATAGCATGGTAGACGGGTGTAGATTTTACTCTGGACAATTTTAAAACATACATAAAAGAATTCGATCCTGCAGACAGGTTGGCTTTAAATTGTTGTAAAAATGTCTGTAGTGCTCGAACATTTCATTACTTGGGAGAAATGTGGTCCCACAGCTTTCGAATATTGTCAAGTCTTTTTGGAACACTTCATTTTAATGTGAACTTATTTCACTCTGTCTGGTGGAAACTCAAGCAATACTAATCTGCTGTCCTTCAAAGCTCTCCCGTCCAGCCATAAAAGGATACATTTTTAATACCATGGCATTTTCTTGGAATGTACAACATGTGAAATGAAAAAAAGCCAAAGGAAAATGAGGCCCAGATCGATCCTCAGGAAAAGGATTTGATTTAACTTTGTCTTTGTGTTTGTCTATTCTATTGTGTAGTTAAGCGTCCAGGCGAGTTGCAACTTGCGGACGTGGGCTTGATGGGTAGTGTCTGCCTTGGTTACGTTGATTCTTTCAGTTGTTTCTTTGACACCTTTGATTCAGCTGTTTGACCAAATGGCACGAAGTCCAAATAATTCTTCTAAAAGGTCAAACATTTTCAAAGTTCCATGAAGTTGAAGGCAGAATCTTTTGGTGATTTGCACGCATTTGTTGAGCCATAACAACATGAAAACTCTCAAAACAACCAGATGGATTCTCAGCAACAATTGGCGACCCACAGACTAATAAAATACCCAGGCTGGATGATCCCATTGTGTGACGTCACAAAACAGCGAAAGGTCGTGAACCATCCGCCATATTAGGTTTAAGGTAGCGACCGACGCTTCAGCATAGCTACAATTTTGAATGATACCATTTTGACGCGCCTACTCAACGCGGAAGTTTGGTTCCGCACCTAGAAATTAATACATGTACAACCAATCTTGACAAATAAAAAGAAATTTCTACTGCAGATAGAACTAGAATCGGAATTTCCCGAGCGGCGGCCATGTTGGTTGTACAGTCGTCGCTCGGGAAATTCTGTAAAAGACGACACAGCCCGAAGCTCGGGTTTCCAGTCTGGTTAATTTATTAGTCTGTGTGGCGACCCTAGTTCTCGTCTGTTCAATCTCCATTTTTCCGGAAAAACTGGAGATCTTTTGGTATGTAGAAGGGGTATGACAAATGCACACTTCAGCACTGGTTTAAAACGCGTTGTGGTATTATCAAGTTATTGCACAGTTCCGATTTATTGTACGCTGTGGCTATTCTTACGGCAGCCTACCAACTTACCTAGGCTATATTAGTCCATTGTCAGATTGATATGTAACGACGTGAGGGTCTAGTCAGTTTGTATCATCGAGGCCGTAGGCCGATGTTCTTCTGGGCAGTAGTCAGACTGACATATCAGGGTGAGCCGCCGGGGTAGCTATGTATTGTTTTCACTCGGACTATAGAATGCATTCGGAAGTCCTTCTTAGAGTTAACGAGTGAAAACAATTCATGGCTACCCCGGCGGCTCACCCTGATATGTCAATCTGACTACTGCCCAGACGAACATCGGCCTACGGCCTCGATGATACAAACTGACTAGACCCTCACGTCGTTACATATCAATCTGACAATGGACTAACAGTTGGTAGGCTGCCGTAAGAATAGCCACAGCGTTTATTGTAACTCCTTATCATAATACTAAGGCCGCAAATCGTTTAACGTGGAATTTCTCAGTGGTGCAAAAAGTGGAGTTGGAACAAACAAGAATTAAGGTAGCCAAACGACAAATAATTCCAGTTAAATTTTAATTAAGATTCAACGGTTAAAATACTTTAGAGCAGTAATTGCCTTAGAAACTACAGTTTTGATAACACGCACATGATCTCTACCATTGGACTCCAGAGAAATTTGTCTTACTCGCCCGTGTACATTTGCTCCATTGGGTTCAGTGATAGAATAATTTCTGCTTTATTAATTCGCATGTCGTCAGTTCGGGCGTTTGTTCGACAATGTGCCAGTACTATTTAACACAGTGTTTCTCAAGGTGGGAGCACACCATCCTCCCAGTGAGGCGTGGCAATAACTTGGTGGGGCGTGAAGAGTGGAGATACTACCAGAAGATTCTACAAGGCAGGAATACGTCATCCTTTTTGAGCACCCTGCGCCATTTTGGATGAGATCGATTGTTCGTAACTAGGTAAACGTAACCAGGCACACGCGCAACGATGTTGAATGTACCATATTGCAATAGCTGAAACGTTTTCCCCTGAATATATTTCTAAATTCATTTCCTTAAAAGAATTTGAACATCATTTACACTTTCCTTGGTCATTCTTTTTCGCTTTAGAACGCCCCAGGCGTATCAAAAGAATAATCAGATTAATCACAACCACGATACCGGAAGTAAAAATGTTGATGTCAGCGAGATGTCACCTCTTCGGTTCTTCGACTTAATTCTAATGTGGGTCTAGATCCACAATTAACTCGCTGATAACGCAAACAAATTTATAAATTTATCTACAATAATTTAACTCAGGGTATCTCCCATTCACCCTAATAATGAATCCTAGTTTGCAGAAAAATTATCTGGGGTGCAAGTCAAATAACATCCAACACGAGTGTCAATGAATCACTGAATGAATCAAATGAAGTTGCATCTCATCCAAAATGGCGGTGCACATACTTCCTGCAGTCACGACAATTTTTTAGCTTCTGGTAGTTTGTTATTCTTTGGTGGGGCGTGGGATTTCAGAATGGAGCGTGGGGATTTTAGATATCGCGAAACTGTTGATTTCAGGTTAAAACTGAGAAAACTGGTCTCTCGAATCTAACAAATTTGCAGCCAGCGTCAACGGCAAGGGTCCCATTGAAGTGAGAAACAAGTGAATATAATCTGAAATCAAGTTTTAATTAAAACTTCTTTTGAATGTTTACACACTGCACATATAAATATTTTGTGAATATTTTTGTATATATACTGTATACTAACTTTGTCCGGTCATAGTGGGGCCCACTTTTTTTTTTTAAAGTTGAAGTGGGGCGTGGGACAGACAGGTGGAGAAACACAGCTCTAGCAGCATTGTTAGTGTAATTTATTCCGTCACTTCCTCAGTGTCGTGAGATGGTGTAGTTCACTAAGGCCTGGCGCGCACTATCCTGTTTTGCCTGCTGCACGGCGTGCAAAGGCAGATTTTTGCTGCTTGGCAAAGGAGTTTACAGTGCTGCACACCACGCCAAAGATTGCTTGCATTGAACGGATGGTTAATTTTAACATAGTGCGCGCCGGCCCTAACCAAGACAAGATTAGGTATTGAAAAGCTAACTAGACTGGTTTGATAACTACATCTTCCAGGCCGGATTTGAAAATAACCACAAGAGAACCCAAAACAAACATCATTTGTGCTCGCGTGCACCTTAACTTTGAATACATGAAATGTCAAGGAATGATGAGTGTGGAATTCACCACCGACATGGGTTTGAACCCAACGAGATTTCACCCCCACCCCCCCCCCCCCTGAAAAATGCAAACAGACAGATTTGTGACCTAGTTTTGGCCCAGTTGGGTCTCCAGGGAGAGTAAGAGCAGAGATGGTCAGAGTCGAAACAGTTGGAGACCAAAAGGGGGGAAAACACGTTTAGTCATAAAAAGTGATTTTCAGCTTTATCCCCGCTATGGACAATCTTGATTCATTAGACGTGTCTGTGTGAAACCAACGTTTAAAAAAAAAACAACAACCTGCAATTACAAAGTATTAGAAATCGCCCTTTCAATTTGCAAGAGGGAAGTTGCGGACTTTCTAACTTTAAACATCGGCTTTCTCAGTTTTACATTGTGCGAATATGTGGTTGTTGTTTGTTTTTTTTGTCCTCTGGTTCCCCTTTGGTTGACAGGTGTTGTCTGCGTCTGAACATGTCTTGTGTGATCTCGTTGTCCCGTGGGTTTTAATTCCAATTTTGTTTTCACCGAAATGACGATACGCCAAAATAATTTAAACAGGACCGATGAAAAACACAATATTCTGACAGGCAGACAGACAGGCAGAAAAATCAACAACACAACAACCAGAAACAGAAACACACAGACTACACACAGACTACAAACTTGACGGAAAAAAGACGAATAAAAATAACTAGATAAGCTGTTTCGTCAAATTTTATTTTCATTTTTGTGAAAGGATAGCTTTCAATAACATGAGATTTCAGAAGGGTCTGAAAAATAAATGTCATTATGTACCAGATCATGGTAGTTCGCATGTGAAATAAGCTTACAGTAAACAAGGAGAAAGAAAGGACAAAATCATTCATGAAAATTTCATTGAGACCTGATGGCATTCCCGAAACCAACACACATAGTGGCATAGCGTTGGCGGTGCCAAAGGGGCGCAAAATTCTAAGGGGCGAACAATTTGAAAAGATAAAATTAATAATACATTAGTGGTACATATCGCGGGTATAGAGCAAAATTGGTGTATCTCCAGGTTTATGAATTGGGGTTCATATGACAATACTGTAATAATGACAAACTGCTTCTTGCAATTTTTTCGTTATTCCAATATCTTTAACCAGTTCCAGGTTGCAGTGAAGCAGTATTGTTGCATCCCCCTTAAAAATGAGATTATTGAGAGCAATATTGTGGTGTTTCCGAGACAGCCCCGATTATTCATAAACCTGGAGATACAACAATTTTGCTCTATACCCGCGATATAACACTTAAAAAATGGCGCGCCCGTAACTGACAACATTGTCTCTATGAACCTGTCTCGCACATACTTCTTTTATGTCAAAGGCGGATAGACGTACATGTCTCTGCACCCGAAATAGTATTGTTTTCTAGTGTGGCAAACCAATTTTTATGTTATTATGTGGACTGGCTATGTCACACAGGTTTTTTGCGTTTTTTCCTCGAGAGCATGAAAAGGGCACGTGAGTCGCCCTGTCTTTACACGGCGCAGCATGGGTCGGCGGGGGATGGGGGAGGGAACCTTGCCCCGGGCGCTGGCAACCCACGCCACGCCACTGCACACACACTAAAATTGAAACATTGAAATCAATAATACGAATCGCTATGCTGACGTCAGCAGGGAGATCAAAATATCTTATCAAATACCATGTCACAGAGAACATAGAAAAACATCAGTAACCAACAAAATTTAATAATTATCATTATCTTGTACAGATGGAGGACCCCACTCTCCCCCCCCCCCCCTGAATCAAAGCAGCTGGCTATTAATGTTCCCCAAGTGAAAAAAAAATACGTATTGTGACATGACCAATATACCCCCACATTATACACATGCCACAAAACACATACATATCATCTCAGAAATCACCAATGTCTACGAACACTTACATACACACAAGAGACACCGAGGTATCCCCCACTGGCAGATGGGAATGATCAGATATAATATTCAAGCATCCTCTCTTCTACTGAGGTAACATCCGATTATAAAGGAAGTAAGGCCTCCAATGTGATCATGAAAGGCTTTTTAATCGCCGAGTCTTAAATTCTACAAAATATCATGCTACGCATAGAAAGACATAAAGGTGTACGCGGGCATATTTTAAAAGATCTTCAAGTTCGCTGTTTTTAAAAAAATACTTTCGTTGAGTTTGAGCCATAATTGCGTTGAACAGAAGAAAGTGTTCTGACATTTTAAGCCGCAAGAAAAATAAAGACACATTTTCTTCGAGTGGAATTAAAAAGTAGGACCGAAAATTTCGTTCTGCTCCCCAATTTACACGTTGGTGATGGAAACTCAACTTTAAAAAACTACGTCTGTGTATTTCCATAGTAACAATAACATTTGTTTCGCGCACACACACACAGACAACACGCCAATATTAATTTCACACACACCACATCAAAACTAAAGCTCCCGAAATGACTAGATGTTTGAAGGAAATCACGGACAGTAACAGGATAAGGCAAACATGAATGTACCATAGATTTGGCTGAAGATATTACATCAATACCAGTGGCAGTATGCATGAACTGTGCGTAATGGTTACACTGTGGTGTAGGCCTTACATGTCGGTGCAAAAAAGCTATCCCGTATGCATGAACTTTGCGTAAACCCACACCCACATGTAAACGATTCGTAATTCTACACTTTTCCCGAGGACGACCAAATCAGCTACGGGATGCGTAACAAGCATGGCAAAGAGGCGTAGTAACTAATATTTTATTCCAGGACACGACTTCTCGGGCCAAGGAAAAAAATGGATTTCTACTCACCCTGGAGTTTTGTTTAGATCGGCGTTGTTTTCTCGTGGCATTGATTGGCCACCGATACAAACTTTGTGTATGCGCAATGTCAATTTTTATAACAGCTGTAAGCGGCAATGAATGCGTAGGTAGAGGTAGGCGTAACTTTGGTTCATGCATACCTACTAAATCTGAGTTTACACCAAGGTGGCCGTAAGCACTACTATGCTTGCATCGCGGTGCAAAACGGGCGGATTTAAGTTCATGCATTGTTGAAAAAATGTTGAAATCTCTTGTCGAAAATTCCAAACATGTCACGACCCTAGTTCTTGTTCGTTCTTTTTCCATTTTCTGAAAAACCGGAGATCTTTTAGTATGTAAAAGCACACTTTGACACTCGTTCACAATGCGTCGTGGCTCTGATCTAGCTGTCCCACAGTTCCTATGTATTTTAAGTGGGTTTGTCCACAGCATCCGCTCCGCTCCACTATTTTTACGGACAGTGTCCACAGCGTCCGTTCCGCTCCGCTCCGCTCCTCACCGCTATGGAGGCAAAGAGACTTTTTCATAGGTCATTTTCCGTAAAAAATATCTGAGCGGATGCTGCGGAGAAGACCACTAAGTCCTTATTATAAACATAAAGCCACAAACGTTTACATCGGCCCCGTTGCGCAATAGGTGGAGTTGGCACAAACAAGTACTAAGTCGCCATGTGCTCATGATATAGGTTCAGAAATGACGAGTCACTTGTACGATGCGCCCAAAGTGCTGGAAGTCCGTACTCTCTTGTTATTATAAGTTTTTACTTTTTTTTTTTTTCACGAGGAGGAGTGGACTTGGGGCGGGGGGGGGGGCTTGGTCTGTCGGCCCCCAGAGTAGACACGGCCCGATGAAAATGCAACTTCATATCATGCATAATAATGTGGAATAGAATGCTGACATCACTTAGTAAACTATATTTCAGTGCAAGATATATCTCTTTGTTAAAATGCCATGCCTTTGAAGCAGTATTGTTGCATCTCCCTTAAAAATGAGATCATTGAGAGCAATATTGTGGTGTTTCCGAGACAGCCCGATTATTCATAAACCTGGAGATACAACAATTTTGCTCTATACCCGCGATATAACACTTAAAAAATGGCGCGCCCGTAACTGACAACATTGTCTCTATGAACCTGTCTCACACATAATTCTTTTATGTCAAAGGCGGACAGACGTACATGTCTCTGCAACCGAAATAGTGTTGTTTTCTAGTGTGGCAAACCAATTTTTATATTATTATGTAGACTGGCTATGTCACACAGGTTTTTCGCGTTTTTTCCTCAAGAGCATGAAAAGGGCACGTGAGACACGTTTTTCCCCTATGAGACACGGCCCAATGAAAATGCAACTTCATATCATGCATAATAATGTGGAATAGAATGCTGACATCACTTAGTAAACTATATTTCAGTGCAAGATATATCTCTTTGTTAAAATGCCATGCCTTTATAGCCTAACAGGTCTGCGACTTCATGCACGGCACTTCGGGCTCCAGAGGGTTAAAGAAATATACGAAGGGCGATAACTGTGAATATCCACTCGGCAGCAGTGACGGGCCTTTGGTGATCTCACAATGAAAGTTCGTATAGAAAATGAGAGCTTTTGCTTGACAAGAACTCATAATTATACAGAAATCCACTTCATGTATGAACCTAGCTTATGTAGAAAGCAAAAGTTGGTACTCGAACAGACGCCATATACTCTCTGAATATTTATTAATACAATGTGAATTACGACACATCCAAACTTTATAATTCAAAATTAAAGAAGACAGATGTGTAATTAATTGAGACATCGCATGTGTTCAAACTGTTGACCGTTCTGGGCCAGACACAGATGATAACGTAGTTCAAGAACCTTACACACAACATCAAGCAGTTAATTTGTGTATACATTTTTTGAGACATCTCGTATGGACAAAGTTCAATTAGAAACCAGACAAATGTAAGAACCCAGTCATAGTTCACCTGGGAACAAAGTTGATGCAGAATGAAAGGCGTGATCGATGGCACGGTTGATACTGGGACACATTTCAGCGTGCCATGGAGTTGGTGTGTGTGTAGATCTAATAGTTGCCGCTGTTTGTTGTCGTGATCAGCCACCACTGACATGTCGTTCGGGACGGAAAATTCAATTTCTTTGTCAGTTCGGTATATGTCAATTATTGCACTGAACCACGCTGACATTGGGAATCTTCACTTATCACAAATTCAAACATAAATTGTCTTCAGACCCAAATAACTGACAGCATCTGAGATCCTGGGGATGGTTGAAAAAAAATATTGTAACTGCTCACGAAACACTGACCGCCAGCCTTCAATATTCATGACCATCAGTGGCGTGCAGAAAAGGGGGCAGAAGGGACGACGTCCCCCGGCATCCATTACAGGGGGCATTCCAATCAGAGGTTTCTAGGCATTATTTTTGAGTCGGGGGGGGGGGGGTACAATCATGGAGTTGGCACCGGGCATCACCAAACCTCTGCAGGCCACTGCCGATCATGTAACTGCTACCAGATTGCACAACATTTAACACAGTGTGTCTTTTTAAACCATAATATTGTAACGTGGTACCGTACACTGAAACCTGAAATAACATGTTACTTAGGTCATAGTGACACCCATTTACAACCTGATTGTGGCTGTCATGTCCAAGTTATACATTTCCTTCATACATCACCTTGAGGTCACTTTTCCACATCATGTTTATATCAATTGCTTCACAGTTTCGTCAACTAAAATACAGGTAATCAGACCGTTCTGCATGGCAGCTCACAAAGTTCCTTACGCCCAGAGGCCTATCAAAGCAGTTGTCATCCTGTGCTGCCTCACTCTCGTGACACGTCTTTGTCGCTGACGTCACTGGCGCTGGGCCATGGAGCACGAGACCGCCATGGAACAGCAATGGGCAGGTCAGAAGCCACGAGTGGTACAAACCGTGGCTTTCATCTGCCATGAGAATGGACATAATGCAAATAATATTATGTCTTGATCTGCAGACATTTCACACTTATGGATAGCAACAACAGACTGGATTTGGTTAGCATTAATTTCCCATCTTTTTGTACCAGTTGAATAAATGGTGGTCATCTCCCATGTTTAATGAAAGAAGTGGCTGTAGAACGCTTTGTGAATAAGAAGCGATTCTGTAATTCCAGTCTGGACTTGCAGACTCTTGCTGTACAGTTAGACGTTATGGTGAACCATCGACATGTAAGGTTTTAATCTTCATGAATGTGATATCTCAGTTATTATGTTCTTCTGGAAATGGAATGCCGTTGGTTATAAAGCTAACCATTTTCACACACGAATACAAACAGAGATTACACACATAATGACTGATGTTATCACATGGCATATTTTAGCTGTCGAATCTTACACAGGCAGGCCACACAAAACCTTACAACGTGGTCGTGTCAGTCAGTGCAAGTAATTCGATTTGAAATATTCACAACACCATGATGATGCGGAGATTCTATCTATTAGAATCTTCCTGTACCCACAACCGATTTTGATCTCGGCCATTGGCCCAGTATGTTCTGACATTTTGTTTGTCTGACTCGTGGTTTCCTTGACAGAATTTTTCGTGGCAAGAACCGTTCTGTTCTGGAGTCATATTCAACTTGCCACCCCGTCTGTTCACATTTCGTCCATTGACTCGGAGCGAAATCTTACATCTGGCCCGATTGGCTTTCCATAACTGTTGAGTGTGGTTGTTCGGTCCGCCATTTTTGACTGCCAGCTGCGCATGTCCGTTCTGTCGATATGGGCGTCCCCAATGCTTGCGTGATGTCACTTCCGCCACGTCAGTGTCAAAATTGGGCGGGCTTGACCTGTCTGTTCTCATTGACCTTGGGGATGTTCGCACTTTGAAGGTATAGGATGAAAATGACGTCACCTTGCTCCCCAGCCTGTCACCTGCAGAAAAAAAACCAAAACCAAACCGTTACTGCCATACACATAGTGTTAAATTTAACACTACGGCTCTTTCATGGACGATAACTAAACAGTCACGTCCAATAACTCCATCGTTCTTGAATAGACAGGGTGGTACAAAGAGAAATCCATGATATCTGTCACTAATTTATTCTTTATGAGTGGGCACTAAGTCTTGTGTGTCTACCATAAATGACAGTACTGCTGTGTTTTGTCACAAAGGAAGTACGGTCTCCAATGTAATCACGAAAGGCTTTTTGTAACGGCTGAGCCTTAAATTCTACAAACTATCATATTACGGATAGAAAGGCGTACAGGTGTACGTGGGCATATTTCACAAGATCTTGAAGTTTACTATATTTTTAATACTTTCGTTCATTTTGAGCTACAACTGAGTTTAACAGAAGAAAGTGTTCCAACATTTTGAGCTAGAAAACAACAACAACAACAACAACAACAACCGCATTTTCTTCTAGTGGGTTTAAAAAGCAGGACAAGGAATTTCGTTGTGCGCCTCATGGCATACATTAGTGATTGAAACTTACTTGTAAAAATCCCATCTGTGTATTCCCCCGAGTCGACATGATAAAGGTCACATTATGCTTGGCAGAATGAAGACGATAGACAGAATATGGCACAAGAATAGGACAAATGGAAACCCCATGAGAAGCGCCCACCATTTACCCGCTTGAGGGAGCATTTAGTGATACCTTTGTGTGTGTAAATCTGCAGTCGTGTGGACGGTGTTGGTGTCGGTGTCAAGAGAAATCTGAACGTAGCTTAAACCGGCGCGATTCGTTATTGGTTTCTGGTCGTTCAATCTTTAAGCGACCTCGGCCACAATAAACAGAGGATGAGGTTCGATTCTGACGGCAAGGTGTGCTTTCTGAAACATCTGGGGAAAATACATGTAGAGATGGAGTCGTGAAACCAACAATCTCGCTGAAGGTGAAGGTGATTAAAAACGGCGGAGTAAAGGAAGGAGGGAGAAACAGAAGAAAGACATTGGGATAGACAGGGGAAATAAGAAGAAAAGCTTTGAATGGAATCAAGAACCCTCTCCTACTACACAGTAAAGTTGGGATATTGGTTTTAACATGCTTGTTATCTTCTTCTATCTATATTAATAAAAGTGAAACCTTACGACAATTGCAGCGCGCCTTTCGCTTCTCCTCTGTTAATGCTGATTCGGTGGCCCTCAGATTTTATACAACGCTTACTATAGACTGTCGCCGTGTCCCCGGCACAGAAAATAAAAAAATAATTAATAACTCGCAGAACGTTTGTATTAGTTTCTAGGTTGCGACACATTGGCGTTCGGTCTATTTTTTCGGCAAATGTACGTAATTGAGGTTGTTTCCGGTGTCTATATCACACTCACAAAACAACTTCCCGTTAGGACTGGTTTGAATGATGAGATTGAGTTCTAAGACTATCAAGTATGAAACTTTGTATGTGTGTTCTCAATGTGCCTAGACTAGGAAAAAGAATGGGTCTGGAATTGGGGAGATTGACACTGCAGGGCCAAAAGTACAGGTTTGTGTTTTCAATAATTATGCCTCGGAAAATATTATAGTTCTTTTCCATTAACACAATATGACGTTATCACTTCCTGCGATGTGCAAACAAACTAACCCGTGCGCAAATCATAGCCATTTGACGGATGCTGGGGGGACGCGCAGAACGTCAAAGCGCAAAGGGAGAGCAGTAAAACATATCTACAAAAAATAAAGCTAAAGGAACAGGCAAAATGAAGCAGGTCCATAATAATCACCCAGAACTGAAACTAATAAATCGAATTATCCCGGGCAAGGCCGGGAACTCAGCTAGTATTATTATAAAAGTGAACTTTGGAGGCTATGTTAGCGTACTCCTTCGTTAATACTTAGCCCACACGCTTCACATTTTACAGACGTCGACAATATCTACATATCCAGGTTTTCGTCACATGAAACGTACAAAAACTCCTGTCCCCGAATCTATCACAATAGATTCTTTCGGTCATTCTATTTTAATTCACCATTTTGAGTGAACCGGAAGAATGATACCGTTGTCAATGACCCGGAAGAGCGATCTGATTTTCAAAACGAGCACGG
Organism: Onchidella celtica; assembly: GCA_963931925.1. Classification (NCBI taxonomy): domain Eukaryota; kingdom Metazoa; phylum Mollusca; class Gastropoda; order Systellommatophora; family Onchidiidae; genus Onchidella; species Onchidella celtica. The sequence goes on along the minus strand of OZ007579.1, from coordinate 39,613,828 downwards.
TTTGACGCGCCGACTGAACGCGGAAGTTTGGGTCCGCACCAAGAAACGAAACCGTTCGTAGAACGGGCAATTAAATAAAATAATTCCGTGTGAAATTGTGGTGTAACAGTAAGTTCTATTACTATTAGTCATAGCATGGAATCCAGTTTTAATGTAGCCTAGATCTAGATATATATGGCCTTTAGCGTCTTTACAGACGGTCTTAGCAGCTAGAATATTCACTTTCACTTTGACTGACAGCTTCTCTCGTGGCTTATTCTACCAATGTTTGACCCGAGAGTGCGATGGCAGTGATTGCAGGTCAGTCTTTTTGGTTCACTTTGGCGAGTGTTTTCATTCCGCCTCTGTCGTTTTGTCAGGTATGTTTCTTTTGCCTTGAAGTCTATTGCGAGCGTGCCACTGCGCAATTTTTGTCTCCATCTGCTTCGATCATTTGCAAGGTTCTCCCATTCATTGGGGTCGATGTTGAATGCTTTCATCGTGACCTTGCAAGTGTCTTTGAATCGCAGATGTGGCCTACCTCTGGGTCGGTTGCCAGTAGCAAGTTCCCCGTAGAGAATTTGTCTGGGGATGCGATCATTTTCCATACGGTGGACATGTCCAAGCCACCGCAGTCTTTTTTTGCCTAGGAGAGCCTGAGTTGATGGAATGTTGGCTCGGCTCAGAACTTCGATATTTGAGATCCTGTCTTGCCACTTGATCTTGAGAATTTTGCGTAGGCAGCGCAGGTGGAAGGAGTTGAGGGATCTTTCATGTTTGGAGTAGGTGGTCCATGTCTCTGAGCCATACAGCAGGGTGCTTAGGACGCAAGTTTGGTACACGAGTACCTTTGTTTTGATGGTCAGCTTGCTATTGTTCCACACCCTTTTTGAGAGTTTGCCAAAAGCTGTGGCCGCCTTTCCTATTCTGGCATTTATTTCAGTTGTTATGTCTGTGCTACCACTGATGGTTGAGCCTAGGTAGCAGAATTTTCCCACTTGCTCCAGAGGAGAGCCATTCAGCATGATTGGGTTGGGGTTTCTCAAGCCTTGTGTCAAAACTACAGTTTTTGAGACACTGATCCTTAGCATGAATTTGTCACAGGCTTTGGCAAGGCTATTGATGAGAGCCTGGAGCGTGGTTTCATCGTGGGCCACGATTGCAGCATCATCTGCGAAGAGGAGCTCTTGTAACATAATATGCTCTGTACAAGATTTTGCTTTTAGTCTGGCAACATTAAAAATGGAGCCGTCCACTCTGGTGTTAATAAGTACTCCACCTGAACATTGACCAAAGGCATTCTTGAGTAGGGCTGCAAAATATATACCAAATAAGGTAGGAGCAAGAACACATCCCTGCTTCACACCGCTGTTTACAGCAAATGAATTGGATGTGCAGCCTTCAAAGTTGACACATGCCCTCATGTCAGTGTGGAAGGATGCAATAAGTTTTAGCAATGTTGGTGGACAGCCTATGGATTTAAGGACTGCATACAGGCCAGATCGGCTTACGGTGTCGAAAGCCTTTGTTAGGTCCACAAAGCATGTTATAAGCGGCCTGTTTTGTTCTTTACATTTTTCTTGGATTTGCCGAAGTGCAAATATCATGTCAATAGTTGATCGTTTGCTTCGAAAGCCACATTGTGTTTCTGGTAAGACTTTTTCCGCCAGTTGTTGAAGGCGGCAGAGGATGACGCGAGCAAAAGCCTTTCCAGTAATGCTGAGGAGGGATATGCCTCGATAGTTGTTGCAGTCGCCTTTGTCTCCTTTGTTCTTGTAAAGTGTGACAATTTTGGCGTCTCTCATATCATGTGGTATCACGCCTTCTTTCCAACACTGCAGTAACAGATTATACAGGTGTGGTAATAGTGGGCCTTTTAGGTCTTTTAATACCGCTGCAGGAATGTTGTCACTTCCTGTGGCTTTTCCAGCAGACAGGTGGTCGATTGCATTGGAAAGCTCGACTAAGGAAGGTCCAGCGTCAAGTTCGGCCATTATTGGCAGTTTTTGGAGGTGTTCCTCAAAATCAGGTGGAATATTTTTCTCAGTTGAATACAACAGAGAGTAATGCTCTACCCACCTATTCAGTTGTTCATTTTTATCTGTGATGGGTTCACCATTTACAGACTTAAGTGGGGCGCTTTTGGTGATGATTGGCCCAAGAGCTACTTTCATCTGACTAAAGGCGGTTTTCATATCTCCCTTTTCATTTGCCTCTTGTATGCTGTTACACAAGTCTGTCCAGTATTTGTTGGCGCAACGTCTTACCTCCAGCTGAAGTTTAGCTTTTGCATTTTTCAAACAAGTTTTTGTACTCTGATTGCAATTTTTGTTATACTCATTGAAAGCAGATTTCTTTTGCTCAATGAGAGGTAGGAGAATTTCGCTGTTCTGGGCTACCCAGTCGTTGTTTGAAACTTTATGCTGTCCAAAAGACTTGATGGCACAGTCATGAATTTTTGAACTGAGAGTGTTCCATGTTTCATCTACCGAGTCACATTGGCTGACATTATCCATGCTTTCAGCAAATAACTTTTCAAATGACTTTCTATTTGATTCATCTCTGATTGCTGTTACATTGATCTTAGGGATTGAAGGGGCTTTTGATCTGTATATTTTCTTGGCCGAAATTTTGATTTTGCTGACTACCAGTGCATGGTCGGTGTCACAGTCAGCACTGTGGAGGGAACGAGTTATTTTTATACAGCCCAAACTCTTCCTCCTTGAGAGAATAAGATCTAATTGATGCCAATGGCCAGACCTGGGATGGCGCCATGATGTTCTTTGGCATCTCTTAAGGTCAAAGTACGTGTTTGTAACACATAATGAGTTTACGGAGCATAGCTCCAGAAGGCGCTGCCCGTTTTCGTTGATGTTGCCAATGCCGAAGTGCCCAATGCACTTTGGCCATGCGGAGTGATCTGCTCCCACTCGAGCGTTAAAGTCACCCAGAATTAGCAGGCCTTCGGTGAGAGGGATGTTGTGGAGAGTCCTCTGCAATGGCTCGTAGAAAATGTCTTTGGTTTCGTCAGAGGAGGTAAGTGTTGGGGCATAGACACAGATAATGTTGGTAAAACCAGACCGGGTGTTCAGTCTGAGTGTCATGATGCGTTCTGACACTCCAATTGGAGTTGCGATCGAATTGATAAGGGAGTTTTTTACGGCGAAGCCCACGCCGTGGATTCTCGGCTGTTCGCTGCTAAGGCCCTGCCAGAAGAAGGTGTAGTTTTCTTCTTTGACTGACCCGGAGTCGGGAAGTCGAGTTTCTTGAAGGGCAGCGATGTCGATGTTTAGTAGCTGAAGTTCTCGATCAATAATTTGGGATTTCCTGATGGAGTCAATATCAGTGAGATCTTGCTGTTGCAAGCCTGGGCGCATTGTTCTGTCGTTCCAGGTACCAAGTTTTAGTATTTTTCTGTTTTTGCCAGGTGCACACTTTACGTCAGCTTTTTGACTTTTGGTCTAGCTCCAACCACCTTATGAAGCAGGCTGACGTGGCGGAACAACACCCAACTGCCTGGGGGCTGCCCAGGTTACGGCGGGCGGTAGTTGATCAATGCAGCTGAAAAGCCGCTCCCACCGACAGAGGGGACCCCTGGCGCTCATCCGTACGCCAAATGGATTGAGCTTATCACCGGTAACTGCCACCTCCCGTGTTGTGCCCATCCGTAACGGATGGCTGGAGTGTCCTCTCCAAATCGGAAATGGGTGGGCTTATAGAGGAGAGACAGACGCTTGCCAAGCCCGAGCAAACGCCTCCTCGTTTTGCTGCCTTGCCTGGGCTATTTTTAAGAGATGGTGCTTTGCCCAGAGGCACCACCCCTCTCTCTGCCATTCTAGTTAAACCCAAGGGAGAGACCAGGTCAATACATTTGGAACTAGTCCGGCTGCAGGAGATGCTGGAAGCCAGTTTGATGCAGTTCTCCCTGACAACCACCTTCGGGTCTCCACTCCTGATTTTCTGTCTGGGTTTACTCCCATAGCCTTTGCTATCATAGCAACACACAAGGCAGTGTGGTATTTGTATTCAGGGTTACCTTCCCCTAGTCTTCCTCTCTCCCGAGATGACCCACAAGACAGTGGGGGTGACAGTAGCAGGCTGTATTGTGTACTGTCATACAATAGCAGAAAACTCTGGCCTGACATTAGATCTAGATATACGGTTGCGCTTAGTAAATGGAAAATTTGCAAGATATATCTGGCGCGGGTCGGCTAGTTTCTTATACTTTTTGAGGCCTAATAATATCAAAATAAAATCCATCACACTAATAATACATGTAGTATTTGAAGACAGACCCAGGTTACAGACATTGAGAAATTTTACCACAAAAACGGAAATGGGGCTGGCCTTATGGGAAGAATGAAAGACAACAGATGGACAAGGCGTTTCACTGAATGGAAGCCTGGAAACGGAAGGAGAAGAAGAGAATGCCTCCAGAGACGACGGAGAGATGAAACTGTGCAGACAGGTGGACAGGCATGGACAGACCCGTGAAGCATAAAAGATTTAATATTCTTCTTTCTTCTTCTTCTTCTTCTTCTTCTTCTTCTTTCGTCCACCAATCTAAATCTGTACAGATTTGTTCTTTTAAGAAAATCTACGGTTTTCTGCAGTTCTGGCAGTGCACCAAAGAGTTTGACATTCAGGTCGATGGGTTTGGGCCAATATGTTTCTCGTAGTGCTGAGAAGAGTGTGCAGTTCTGCAATATGTGCTCTAAGATTTAATATATAATTTGCTGACCCCAGTGGCTTCCAGTGACGATTTGTGTTATATATATCTATATATCTATATATACATATATATTTATATATTAAAAGCGAACACATTTTGTTGTTGTTGTTGTTGCTGCTGTTGTTGTTAATGCAGCGGTTTGCAAAGTGTTGGACAAATCAAGTACTCGCAGTTTTACCTTCTGCTTAGCTCCATTTTCTCCACGTGTGCACTCCTGAATGAACAATGGCCCTTTAGTTCTCTGACAGACGTACGGGAATTACAGACTTGTTCAAACTCAGCAAGGAGAGAAAACAAAAACAAAAAGACATCCAAATCTTACACAGAGACAAATCGACATCAGCAGTTGAACAAAGAAACTTGATGGCAATCAAAACCAGCCAGAACTGAACATTCATTTCTGTGTAACCCAAACTAATTTGCTGGAGCTCGGCGAGCTAGAGACACTGCTTATGTCATGCCTAACATCTCGACGGTGCATCTCGAAAATGATTCATTAAGTTTAATCAGTATTGACTGTCGGAGTGTGTGTGTGTGTGTGTGTGGGGGGGGGGTGTGAAGGTGCAATAAAAGTAAAGGGATGGCCGAATATATAGAATGTGTCAAACCTATTGGATTTTTCAAAACTAATTTAGCTCTTTAGACGTTAGGACTTAGACTGTCTGACCTGGGTACACTCGTAATTGGGGAGTGTGTGTGTGTGTGTATGTGTGTGTGTGTGTGTGGGGGGGGGGTGTTGGTCAGACAGACAGACAAGGATTGTGTTCTGCCACCATAATTTCCGGTCCGTAAATAATAAAAGAAAAATCTTTCTTTTGGTCAGGGACCAGATCTGCCTGGCGATCGTAACGCGGCTACTAAAAATGTCTTTGACCATCTGATCTGGCTAGTCTCAGAACTTTCACAGATTCCTAATCGTCAAGTCTTCCGCATAACGTGCTCACTATTACATCCCAGACAGCTAAGCGGCTCACGATGTTGGCATAAAAAAAACAAGGCTCCAAGGTTATTTAAACGTAAAAAAAAAAATGCTAGAGAGACGAAGGGCAAGATCCTGTGAAGACCGCCAAGCAACAAGCATTGTGACGCGTTGTACTGCTGTTCACTGTTCACTGGAGAGGAGATGAAGGAGAGTGAAAGCGGAGGGCTGTGGAGGGGAAGAGGAGGGAAGGGAAGAAGGTAGTACTGGGCACGGTTCCGACACCAGTGTCGACTCCTTAGGTACTGAATTTCACCTTGGAAATCCGACACCAGAACCTGGTAGGTATCGGTCCCGGCACTAGTACCGACACCGCGGGCACTTTCTAGTTTTCATTCTCATTATTATAATAGTTCGTCCATCAGGTATGATGATGACCTTAACAACACCAGAGGAATAAAGAACAGAAATTGTTGAGAATTTCAACACATGGACCATAAAGAGAACTAAAGGACACAGAGGACAGAATGGAAAGACTGTTCTTTCATGACTTATGGCTTCTCATGTGACTGATAAGTCCTATTTTTGCCCTGCAGACCCTTCCGCATAAATGACAAGAGTACTCCGTTGGTTCAGTACCACTGGGCCTTTTCTTGCGCCGTTCTCTTTTTTTTGATAGCCTGCTGGACTCTGTCAGCTTCCCATGCTTTGCTGCCTCTGGTAAGGGCCGCCCTCCAATTTGCACGATCAAGCGAGAGCTTTTCCCAATCACTCACATCAATGGCAAAGGCCTTCAGTGATTGCTTGAGAGTGTCCTTGTAACGTCTCTTTGGGGCCCCAACATTCCTCGTTCCATTGGAGAGCTCAGAGAAGAAGATTTGTTTAGGTAGTCTGGAGTCGGGCATTCTGACAACATGTCCTGCCCAACGTAGCTGCATTTTTTTCAGGTGGCAGAAGATGCTCAATTCCTTGGCACGATTGAGGACCTCAGTGTCTGGAATTTTATCCTGCCATTTGATCCTTAGGATCTTTCTAAGGCAGGCCAGATGAAAGTGATTTAGCTTTCTGGCATGCGATTGGTACACTGTCCAGGTTTCAGCCCCATAGAGTAGGGTGGGAAGGACCACAGCATTGTACACTTTCAGCTTAGTGTCTGTGCGAATGCCGGCAACATCCCACACTCTCTTTCGAACACACTCTCTTTCCCACACTCGAATCATTCTCATTACCACTGCTTAATTTACATTTAATAGTAACTAGATGAAGTTCCCGGCATTATCCGGGATAAACCCGTGAACCCACCATTCTCTCTCTCACTTTTTGGTCTACAAAGCTTCCCATATTCGACAGTCTTACTCCATGCGCTCCAAAGCACTACGCACCCATTTCTGATACTGATAGGGAAATTGTGCGTACGGAAGAGCACCCGTATTAACATCGTTTCTGGTGGGATGGGCTTACTACAGGGAGCCAAAAAAAAGATTATTGTATTTTACATTTTTACAACTTTTATTCAAAAAAACCTGAAACTTGAATCAACACAATCGGTCGATACAAAAGCGATTGGACTGGATTAGTTGACACTTAAGAAAATTAGTTTTATAATTTTGGAAACTGTCACTTAGGCTGTAGAGTCCAGCAAAAAAAAGGGGCGAAATTGCACCACAATGAATTACTCCCGCCACTATTTTTTTTTAATAACTAGATGAAGTTCCCGGCATTATCCGGGATAAACTTGTGAACCCACCGTTCCCCCCTCTCACTTTTTGGTCTAGAAAGCTTCCTATAACTATTCTACAGTCTTACTACAGATTTCATGCACACCAGAGCGCCTCATTTCTGGTAGGGAAATTGCCCGCACCGAACTGTACACGTATTACTATTAATTACTACTCGTTTCCAGTGCGATTGGCTTATTACAGGGAGCCGAAAAAAAAAATCATTGTATTTTACATTCTTACAACTTTTTATTTAAAAATACCCGAAACTTGAATCAACACAATCGGCCGATACAAAAGCGATTGGACTGGATTAGTTGACAGTTAAGAAAATTAATTTTATAATTTTTGAAACTGTCATTTAGGCTGTAGAGTCGAGCAAAAAAGGGGGCAAAATTGTACCACAATGAATTACTCCCGCCACTATTTTTTTTAAATAATACTAGTAACTGCCCCATTCTTCGAATGGTAAAAAAACAAAGCTCACCAATCAAGACCGAAAGGAATCAGCACAAAGACATTGATGTCGAGACACTTTGGGTCATCCACATAAAATCGGTGATTAACAGATAAATAGGATAATATTATTAGTATATTGTGCGAGGTAGTGCGCACCGAGAATTTTTCAGGAAGTGATGATGTCATGGACTCATGACTGTGTTTGTAAAAAATGAAGGCTCGGAGGTAGTCAGTTAGCGGCATAAAGCAAACTAAAAAAAATACTTCCACACCTTTTCAAGACTCCAAATCTAAAAGAGAACCTTTTGCGGGTCGAAGGGCAGGCACATGTAAAATTTCAAGCAAATCCGAGCTGTGTGAGCGGCAGTAGCTCTAGTTCTATCCTCGAGGCGTGAGAGGCCTAGATCTAGCCTTTCGACAAAGTTTTCTTGGCATGACTGACACTCCGAGATCTAGTCTATAATAAAAATATTTCCTTCCGAGCTTGAAGCACACTCTAAATATTTCTAGTTTTCTTGGTATGAATGAATGGCACTCATCTCATCTGTATAACAATATACTCGGTATCAAAGTTTTCTTGTTGTGGCTGGGTCGTGAACTCTAGTTTACATTTCCGGTAAGAGGCGATAATGACGAAATTGACGGAAGTACATTATCACGTCGTATTCGCAATCATGAATTGATAACTGATAATTATAACTGAATTTCTGGGAAAAGTAAACAGTTTCGGGAAAAAATGAGCTCGACACGTAGCCTACAGGCTTAATAAATTTTACATACATGTGCCAAGTTTCATTTCTCTACGTTGCGTAGTGAAAAAGCCTTTGCGGTCGCAAAGTTGGGCCCAAGCTCCATTATTATATGAAGATAAGATACGTGTAAACATTACATTACAAAGATATTAAATATTTAGAGAGTTACTTCTGCGTCCCCCCCGACACTACAGGACCGTACCAGCGCCCCGCACCAGGCAGGAGACAGCAAATTAAAGTTTGACTGTTAACCTTTGCATCATGCAAATTCTCAGGGTCAGTACCGGAGTCTTCTGATAGAGTCACTTCCTATTCTATTGATCTGTTATATTCTGTCTATCGTCTTGCTTTCCTAACAATATATGACCGTTATCGTGTCGACGTGCTTTCTTCAAACTCAAACTTACACTCAAAACTCGCTTTCTTCAAACTTACACTCAAAACTCGCTTTCTTCAAAGTTACACTCAAAACTCGCTTTCTTCAAACTTACACTCAAAACTCGCTTTCTTCAAACTTACACTCAAATCTCGCTTTCTTCAAACTTACACCCAAATCTCGCTTTCTTCAAACTTACACTAAAATCTCGCTTTCTTCAAACTTACACTCAAAACTCGCTTTCTTCAAAGTTACACTCAAAACTCGCTTTCTTCAAACTTACACTCAAAACTAGCTTTCTTCAAAATTACACTCAAAACTCGCTTTCTTCAAACTTACACTCAAAACTCGCTTTCTTCAAACTTAACTCAAAACTAGCTTTCTTCAAACTTACATTCAAAACTCGCTTTCTTCAAACTTACACTCAAAACTCGCTTTCTTCAAACTTACACTCAAAACTAGCTTTCTTCAAACTTACACTCAAAACTCGCTTCCTTCAAACTTACACTCAAAACTCGTTTTCTTCAAACTTACACTCAAAACTCGCTTTCTTCAAACTTACACTCAAAACTCGCTTTCTTCAAACTTACACTCATGACTCGCTTTTTTCAAACTCAAACTTACACTCAAAACTCACAATTTCATCATAGATATTACAAACAATAAGACGAGACACTCGCTCCTTCGCGCCTCTAAGAAAATCGTGCACTTAGTCAGCACGCTGATCGGGGTTGGGGCCCACGGCGCATAGCATGAAAAGAATTCTTATTATGATGATAAATTAATGATGCGCATTTGTTACAGAGCTACTGCGACTAAAAAGAAAAAAAGAAAACAACAGACTTTTTCTACAGCGATTGAATTCCAAATTTACAAAATAAGTGATGCCAATGAAGACCTACAGCCATAAGTGAACAGTGAACAAAACTCAGTAATTTCCCTATATGGCTTTGTATGATACGGGATTGTTCATGTCTTCTGCGCATTCACCGCTGGGTGGCGGTGTGAAATCTGTGCATGCTAAACACGCTAGCTGTCTCATCGTATTGTATCTAATATCTTTGGTTTCATACACGGAGATAAAAAATCCTGGTACAACAATAATGGCATGCTCAGCTCTGACATCCTGTACCATCCTTCGTCAGAGCATGTACTGAAACTGAAACTTCTGGGGGATTGTTAAAATACAAATTCCCCATTAACTGAAGCGCTTCTTTTTAAGTGAACTTGTTTAAATTTGGCATTTACTTTACGTCATTTAAGACGGAAATATATTATTATTTCCATTTTCCCCCCAGGCGTTTTTTCTCTTTGCGTTCATACAAATAACACTTCGCATGTTGATTATGAACTCTGAAAGCCGAACTGCAGTTGAAATTGAAAATATGCATTTATCATTTGAGGCTGAGCGCCAGTTTGCCAAGGTTGCTATGGTAATCCTACAGAACCGCAGGGGAGATCACTCTGAGCTCTGCATACATAATATCCGGCCTCCTCTGCAATATTTATCTCCCGCTGTTGACAAGGCAAACTGCACTTAAAGGACCTTGAATTTGCTAGTGTAAGCGCACATATCTCTATCTGTTAGTCTATTTGTCTGTCTGGCATCCTGGGAATTCTGTAAAAGGATATTCCGTATGAGAAGCGGCATATTTATGTAAAACAAGCATAATTAACCCACCGCTTTGCCCGGGATAGTCATTAGTATTCCCCCTCTCTCTCTCTCTCTCTCCCTCTCTCTCTATCTATCCCCCTCTCTCTCTCACCCCCTCTCTCTCTCTCCCTCTCCCTTCTCTCGCTCTCTCCCTCCCTCTCCCTATCTCTTTCCCCCCTCTCTCTTCTCTCTCACCCTATCGCTCCCTCTCTCTCCCTCCCTCTCTCCCTCCATCTCTCTCTCTCTCTCTCTCCCAACCCCACACCTTTTCACACTATTGCATGCCTAATCGCACCAAATTGAACGCGTGACAGACACAATCTCTTAAGTCTTATGAGCATACGTGTTTTGCGCACACTGTTCTTGTTAGGAAAAGTGCACCGAATTCACCTGGCTTGAAAGACTGATTGTAAAAAAAGAAACGGTTAAACACACAAAAAACGGACAAACAGGTGGGCCGCTTGCCATCGAACACCTCCACAGGTGGGCCGCTTGCCATCGAACACCTCCACACAGACCTGTTAAGCAGAACCTTTATGACAAGATTTAGTGGATTTGGAGTCTACTGCTAGGGGGATTGCCCTGACTTGATGCAAGGCTAAACTCAGAATTATTCAGATATTAGCTGAGTTCCTGGCCGTGCCCGGGATAAATCGATTTATTAGTTTCAGCTCTGGGTGATTATTATGGGCCTGCTTCACTTTGTCTGTTCCCTGAGCTTTATTTCATTTTTGTTTGTTTGTTTTTACTAATTTTTAGATAATTATGTTTTACTGCTCTCCCTTTGCGCGTTGACGTCCTGCGCGTCCCGCCAGCATCCGTCAAATGGCTATGATTTGCGCACGGGTTAGTTTGTTTGCACATCGCAGGAAGTGATAACGTCATATTGTGTTAATGGAAAAGAAATATGATGATATTTTCCTAGGAATAATATTGAAAACACAAACCTGTACTTTTGGCCCTGCAGCGTCAATCTCCCAATTCCAGACCCTTTCTTTTTCCTAGTCACAAAGTTTTATACTTGATAAGTCTTAGAACTCAATCTCAGCATTCAAACCAGTCCTAACCGGAAGTTGTTTTGTGAGTGTGATACAGTCTATACCGGAACCAATCTTAATTACATTAATTTGCCTAAAAAATAGACCGAACGCCAATGTGTCGCAACCTAGAAGCTAATACAAACGTTCTGCGAGTTATTAAATATTTTTTTATTTTCTGTGCCGGGGACACGACGACAGTCTATACTAAGCGCTGTATAAAATCTGAGGGCCACCGAATCAGCATTAACGGAGGAGTAGCGAAAGGCGCGCTGCAATTGTCGTAAGGTTTCACTTTTGTTAATATAGATTTGCGTCAAAAAATCTTGCCATTATCATCCCGCACTACACCCAATATGTCACCATTCCTACTAGAGACGAGAACACTCTGGACTTATTTTATTGTAATATCACTGGCGCCTATCGTTCTTTCCCTCTACCACCACTGGGGAACTCAGACCATCTTATGATATCTATGCAACCAAAGTATCGACCTGTGTTAAGAACTTATAAAGCAGACACCAAAGTAATAAAAACATGGACAGACGAGGCCTGCGACCAACTTCAAGCCTGTTTTGACTGCACGGATTGGGACATTTTTACAAACACATGTACTAATTTAGACGACCTTGTTCTTACTGTTAACTCCTACATCCAGTTTTGTGAAGATCTAATTATACCTAAGAAAAGTGTGTGTGTGTATCCAAATAGTAAACCATGGTTAACAAAAGAATGCCTTGAAGCTATTGTTGACAAAAAAAGACTCCGAAAAAACTATAGTAAAAGCGACCTCGCTAAAGTAAACAAACAAATTAAAAAGAGAATCAAAGTGTGTAAAAAAGAATACAAAGATAAAATTGAAGCAAGTTTTAAATCAAATGACATGTCATCTGTGTGGAAGGGAATGAAACAGGTCACGGGGTACGATTGTATGAAGAATAAAGTGAATGTTGTGTATGAAAGCGAATTTGCCAATGAATTGAATCAGTTCTACTGTCGCTTTGACAAACACGATTTCTCCAACCAACACCAGGAAATAAGAGACAGTTTTGATTTTGATAATGATGAATGTAATATTTGTTTTGATTATGATGCTGTTGTGAAACAATTTAAATCTGTTAAGGAAAGAAAGGCATCTGGACCAGATAACATTGGAAGCAAAGAAGTGAGAACATGTGCTGAACAACTAGCAAAAATTTTTACTTTCATCTTCAACAAATCCTTTCAAAACCATTACATACCAAACATTTGGAGATTGTCAAAAATCTTACCTGTCCCCAAAAAACCAAAAATATCTGAAATGAACGACCTTCGCCCAGTTGCATTAATTTCCATTATCTTTAAATGCTTTGAAAAACTTGTTTTAACTGAACTAACGAAGGAGGTCAAACAAAATCTCGATCCTTTGCAATTTGCATACAAAGAAAACAGGAACACAGAAGACGCCTTATTGTTTTTATTGCATAACATCTACAGTCATTTAGACACTGGTAAAACCTGTGTTCGTGTGCTCCTAGTCGATTTTTCGTCTGCGTTTCACACCATACAACCGCACTTAATGTTTCAAAAGCTTACCAACCTACACGTGAGTTCTTTTTTAAAGAGCTGGATCTTCGAATTTCTTACACAGAGAAGCCAGTTTGTGGATATAAACAACACATTTTCCAAATTACTCACAACAAACACAGGAGCGCCACAAGGCTGCGTGCTGTCACCTGCCTTGTATACATTGTATACAAATGATTTCACTGTGACACACAACAACGTTTACCTTCTTAAATTTGCCGACGACTCTGCTATTTTAGGCCTTTTACCTAACTCTGGCCACGAATATTCTAACATTGTACAATCCTTTCATTGTTGGTGTAATAACAACTATCTTCTACTGAATGTTAAGAAAACAAAAGAGCTTGTTTTTGACTTTAGGAAAAATAACAACGATCCTGTTTGCCCTCTTACTATCAACAATGAAGAGGTTGAAATTGTCACAGAGGCCAAATATCTTGGCATTACTATTGATTCATTGCTTAACTGGCATGCGCATGTAACATATGTATATAAGAAAGCCAACCAGCGCATGTATTTCCTCAGAAAGCTCCGCTTTTTAAAAGTTAGCAAAAGCATTCTGAAAATATTTTACACCATGGCTATTCAGAGCGTTTTGATGTATGGAGTTGTCTGTTGGGGAGGAAACATCTTACAAAAAGATAAAAATAAGATCAATAATTTAATTAAAAAAGCATCCAAAATTTGTATCTGTGATCTGCCATATTTTGATGAGCTGTACACTGGTGCTTGTATTAAAAAAGCTAATATTATTATAAATGACCCCCAACATCCCCTGAACAAGGAATATATAAGATCTGTAAGAAGTTTAAGGCTGTTGTCAAAGAAAACTAAAACTGAGCGCTACTTTAAATCGTTTATTCCATCATCAACTAGGATGTTACAATAATGTCGTCATCTTGATCGTAATCTGTGCACAGTTGAATTATGTCCTGCGTGTCAGGTCAATGTGTTTTAGTTAGGGAAGCATATTGTGTGCACTGTTAATTTTGTTAATTTAGTTAATTTATCAATATCAGTGTGTGTGTATATATGTGTGTGTGCGCGCTATGTATCATACTTTCTGCTTCTGTAACTATATTGTTATGTATTCAATGATCAAAACAAATTTCCTTGTACAAGGACGAATAAAATTTATCTTATCTTATCTTATCTTATCTTATCTTATCTTATCTTATATGAAAGGGACGAAGAAGAAGAAGAACAACAACAACAATAATAAACAACAACGACAAAACACATCCCATTACGATAAGCTAGTATATCCGCCCATTTGCAAACCTTACCACCTACAGGTCTTTCCTCTTTCCGCCAGCCTGCCATAAGGGTAGGTAATATAATATTGATTTCTTTCTATTTCTTTCTCTTGTCGTTCTCTCCTTAGCTCTTCCTCCTTTCCATCCTTCATTCTGTCGACCAGTAGCCCGTCACCGTAGCGCGACAATTGTCTGTCTGTCTGCTTACTTATCTATCTCTGTGTCTGCCCACCTCTGTGTACGATACCCATCTATCATTCTGTCTGCACGTCTGTCTGCCTGACTGTCGGTATGTTTGTCAGCCTGTCTGTTCATCACAACCACCACCACCACCACCATCATCATCGTCATTATCATAGCAACAACAAAATAGTGCAGGTATCCAGAGATTTGGCGAGGTGAATAATTACCTTTCTACTTGATGGCCAGCCAGAACTTTTCTCGTGTAAGGGGCAACAACCTCACAGACTATCAGTGGTAAGGGGAGTTACCCATGTGTTAAAATTTACTGTTTCCCTTCCAATATACTTCCTGGTATTTTTGTTTGCAAATGTCAATAGAAGGGAGGAGGGGAGACAGGGGTGCTATAACATGGGAGTCTTCCCACCCCCGGGCCACACTCACCACACTTCACCCTCCATTTACCCCCCCCCTGCCCTCCCCAGCACCTGTCTATCAACCTCTACTCACTCTGCTATTCTTAGTTGCTGGACATACTCACTGAGGCCACCAGTAAAGAGTATAGATCCTCGGGGGGGGGGGGGTGGGAGGTGGGTGGTGGTTGCTCGCAGCTAAGGAAAAACTTACGTTGGGGAAGGGGTGGGGGGTGGGGGGGGGGGCTGCTCCCAGCCAAGAAAAAAGCTTACATTGGGAAGAGGAAGGGGGTGGTGGTGCATGTGAAGATTCTGAGAAGCCTATGTACAATTTTCAAGTAAGGCAATGATTTAAAATGTTTTTCTTTTTTTTTTTTTGGTCAAGGGAGTAAGTTGTAGGATTATCATTGTACAGATCATGGTATCTCATGAAATAATCAAAATAATAGTCTCCGCAAAAAATCTCACTAAAACTGTTACAACCTATTTAAATACTTTATCATCGTCTTCCTCTCGTACACGAGAATGGGGGTTGGGGCGGAGGGGGGGGGGATATGGGTGGGTTTCGCTCCAGTGTGTGAAAGGTTATAATGAGGAGTTTGAGTCTAGAGAAAGCAAATCGACACAATTAAGGTCACACTGTCCCAGGGCAAAGCGAGACGGTAGATAAGAATTGGGGTAAAATGGGCAAATGGGGGATTGGTGGGGGGGGGGGGGGGGAGGGGAGCACTAAAATCGAGCATAATACGTTTTTAGGTACCCTCCCCCAACACCCTCCCCCCCCCCCCCCTCAGTCCTCTCATCTGTTTGCAAGAACACTGGGGGACCCGGAAGTCAGATCAGGCCAGAACAGAAATGGAAAGGGGGAAAAAGGGTTGGGGAGGAGCTGGTGACATGGGGCTTTGGGGGGGGGGGGGTGAGGTGTGGGGCTACTACCCCTGGCTGAGGCAGAAGCAGGAGAGGGGAGTGGGGCTTTGGTAAAGAATACCGATATTGCAAAGCGAGCCGGGGGTGGGGGTGGGGAGGGCAGGGGGGCTTATAGGACAAAATAATGTACAGAATTTTGAGTTCACGTATGGAGAGAGCAGGTCGACACGACCACGGTCGCATCCTGCTAGGGAAAAGCAAAACGATAGAGAGAATAGAACACAACGATAGGACAGACGGAGACACTACCAGAAACGCCCACCAGCCACCCATGATTTTACAGAACATTTGAATAAATTAATGCAGACAAAATATAGATTCACAACTGCTGGTAACTGAACTCAGCTTATCGATGGTGTCGGGCGCAAACCAGCCAAGACAAGATAAGCAAATTTTACAGGAGAAACAAAAAGTTGCGGATAACACAGCAGGGAAATGTACTTAGCTGGTTTGATCACATGTCCATTTTGAATGTTTCTGTTGAATTATGGTAAGAGCTATTTCTACAGATGATGCGGGGTTCCAATCTTCATAAATTGGTACTATAAAAAGAAATACGAAATTTTCGGACTTAGCCGGTTTGCGCCCGACGCCATTGTTATGTTCCAGGTGAAAACGCCTGGTATTTGCCATACTGTCGTATGACAATCTTTGCCTCGTCGAGAATACGAGGACTGAAGTTTGGGTAGGCAAAAGGGCCAAAACGCATAAAATATTACATCACAGACACATTATCTTGAAAAGTTTTTAACCGATTGGAATGACACTTGTGCATGAAAAAATTAGGAATTAATTAGAGAACCACTTTTCATGACAATACCTCAAAATCGGCAAAATGTCGCATACACAGCAATATGGCAAATACCCCTCGATATGGCACACACATACTTAATGAGCAGTTTCTTACGGGCCCTAGATTTTCCAGTCGTCCTGTGCCTATTACCAGCTTTGCACGGGCCTGAGATTAGTTACTAAATACTTGTGTTGGTCTCTCAGTCTTGTCACTGACAGAAATACACTTGGGAATTTCAAGACCCGGCCGCTTCACTGAGTCCCGGACGTTACCAAAACAGACAGATCTAATTTGAGACATTCGATTTCTTTTTTAAACACTATATATATAGCTGTCTTTCGGTCATTGAATCGTACAATCTATGTTAACGTTTTACGGCCAGGGCTAGTTAAAACAACCAACCGATTCTTTTTGTTTACTTGGTTTGGGCTTACCAGGTCAATACAACCTCTATTTCGTCACTGCTCTACGATAATGGCATATGTCAGACTTATGCTAAAAGGCAACTAACTGTTCATTACGTTCCTGAGCATAAGGGCTGTAAGATAATATTATAGTTTAATTAAGTTGTTTAGTTTATTGTAGGCCTGACGGCCAATTCAAAATACACCGAAGAATCATGTAAACAATCTTTGAAAACAATAAAAACAAACAAACAAACAGACAAAATGCACGGTCATTCACTCTCTCCGCTCCCTGCTGCCTGCTACAATTTGCACACTTACTTACAATATTATACAATAAAATACAACTTGTAATTGCCAGCAACAGTCATCATTTTTCAATCCCCCCCCCCCCCGCCCCCCCCCCCCCCCAAGCGATCTTTTCTCACCTTTAGCTGTTCTGAAATTACTACAATTGAAGATATCACTAAGATTTATTTTTTCACACAAAGAAGAATTCAGTTTACAGATCTCGCCAGGAGAAATCCCAAAGTGACATTATTGTATTCGCTTAGAACTTTATGGCAAAACAGTCCAAACGAATCTAGTTCTCTATATAGAAAAATAAATGCGCTGGTAGGAAATGTAATAATTTAACAGAATCAAAATGGCATAAGTCACCAAATGACAGGAAAAGGAACAGTTTTTTTTTTAATATCTCAAAAAGTGTCAAAAAATAACTTACGCCAATAGCACAGAGCATGGCAGTGACGATTAATTTTGTTTGTACATCACCTGGACCTTTAACAGAAAGAAGAAATTCATAGTGCACTGCCAACTCATTAAATAAACTGCAGTCCTTTTGGTAAACAGCAAAAGAAGACTGCACCTCGTGCAATTCATGAAATGTCATGAAAACCACAGGAAAACTGTGGAGTAACAGCAAGCATTTGCCAATTTTGATCGGCCGAACAATTGGATGGTGACGTCACGGCCTATCATGTCAGCCAGAGCTCGCGCAATCATGAACTAATTTTTTTCCCCACTTAAACTCAATGTTGTGATGTCATGGTCCAACTGGTTGACCAATCAAACACAGCTAGTGCACGCCTTGGCTTAGAAATATGTGGATCCCGCTGACCCGGGGAATACACAGATGTGAAATTCAAAGTTGAGTTTCTATCACCAATGTGTAAATTGTTATGCAGAACGAAATTTCCTGTCATACTTTTTAATTCTACTCACAGAAAATACGTCTTTCTTTACCGGTTCAAAATGTTAGAACACTTTCTTCTGTTCGACTCAGTTGTAGTTCAAAATCAACGAAAACATTGCAAAATGTAGCTATCTTCAAGACCTTCTAAAATATACCGTCGTATACATTTACGTTCTTCTAAGCGTAATATGATATTGCGTAGAGTTGAAGGCTCAGCGGTTAAAAAGCCTTTCATGACTACATTGGAGACCTTACTTCCTTTATAACAGGTCTCACCAAACCACGGCCCGCGACGTCAGCTCATCCAGCCCGCCATGGTACTTTTTTGTTGGATAAAACCGGGGATATCTAGAGATCGTCTTTGCGCTAGAGTTTTTCTTCTGGCTTGCAAGTATTGAACAGATTGCTTATGCGGCCCGCGCTTATAAGAATGTCAGTTATCCGGCCCTCTGTGAAAAAAGTTTGGTGACCAAATATGATGCCGACTTTACCATGTGCCTGTCTTGAACTGTCAAACCTTTTTTTTTTTTTTTGGGATCAACTGAAATTTTTACTATTTCACCGCTGGTCAAGAAACTGACGCGGCACACGTCACTCCCACACCCTGCGGCGTCAAGGGTATTTTTAATGATGCGACCCGGCTATGTCAGAATATCCTGGGGCTAATTGACCCCCTGAGCGTGATTTTGGCGAGGAGGGGGGGGGGGGGAAGAGAGTAAAGAGTAAAAGCGGAGGCCGAAGACTGGACCATAATTATTACCCTTAATTCGCCCCACCCCCCACACACACCTTTTCTTTTCCACACAAGCACCCACCGTGTCCCACCTCTGAAAACCGCTGCTAACATTTACCATTATTTCTAATATTAGAAATACGGCACGAAGGACGTTTATTAGAAATATGGCACGAAGGACGTGTATTAGAAATACGGCACGAAGGACGTGTATTAGAAATACGGCACGAAGGACGTGTATTAAAAATACGGCACGAAGGACGTGGATTAGAAATACGGCACGAAGGACGTGTATTAGAAATATGGCACGAAGGACGTGGATTAGAAATACGGCACGAAGGACGTGTATTAGAAATATGGCACGAAGGACGTGTATTAGAAATACGGCACGAAGGACGTGTATTAGAAATACGGCACGAAGGACGTGTATTAGAAATACGGCACGAAGGACGTGTATTAGAAATACGGCACGAAGGACGTGGATTAGAAATACGGCACGAAGGACGTGTATTAGAAATATGGCACGAAGGACGTGTATTAGAAATACGGCACGAAGGACGTGTATTAGAAATACGACACGAAGGACGTGTATTAGAAATACGGCACGAAGGACGTGTATTGAAATACGGCATGAAGGACGTGTATTAGAAATACGGCACGAAGGACGTGGATTAGAAATACGGCGGGGGAGAGGGACGAGGGTAAAGAGTCAAGAGTAAAGGTGGAGGAGAGAGAATCGGCCATAATAACCCCCTCCCACCCCCACCCTCACGGGACACACACAAACATCGCATCCCAGCCCTGAAATCACTGCAAGCGTTTACCATAATTTTTTATATATCATCAGATCAGTCGGAGGATAATGGACAGAGAGAGAGAGAGAGAGAGAGAGAGAGAGAGAGAGAGAGAGAGAGAGAGAGAGAATAAGGGCGAGAGCGAGAGAGAGAATAAGGGCGAGAGCGAGAGAGAGAAAAAGAGAGAGACAGAGAGAGAGACAGGAGAGAGACAGAGAGAGAGAACGAGAGAGACAGAGAGAGAGAACAAGAGAGACAGATAGAGTGTGAGAGAGAGAGAGAGAGAAAGAGAAAGAGAGAGATAGAGAAAGAGAAAGAGAGAGACAGAGACACAGAGAGAGAAAGAGAGAAAGAAAAAGAAAGAGAGAGAGACAGAGAGAGAGAAAGAGAGAAAGAGAAAGAGAAAGAGAGAGAGAGAGAGAGAGAGAGAGAGAGAGAGAGAGAGAGAGAGAGAGAGAGAGAGAGAGAGAGAGAGAGAGAGAGAGAGAGAGAGAGAGAGACATGAGTGCAGAGAGAGAGACATGAGTGCAGAAAAGCCGCACAAATTGAGTGTCAGACATTCTGTTTACAAGAAGACGTGAAACATTCCATCCTCCTCGTTCACACAATCACACAATGGCCAGGCTGCTCCATGCTGGACTCCCCTCACACTAGCAAAACTTGGTTGAAATTTAATGGTTTTACCGTATACAATCAGTCTTGCCTTATTACTGTTGTTGTTGTTGTTGTTAGGATTAATGTTTTAATATTATTGTGTTATTGTTATTGTAATTGTTATATTGTTGTTGTTGATTATCATTATTATATTATCATGATCATCATTGTTATTATATATTATTATTATAATCATTATTATGATCATTTTCATTTGTTTATCGAGTACAGAGTTTATACAGAAATGTATTATTTATTACAATGATATTTGGGGTGGGCTGGTGTGGGGGTGAGGGTGGGTGGGTGTGTCAGGTGGGTGGCCGGGGGGGGGGGGGGGATTATAACATTATCAAATGATTGTTTTGAAACCTTTGTCTTCGGACGATCTCTGCCTTTTGGCATTTGTACCTCTTTTTATATTGTTCTTCTCTTTGTTGTATTTGTATTTTGTGTACTTGTTTGATACCATCTGTGTGTGTGTGTGTGTGTCGGGGGGGGGGGGGGGTGGGGGTGGGGGTGGTAAAGATGATTTTTATAGAACTTTGCCCAACTTTGTTCGGCCTGCTCTTCTCGACTTTCAACGGCCAAGATATCTTCAACGTGCGCAACTTGCACAGGGGCCATTAGGAGTTTTTCGCCCTCATCCGAGAAGACTAGGCGTTCGATCCTGCCTGCCCTAGGATCAGGGACTGGAAATTCTTTAAAAAATTTCCAACATGCCTGCCCCGAACGGGAATCGAACCTGGTACCTTCGG